>PVJD01001917.1:0-230394 GCA_004026545.1 Mormoops blainvillei | reverse complement strand
TCGCATTTGGTCTTCTAATGCTCACACACTCTTAATCTTCATTTGAGAGAGACAAGCCTTTGGAGTCTCTTGGGCACCCTGCGCCAAATTTTAAGAGAGAATACGGGGCTCTTAAAATTGATATTGGACTTAAGCACATTAAACTAAACTAGAACTCTGCAGTCAAGACCCAGATGGTAAAAACTGAACCTGGGAGAAAGAAGTGACACTGCATGACAGCAACTTGCAGTTACTAAAGGATTCACATACGTCACCAGGTAGCTGACAGGCCCTTTGAGTTTCACATTCTTAGCATATTGGCACTCATGTTGACAAGGACACAGTCCAGAGACTCAGGAGTGAGTCCTAACTCTGTCCTTACTTGCTGTGAGAACTAGGGAAGTCATCTAGCATCCCTAAGCCCCTGTTTACCCGTTTTCAAATGGAGATACTATCTACTCGCCATTGTTATGAGGCTCAGACTTATTCCTCTATTCAATGAGCATTTCTTAAGTTCCTTCTATGTACCAGAGTCTGTCTAAGAATAAAAATATATAATAAACGCATGGTCATTTCCCTCAAGAAACTCACAGACTAGAGGGAGATGGCAGTGCAGGAAGCAAGTGAGAAACAGCATGCCAGCAGTATGAAGTGGGTGCTGCGGGAGCAGAGAGTGGGGGCCCCTATCCTTCCTAAAGGCAGTGAGGGTCCCAGAGGAAGTAATATAAGTACAGTGGAAACTGGAGGTTGACAGATGAGTGGAGATTAGCCAAGGCAAAGGAGGAAGTGGCTTCCAGGCGGCGGTAGCAACATGAACAAAGTTCCAGGGGGAAGAAGATATGTTTTTAAAACTGCTTGGAAAGTGCAGGGAGAGGAGTATGGGTAAATGAGGTGATTTCTGACAGATGGTTAAAAAGCTGTGTCATTTTATTTAGTACATGTCTTAGCCAGGTGGTTACGGTTACCATCAGTGATAAGTCATGCTGATTCCAGGGACCCTTGACACGATGTGTTGAAAACGGCACCTAAAGGCTGCGGTCTTCCTTCCCCAAGCCTCAAACCCCACTCTAACTCTTAAAAAAATATAAAACAAACCCAAATTGAAGGGTAGTGTGTGGAGTCTCTGATCAGCAATCCTCAAAACTGGCAAGGTTAACAAAAACAAAGTCCGAGGAAACTGATACAGACCAGAGAAACTGAAACCAGATGACTAAATGCAATGTGGTTTTCTGCACAGGACTCTGGAACAGAAAAAAAAGGAAATTAGGGGAAAACTAATAAAATCCAAGTAAAGTGTACAGTTTAGTTAATACTGATTACCAATCTTGGTTCATTAGTTGTGACAAATATACCATGGCAATGTAAGATGTTAGCAACAGAGGACACTGGATGAGAGATACAAAGGAACTTTCTGGATTATCTTTGCAAAAAGAAAAAATGAAACCTAATATTATTCTAAAATAGTTTATTTACAAATATACAAAATCCCAATTCTTTCACTATTGGTTAAGAAATATAAAACTCTCCAAGCCATATTACTATCCTTGAGCGCATTTTACAACTTTACCCTTATCTGGGAGGAATCTCCAAATCTCCCAGTGTAAACTGTGCTGAGAAAAATGGATATTTCTGAGATCAGCTCGCATTAAGCCTTATTTGAAGTGTGAGAGTTCAAAGAAAAATAGAGCGTGATAGGCAAAGGGTCCTTGGATTTAAGATTCCCTGGAGTTCTTTTCATCTGACACTTAATTTGATGAGAGCGTGTTGCAATCTTCCCTCCGACATCTTGGAGTCTCGGAGAAGGCCAGTAGAGTTCAGCATTTTTCAATTATCTTAATAAATCCCAGTCCTATAACTGGGGGGAATATTCTCTCACCAAACTGAAGAAAAATCGTCTGCAACAGGCAAGCTCCAGGCAGTGTGGTGAGACCCAAGGACCCAGCCGGAGGGAACAGGCCTGGCTGCTGGGCATGGCTTGGGCCGGCCGCTGCCACCTCCTTCCCTATATTATGAAACAAGGACTTTCCAGTGCTTTATTTTCTCCCTCTAGCTAGAATATTCTAGGATTCATTTTCTAGACAGTTGAAAACACGTTCAGGGTCATGGCATCTCTTTTCCCAAGACTAAATATTTGCAGAGCCAAGAGGAATTTCTGAACACTGATTTAACGCAACTATATTTTGAAAGGCAACTTACTTTCCAAATTAATGAGTTTGGATGGCTCAGCCCAATGCGGCATGTTTTTCACAGAATTAATCAATCTATTCAACTCTCTTTTCAGCCTTGTTTGTATCAATTGGGTTAGGTCTAGGGATTTTTCTTTTCCAGGGCTTCCCTTTCAAGCGTCCATTTCTCAGAGTCCTCCCAAATGTTGACCACAGATGGTCAGGTCTTCCCTGCATCTCTCTCCCTGTCAGGGTGAAGCTACAGGACTGTATGGAAAGACTACTTGTCTCAACCTGGATCTCTCAAGAGGCCTGGAAATTAGTCCTGACTCTCCCACTAATTTCCAGTGAAGCCTTTGACAGTGACTTTTCTTCTGAGTATCATTTGCTTTGTCTATATTTTGCTGGATATAATGTGCCCTTTTTGCTCAAGTTTTTGACAGAAAAGTAAGGATGCACATTATACATGGGTAGTGCCTGAAAACCTTGCATCTGTTGTGTTCTGTAATTATTTGTTACATAAAATTTCTTGGGCCATAATGTTCAAAATTAATGGTAAAATTCCTTTATAATACAAAAAAAGTATCTAAATATAAATGAATAAAAAATTGAATTAAAATGGAAGATTTTTTTTCCTGAAAGTGTGAGCCAAAACCGTGGGGACACATTATATACAGCAAAACAAGATATATCCTTGCCATTGCTCCTCCTAGATACAGATACCAGGCTCATTCTGAAAGTTTCTAAGGGAGGGAAAAACTGTTCCTCATTTTATTCATTCTGTCAGTCATTTTCTTAATCATTTATTGATTTCTCTTGCTTTGTTCCTAGATGCCATCAAGTAGCTAATATTGAAGTAGAAAAACCGAAGAAAAGCATTGTAATTCGATGTAACGAAATTATACAGGAGGTACCAAGGAGCCTAGGGGAGGAATAACTAACTCTTGGTCAGCCAGGAACACCAAGGCCGTTCCTACTTCTGGTTCTTTGCACTTGCTGTTTATTCCCTTGCTCTGGAACTCTTCCTCCGGGCACATTCACTCCTTGCTCTGCAGCCTCACCCGATTTTCTGCGCGGAATTCCCCTTTGGCGAAGCCTTTCACTACCACACAATCTCTCTCTCACAGTGCTTCTTTTTTCATCAATGAAATTATATTACATGTTCAGTTGTGTATTTATCATCTGTCCAATGAATGTAAACTTCAGGAAGGCAGGAACATGTCTTGTCAATAATATAATCACCAGTATCTAGGTCTGTGCTTTGTGAATATTTGTTAAATGCTGAATGAATGAATGAATGCTGAGTGATTCAAGAAAGCTTCCTGGAGAAGGTAGGTGTAAATTAAGCTGAGCAACTGAAAGCATGAGTAGGAGTACCAAGGTCAGGACCAGTGAGAACAGAAAATTCTAGAAATATGAACAGAAGCCTATAGGGATGAGGGATCTTGGATTGTTACCCAAACTGCAAATAGCTGAAGTCTAAGATAGGGTGATGTAGGGAACCAGTCATGAGGTTTGATCACAGGTGACTGTATACAGCAGACAAGGAGGGGCTTGCTAGGGAATGCGGATGAAGGGTCATTGAAAGAACCCAGCCAGAGAAGGAGTAAAGTCCACTCAGATTCTCAAATCTTCTTATGGCTTTTCCTTCAAATCTCCAATCCAACCCACTTTTGTTGGCATTCCTCTAGACTGGGGTTTTTCAAACATTTTTGACTATGACTCACAGTAAGAAATAAATTTAAAGGCAAACAATTGATGTTTCTCACATCAATGTGTCTCTCACTCTCCTCCCGCAGGGGTGTCCAGCCCGCTGCCCATGGGCTGCATGCAGCCAGGGTGGCTGTGAATGTGGTCCAACACAAAATCATAAATTTACCTAAAACATTACAATTTTTTTTTGTGATTATGTGTCGCAATGTATTTAACATGTGACCCAAGCCAACTCTTCTTCCAGTGTGGCCCAGAGAGGTCAAGAGGTTGGGCAACCCTGTGAGTCTTAACTCTCTCTCTCTAAAAGCAATGAAAAAAGTCCTCAGGTGAGAATTAAAAAAAAAAAAGAAAAAAGAAATTTAACATGATGTCCCAGTTCATAGATAGATTGATACATGATAGGTAGGTAGATACTTAATTCTTAATATGTGCATTGTACCCTTTATTCTGTTTTTATTCCCTTCCCTTCAATTTTTAAAAGTGTTAGTTGCTCTCACTAAACTGATTACTCACTGTTTTCAAATACTCGTGTAACTGGGTCATGATGTAAATATCTGTTTTTACTGAGCATTGCATTCATGAAAATCTGAGCGATACAGCTTTACAATCCAAGACCCAGGCCCAGAGGTTTCTGCTTCAGAGAGCACAGCCCAGGCAAATGGCCTTTGACCTTGGGTTACCCAGATCCCACCATGCTAGAATTCTGTGGTGAAGGGCTGGAAGGCCAGCTAATGGCCCTTGCCTTCAGCAGCCCAAGCTCAGGCAGCGGGCTGCCTGCTGGTAGTGTGCTCCTGAACACAGCAGTAACGGTTACCTTTCAAATCATGGTTGTATTAAATGATGGCTGAAAACGACTGAACTCCAGGTAGGAAGCCCAGGGGAGGTGTATGAATTTCTGGGGGAGATCATCACCGTTGCTATTGGTCATCCTAGTGAAAGACATTTAGTAGACTGGCATTTGTCTGGCGCACTTCGGGTATGCCTAGTTTGTAGGTTGTTGATTTCAACTTCCAGGAGAGAAGATGGACTTTTGCCATAAATCATTGCCTAAAGCAATCAGAGGCCTCTACCATGTCCTCTTTAATGAGGGGGAAGGCAGAGCACCGGTGAAAAGAGTATTATGAGTTCCAAGACTTTGAATTTAGTCTAAAATTATCTCCCTGTTTAGGCTCTATTTTGTAACAAATAAAACAGGTGTAACAATACTTTCCCTTGGCTTCACAGAGGCATTTGAGCGGGAAAAAACAGTAACATATATAAAAGTGCATCACAATGTCCCAAACTCATATACAAACGCTAACAGTTTCTATTAAGCATAAATGATAGTAATTCATAAATGCCTTCCAAACAATAATAAAGCTATCATTTACAGATGAGGAAACTGAGGCCCCAGAGAGAATAAAAGTTGACAAAATAGAGCAATAAGTGATGAAGCCAGGATTCAAATATAGGCCATTCTGACTTTAAAATTCTTGCTGTGAACCCGTGTTGTGAAGTAGACACTTCAGAGGACATGTGAGCTCCAAGGTTGTGTTCTCTGTGACCAAAAGGCATTGTTGCCTGCCTTTTTGTGCTCACAGTGGCTGGTACAGAGAACTCTCTCAGCCTGTGTTAGCTGAAAATAAATCTACTCACTCACCTTCCCCTTACTCCTTTTTGGAACTCTTAAATTATTATCCTTTTTTTTTTTAAATACAAAATTACTGTCATCCAGCAAAGCTCACTGTCACATCTCAAGTAACCATAAACAAATAAAGACTGAGCTGAACTCAGAATCAGATTTGTTCAGGTTGAAAAATATATAATCAACCAAATGCCTGTTTTGTTCATTTTCAACTACGGGCACCAACAAGGCACAAATGCCACCAGGAAGTCACACAGAGAAGGGGCCCCCTGCAATTGCATCTTAGCAATTGTGAAGTTGCTATCCGGCTTGGTCGAATTACGCCTGGCTCAATTTGGGATAAGCTCGAGTCATTTCTTACCTTTTCTGTGGTTCAGCAAGGTAGAGATCATAGCTTCCTAACTCAGAGTCCTGCCTGTGTTTACTGTGCACACAAGACAGGGAGGGTCACTATTGAACCTCTTAGAGCTGCTATAACGAACCACAGAGCGGCTTAAACAACGAACATTTATTTTCTCATGATCCTAGACCCAGGTCAAGGTGTCTGCAAGGTGGTGGTATTGTTTTTGTTTTTGTTTTTTTCCTGCATGCTTTTTGCCCTGGCTTGCAGATGGCCGTTTCCCTCTTTGTCTTCACATAGTCTTCCCTCTACGTGTGTCCATGTCCTAGTCATCTTTCCTTATGAGGAGACTGGTCAGATTGAATGAAGACCCACACTAGTGGCCTCATTTAACCTTAATCATCTCTCTAAAAACCCTATTTCCAAATCTAGTCCCATTCTAAGGTGCTAGGAGTTAGGAGGTCAACATAAGTATTGAGTGATTGGGACACAATTCAGCCCACAAGAGTCCCTTTGTGGGACAAGATAAAACAAAAATGATGACAACTGCATGTCAAAGTGACACTTTCAACCTGTAATAAAATCTTGGAATCTAGACGTGAAAAGGAGAAAGAGAATTCTTTAGGTTCGTGGATTTTTTTACTTTCAGCCAAGAATTATATTTTAATACTTTTTCAGGCTTCCGTTGTTAAACTAGAGAAATCCCTTTCGCATTTGGGAACAGCAGGTCATTTCCCAAGGAAAGGGGTTGTCGGTGGCACCTGGGTGCTCTCTGCACCCTGTGGGACCCTACCTGCACCTGTGCATGCACCTTCTCACAGAGGCCATGGAGGAGGGAGAGAAATGCTCCTATCTCACCATCCAAGAGGGAGCTACCAGAGGTCAGATTGATCGTGTGTTCTCCTGGAGCCTGGCGGTGCGCCTTGAAGGTGGGACCTTGTGGTGGCGTCAGACGGAGCTTGTGCTTGGGTCAGGCATCCACCCAAACTGATACGATACCCACCACTCTGTCTAAACTTTACTGCCTGAGAAAGCTCTTCAGGCATATCTTATGAGCACTCTCTACCCTGGTTTTTGCTGTTTCAGACACCCAAATATTTACCCCCTTTCCTTTTTCTTTCTTATTCAAGTTTGTTGATGTATAATTTACATATAATAAAGTTTGCCCCTTATTTTCGGTGTGTAGCTTGGAGAGTTTTGAAAACTATATATTCTGTAACTGGCACCACATTTGAGATACCAGTTATTTCCATCCATCTCCCAAAGATGCCTACTATCCCTTTGTATTTTTTAAAACATTTAATAGGGTTCAAAAGTGAAATTATCTGGGCGAATTGGTAAGGATGTAACTTAGAATAGGTATAAGACTATTCAAGTAATCTAATTCTTCTTTAATAAGCTTTGGTAGTTTGTGTCTTTCAAGGAATTTGCCTATTTGTCATCAAATTTATTGACATGAAGTTGCTTAAAATATATTCCCTGACCATTCTTTTCATATCTCTTGGCTTTGTGATGATGTTCCCTCTTTCATTTATTCTACTGGTCATTTGTAACTTTTCTCTTTTATTTGAACAACCTGGTTAGAGGGTTATTGATTTTATTAATGCAGTTGCATTGAGCAAATGATATAATAATACATGTATGAGCAGATGGGACAATTTTTTATAGTTTGCCTTGTAATCTCAGGATGCTCTTCAAATAAACTATTGCTGAAGTGTGAAGGAACACGAGTAAGAAATGAGGTTTCAAAGATGAACCACCAGCCACAACAGTCATAACGATTATAGTTGTTATAACAGTCAGTAAGGCTTTGTGGTTAGTCTATGCAGTCCTTGCTGTTAGCGGATTACATCACAACTATTTTAATTTGGTACTATAAATATAAAAGTGAGACAATAAATGCTCCACACTTATATTAAGCACAACATCCATTTATATGCTTCACATGCTTTTGGGGGGTTGCACTCTTGACAGGAGGGCTACAGGCAGGGAGCCTTACTGAGTGGGATGCAGAGCAGTGGTGTTACTGTTCCCACAGGTAACACCTTCCTTAGGCATCTGGGCAAAATCAGCAAGTGAGTTGAACTACAGTTACTACCCATAATCCCTATTCTGAAACTGTGGGGTCAGGTGTCCTTTAAAACTCAGAATTTTCATATTTTATCAAGGTGACAAGCTGCATGTATTCTCCATTAGTTCAGGGGAGCCTGGGACTTTTGATAGTCAAACCCAGTAGGAAAACAATGACCATACATAACAACCCAGACTTTGTGGCCAAGAGAGAGAATTCCTCCATAAAGCTGTTTCTCGAAGACTCTTTGGATTTTGAGACTGTAGATAAGAAAGAACTAGAAACATGCATGGTCAAAATTGCCCATGAAAAAGATCCTAAATCTCTCATAAAATATGGTATGTCGTTTTGTGTATAGGGTTTTATCTTCCCACGAAGGCCGCTGCGGCCAGTTGTCCCTCCAGGGCGGAACAGACTGCTGTCGCTTCAGCTGAGAGCCAGATGAAGTAACTGGCCTGCATTCAGGGGCCCATGTTGAGCGAATATTATGCTTTCTCTCTTTATTTTTTTTGGCCAAGCTTGTATTATTGCATTTGGGCAGATTAAATCAATGTATGTTTAATACAACTCTACCATAAAATCCTTGCTTGAGCAGTTTTACATGAGCCGACAGGAACAGACAGGAATAAAAATAAACACCAGTGCCAAACTACAGCTTTCCAAACCAGTGACACATTTATAGGAAGTTAAAATATATGCGCAGAGATGGCAGAAGATGATGTGTTCTGTGGTCTGCACGAAAACAAGTTAACGAATTGGTGGTATCCAATGTGTTAACACTTCCAAATGTGAGTGATTTTTTTTTTACCGCAGTTTTTAAAATAATTCAAATACATTTTAAAAATGAAGTCTCCGTCAAACCTTACAGCTCTACATAATAGTTTGCTTGTCTCCATGGTTTATTCTTAACATAGATGACAACACAACAACAATAATAAAAACAATACATTCATCATAATTAACATTACTTGAGTATTTACTATCTGCCAAACACTGTCCTTTGTGCTTAAGACATTGCTCACTTAACATTCATTTATTCTTTCAAAAAATACTCTCTGGGCATTTGTGTTGACATGAAGAAAAATAGAATTCCTCAGCTGCAGGCAGCTTGAAAAAAATCATTTATTAAGCACCTACATTAAAAGGACCATTGACTTTGTTTGGGTCCCTCAGACAGACCCTCACCAAAACACACAGTTCATCACTCACTAGACTCAGTATCCTGGGGCCAAAACGTGACTTTGCCAAGCCTGCGTTGAGCTAACAGATAATACACATGAGAGTATTATCTCTGTAATGTGTCTTTTTCACCCCAAGCGTTAGGCTTATTACCTGATCAGCTCCATGAAAAGGTCCATTCTCCACTGCTTTTCGTGGCTACAGAATCTGTATAGTTTTACTATGGTTTTTGTTCATCATGTGTTCCCTGTTCTAGAAAGTATGCTTCTTGTCTCTTCTGCTTGCTGTTCAGGACAAGGTCTGGCACACAGTAGGTGCTCCACAAACTTCACTTTACTGAAGACATGCATAATCCTCACTGTAATCACCGTTTGGAGCGTGGCTCTGTGTTTGCCCTGCTCTCACAGATGTCAAAACTGGGGCTTAGAAAAATGAAGCAATGATGGAAGAGGGGAAGGGATCAAGAAGTAAGACTGGTAGTTACAAAATAGTCATGGGGATGTAAAATACAGCACAGGGAACGTCGTCCGTAACACCGTAATATGTTGGTACTGAAAATATCGGTGGGAACACTTTGTACCATATCAGAGTATCCAACCATGACGCTGTACACCTGAAACTAATACAAAGTAATATTGAATGCAAACTGTAAGTAAGAACATAAAAATTTTAAACAAGTTTTAAAATTTTTTAAAAAGAGAAATGGAGCGAGGCACTTAGAGCTACCCTGTTGCAGCAGTAGGAGGCTTCACTAGAGACAGGAGAGTGAAATAGTTGTGGAGTTTGAAGGGCCCAGCACGGAGTATCCTGGCAGTAGCAGATCTAATAAGGCTTCCTGAACCCACTGCCCAGCTCTGCTCTCTGCCCTCCCTGTATCCTAATTCCGTCTCTAAGTAGGAGGTGCTAATAGCAGTACATCTGCATCACAGAGTTGCTATGAGAACTAAATGAGTTAATACAAATATACTGCTTAGGACAGCGTAGCAAGTGCTATTATAAATATTGGATGATAGGAATAAATTTTGCGCTTTAACTTGTAACACAGGTGTACCTTGCTCTGCTCTTCTACCTCCACCACAGTCTAGGGGTTTTGCAATTTGCAAGTGTGTCTAATCTTTAGCAAGATATTTGTTTACACATATATTTACATAATGTGTGTGCATGTCTCTACGTGTGTGTCTTAAATTGCCCATTATGTAAATGGCTTTGTTTAGTAAGCAGAAAATTCAAGGATATGGTTAAAGGGAAATTGTTTTGCGCAACTTGGAAAACCGAAGAATCATAAAAGAATCTTCCCGAGAGACAGTCGGCTGAAGGTATAACCAGCATATTGCAGGTTTTTATTTTTAAATAATAACCAGCCACTAATGCAGTAATAGCCCTGAGTGGAACATTGATTTACTCACAGCAAGATGGGTGTTTCTCCTGGCTACGTTGCCAGCTGCCCTCTTTCATATTAAGCTGCCTCTCTTCAATCCAATGTGTGTCAATCCAGCTTTCAAGGGGGAAGCGTGGAAACAGTGTGGAGGCTTTGTCATTTTTGTGGCTGAGTGTTGGAAGGGGTGTGTGTGTGTGTGTGTGTGTGTGTGTGTGTGTGCGCGCTTTGTTTGTCAGGAGGCATTTACTTTTTGCTGAGCTAGAATGTAGCCTGTTAGGATGCACTGTGCAGTCAAATTCCTTAACAGACTCTATGGCTCTTAAATCCTTTCAAAGAGAAGGTTCTTGGAGTTAGCCCCTCTTCAGGAGTCCTCCAAAGCCTTAGGTAGAGCTCCTCTTTGATCTGGGCATGGTCTCCCTCCAGTCTAGAAGTTCTATCCCCTGTCTGCTGAGAGGGAGCAAACATCATTACTCAGTGCAAGTCGATGGTACAGAACAAATCCCTCAGGAAACTTTTAAAAATGGCTTGATAGGCAGATGTCAAAGGAGATGATTAGTTAAGGCTAATTGGAAAATTCTTTTAGCTATTTATTCTTCCAACATTATTTATCATGGGCCCACTTTGTGTCGGGTAGTTTGCAAGGTGGCAGAGGGGTAAGGTGGATATATGATTATTGACAAAATAAAAAACACCTTTTGTTTTCATTTTCTCTATGAAAGCTGAGATCTCAAAGAAGATGTCCAAAAAGAAACTTCTATTTAACTAGTGTCCCTAGTTAATAAGCACCTTAAACACCTGCTGCGTGCCAGGGATTGGGCTAGAAGTCACTGAGAGAAAATGAATGAGATCCTCAGATCTTAACTGTGAGATGTGATGCGATATTCAAAGCTATCTTCCAACGGGTTTATATTCTCTGAGAGGCAGAATTCTAAAATACTCCTTTCCCCAATGTCCAGCCCTAATCCCTAGGGATGTGACTATGATATATGACTCTCACGTGTACGTTATATTTCATGGACAAACACATTTTGCAGGTGTAGTTACGACAACTAATCAGTTGACTTTGAGTTAATCAGGAGTAATTGTCCTGGTGGACCTAGTCTAATACTTTAACAGCAGAGTTCCTGCAGCTGGCAGTGGAGGAAGTCAGAGGGAGGGGAACTGATATAAAGGAGCTTGCTGAGATGGAAGGTCTATGGGACCTGAGGCTGATAGAGGCCTCAGTCCTACAACCCAAAGTATTGAATTCAATCAACAATGGGAAGCAGCTTTGAAGCAAATTTTTCCCCAGAGTCACCAGATAGGAACCCAGTCCAGCCGACAATCTGATTTCAACCACAGGAGACCCTAAGCAGAGAACCCAGCTGAAACTCCCGGACATCTGTGAGATTATAACTGGGTGTCGTTTTAAGCAGCTAAGTTTATGGTCACTTGTTATACCACCATTTAAAATAAGAGAATATATTACCCTTGATTATTCTACATTTTTATAAATGGCTTGTAGTTAAGATGTCTTAACTCTTGAGTGACGTTGTTCTTTATGACTGATAATAAAAATACCTCTTTATATTTGTGAAGCTTATTTACAAAGTGCTTTCACATACAATTTTTCCATTTACTTTTCACAACTTCTAAGGAATTATTATGTCCATGTTACAGATGAGGAAACCGAGGATGAGACACAGCGTGACTTGCCAAATAGCCGTCCTAAGAGACAGCAATAGGGTTTGAATTCAGGCTCTGACTCTCCCACTTTACTTGGGCGAGCTCATCGGAAAATTGTCGGCTCACCTCACTTAGGCTGTTTTTAATCTCAGTTTCTCTTTATTACCCCTAATGTCATTATCATTGTTGTCATCAGCATTGAGGGTATTTTCTTTTTCCTGCTTGTTTAGTGAATGCACATTAAGGAAGTAATTGGCAGTTAAAACAAAATTTTTAAAAAGTCAGTGTTTATCGAGTACCTATCTGGTACCATGGTGCTTGCCGTACAACATGGGAGACAAAATGACAAGCGCCCCCTTGGTCATGTACATGGTATTGAGCCCGGAGAATAAAGTCACCAAGAGGACATGTTTCCAATGCATGTGAAATATATTTTAAAAAAATAAAAATATAATTGACATATAACATTGTATTAGTTTAAGGTGTACAAAATAATGATTTGATATATGTATATATTAGGAAATGATTAATTACAATAAGTTTAGTTAACATATATTACATAATTTTAACATAGTTAAATTTATTTTTGTGGTAAGAAATTGCAACATAGTTACATTTTTTTTTGCAATGAAATCTTTTAAGATCTACTCTCTTAATAGCTTTAAATATACAGTGTGATATTATTAATTATAGTCACCATGCTGTACATCATGTCCCTAGAATTTATTTACCCTATAACTGGAAGCTTGTGCCATTTGATCACCTTCATGCATCTGCCCCACCCACCAATCTGATCAATGTTCTATGATCTTGGTTGTTTAGCTTCCACACGTGAGATCATACGGTGTTTGTCACTCTTTATCAGACTTATTTTACCCAGCATAAAACCCTCAAGTCCACTCATGTTGTCACAAAAAGGAGAGATTTTCTTCTTTTTATGGTTGGGTAATATTCCTTTTTGTATCTATATATACAGGGGAGAGCAAAATGAGGTTTCCAATGGTATGTGGAACACGGAGTTTATTCTTATATTATTATTTACTAATTATGGTGTTATTTCCCACACAACTATAAACCCACCTTTGCCCCACTCTGTACGTATCTATATCTTTATCCTTATCTCTGTGTATATCAATATATGTCACTTAGGCTGTGTGCACGTCTCGCTATTGTGAATAATGCTACAACGAACGTATGAATGTGGGGGTGCGGGTATAGCTTCAAGATAATAATTTGGTTTCTTTCGGACATGTAGAATTTTTTATTTCTCTATGACCTTGTTCTTTTCTCTGCCAAAAAAAATTTTTTGGGGGGGAGTATTCCTCTTTCTAGATTTTTCTTCCACTAAAATGATCAGGGCAATTTAACTTGTGCTGGTGAGACAAGAATCTGGGGGAGTTTAAGGTGAGATTGGAGGTTGTAATCCTACCAGTTTTATAAACCAGTAAACCTCCTACAGCCCCGGTTCTACCCCACCAATCACCTGAGGATGGTGGGACAAGAAACAGGACTCGAGAAGGTCAATGAGTCCTACACTCACTCTCCCACCCAAGGCTGCCTGTCGTGTCTTTGAATCAATCCATCTGCCTGGGGAGCCTGTCTGATTGACAGCAAAGGCCAAACCTCTCTCAACATTGGGCAGAATACCCGCTATCCGAAGCCATAGTCCCTTGCTGTGCTTTTCTCTCTCTCTTTCTCTTTTTAAAGTTTTTTCCTTGAAAGTCCTCCTTGGGGGGAGGAAGAAATAAAGTTAAGAGTAAATGAAATTTAAAATTTGGCCTGAGTAGCTATCCAGCTACACTCATGATCATTTACTCAAACAATTTGTGGTTAATGTAGTAGGCCAAACCCATCTCACAGTGGTGGTTGCAATCTGCCCCTATAACAACGGTTGTCATGGCAATGCAATCAGGTGAGTGTGGAAATCCCCGCACCAAAGCACATTACATGCACAGGCCATACTCAAAGGATCTGGGTTGGCCATTACTGGGAGGGCTGGAAAGGACATTTGGTGACCAGGGTTGGCGCTAGGGGGCCTGTTTAGGAGGGTCTTAGGGGTTGCAACCTGTTGGGACTTGTCTTGCAGCTGGTTTTGTATAGCACGCCCATTGTCTTCACTTAGATCACAGCAAGGGCATAGGTAGGTATGGATAAGTGTCCCACAGACATGTCCCCTGTCCAGCCATCACTTTGTAAATTATCATTGACCAGCCACTACCTCATTGTAAGTCCGAGGACACTCTTCTGGTGGGCAGCTCCCACGGCTGCTCTTTTGAGCCATTTGGAAGGGACAAAGGGCAGTAACCATCATCCTACCAGGTTGGTGATAAGCAAATGCCAAGGCCCAGTCCACGAAAGACTCCCAGTTACAGAAGGGACCACTGAAACACAAGGAGAGAGAGCCAAAGGAGTCTCAGTGTTAGGTACATGTGTGATGACAGTGGGGGAAAAATGCCCCAATCAAAAAAAAAAAATCCATTATGTCTATTTCTCTTCTGTCAAGAATAGACTTTAAAAAATCAAAGTCCCATCTGTTCTGTGTCAACATTAGAGATCGTACACTGTGTCTCATCAAAGGCAGGTTTGCCATGGTGGTGGGGGATATATTTTTGGAACGTGCTAGAAAACCCAGAGTAACTGAAAACAGGACTTAGCCCTGCAGGTTCCTCTCCTGCGGTCTGTGTTTGTGTTCCTCCAGCAGTTGGTGTTTTTAATTGATTTGTTTGACCAGGGGGACCCTGGAAGAAGACGAGCTGGGAAGGGCAGCCGCTGGCCGTCTGGAACAAACACAGATAAGGGCTCAGGGCTCTCAGCACCCCAGGGATGTTTTGCTGCCTGAATTTTTGTTCACAGCAGCAGCCTCGCTTGCCCTGCTCTCTCGAGGGCTCACATTTGAGGCTGCTAGTGGAGTTGGGGTAGAAATTCAGTCCCAGAGTCTTGCTCCCTTCAATAATCCCTCACGTCCTCCCTGGGCTCACTGTCTGCTGGTCAGCTGGTAACACAGAGAGGTTTGCTCCTAATTGCTTGGCTTCCAGGCCAGAAGAGAAAAAGGTAGACAAAGCCATCTATCACTCTACCATTGCTGTTATCCCTCTCTGCCCGGCCACTGTGTCCAGTGTCAATTTTATGCCACTCTAGTTAGTCTGATGATCTCTTTCCAAAGGGCAGTGACTTGTGCAGTTGCACAGACTGAGCACCAACAGGCATCCATGAGGAGGAGCGGTGATGGAGAAGGTGTCCATCACTGAGAGCCCTAGCATGCTGAACTAATTTCCTGAGAAGGGAAAGGAGGACTGATTTGCATTAATAGTCCAAGGGCAAAAAGAAGCCAGGAAAACATGAAACTAGGGAGATGAGCCAGCATGGACCAGGGTGGTCCAGCTGAAGCCCAGTGATGGAGAAGATCAAAAAGATCCCCCAAAGACATAGCCCAGGTTGGTGGCCCAGGCTCGTGGAAGTACTCTAAGTGGAGGGCAATGGGGAGAGCTGGTTTTGACCAACTAGTGGCTGAAGCTGAACCCAAGCACACTGGTTAAATTTGGCGGCCAAGTGGCCAAGCTCATCGTCCAACATGAGAATTCTCTGTACGCTGGCCAATGACCCAGATCAGTAATTTTCCAGGCTTTTTCATCTCATAGCACACATGAGCTAATTACTAAAAATCTGCAGCACACCAGAAAATATATTTTTGCCAATATCACAAAAAAATAGGTACAATTTTGATCCACTCATTCCAGATGGCTATTGCTGTGTTGGCTGTTGTCATTTTTTTATTTAAAATTGGAAAATCTAGCAGAGGTGTCCAACCTTTTGGCGTCTCCGGGCCACACTGGAAGAAGAAGAGTTGTCTTAGGCCGCACATTAAATACACAAACACTAACGAAAACAGATGAGCAATGCAAAGGTTTTAAGTAAATCTATGATTTTGTGTTGAGCCACATTCACAGCCATCCTGGCCCTCATGCAGCCCACGGGCTGTGGGTTGGACGCCCCTGAAAAGGAAAAGAGGTCAGTGCCCTTGACTAAGCAGTCAGGTATTGCATATTTAAAAATTCTGTGGCACACCAGTTGAAAGTCACTGACCCAGAGCAATAAAATGCTCTTATTAGTAGTAGGTGGGCATCAAGTATCAAGTTATACAGGGCCAGCCTGATGATGGCACAATGTGACAGAGAGAAGAAATGATAGGTGACAGAGTAGATACGAATTCTCTGTCCTCTTGCTATTTAGAAACAGACTCAACCCCCTCCCCTCCCCTCCCCTTTGGACAGAGTGACAATGGTGATACACTTCTAGAGCAATTGTTGGGGAGGTCTCAAATCTTGGTCTTTCTGTTCATAGGTTAGGTGGGTATTCTGGTGATGACTTGGGAAAGTAAGAGAACTATAACCATATTTGGAAGTCATGTTGTTGGAGCAGGCCTATTTTATCATTTCACCTCATGTACTCTGAGCTCAATAGTAAAATTTATAGCTGAATTTTAAGAATTATTTTAGGAATAAAATATCATCTTTTTCTTTCTTTTTTTTTTCCCCCTAATTGCAATCTCGTCTGCCTTATCCTTAAAACACTGGGCCAAGTGTATTCTGTGATATTTCTGGCCAAAAGGGAGCAGGTGTGGGAAGTCTGATCACATTTTTCAAAGACATTCTTGGGAGGTTTGGTTCATAAACGCTAGTTGTCCTCTAAAGCTCGTACTGACCTTTGCTGCATTCCTGGAAATCCAAGAGGCTTACGCTGCCGACCCTCCATCAGTGAGCACCGTTTTCATGGCACAGCCAACACCTGGCTTATTGAGAAGGAATGTCTAGGGGGATCAAAGGGACCCTAATTAAGTGTGCATTAGCGAAAGCAAGTGAGCTTGAGGTTTTATTAAATCAGGCCACCATTGCTAATGCCAATGGAAGAGAACGTTTCCTGGCAACTGTTTATAGCAGCAGGTGGGGGGTGGGGTAGGGCCCTGGAGAGCAGATAGTCCCCACTTCCAATTATGACAAAGTCTCAGTATGTCCATGTCGAAACAAAGGCTACAGGCTTGAAGCGGTTTGGAAATGTTTTCTTTGAACTATAATTACTGGTTCTTCAGAAGAACAAGTCTTTTTATAATTATTCCTACTTCCGGTCTCTAGCACTTAGTATTAAGTGTTTCTCGAATGAAGGAAAAAATGAATATTTGGGTTTTAATCCAAGCTCCACTACATTGACAGTAGTCACTCCTGTGTTATTGCTCCGATCTCAAATGTTATACTGCTTTATCTTCCTGTGATGATCTTATTTACAGAGCAGTTTCCCCAAATTAGTCTGAGCTCCTTCTGGAGAAGGGCGCGTCCGTGTCTTAGCTCAGAAGCTCATTGGTTAGCAAGAGGTTGTTGTAACTTAACTGATGAGACAATGGGTATCGGGGCTCACATCCAGACAACTCCATTTCCTAGTTCTGTGACCTCAGGCAGGTGGCTAAGAATAAAGCTGGATAACAAGGTCACCAACCTCACCAAGGTGTGTGACAATTAAATGACAAATACATTCAAAGTGCTTGGAAGAGTAATACATTCTCAGCCAATATTAGCATCTCTTACTTTCTTTATTTTCACTGTGATAATGTGTATTTGTTGGCAAAAAATAACACACTCTATTTCACTAAACCTGTTCTCTTATCTGTAATATTAGGGCTCTAATAGAGTAATAACAGTCATAACCTGAAGGGCGGTTGTGAGAATCAAATGAGACAGTGGCTAAGAGTCAAAAATGTCTTTTTAAAAACCGTAAAGGATTTTGAAATTCTCTAGTACCCTTGTTTTAATATTCACTGCAACACAGAGAGGAGAAGTGATTTGCTGGAAATTCCACAGCATGAGAGAGGCAGGCAAAGCCGGGGTGGAATTTTTGCACAGCTTCCCAGGTGCCCTAAGGACGGTGCAGCTGTGATGCCCCCGGCCAAAGACAAAGGGATTACTGTGCCTTTTTCAGTATTTTTGTTAAGATACAGCCACAGGTCTCACAGCAGAGCTCTGTGTTTTAATCAAAACTGTCCTCTCTGAAGTATCCTCATCCTCTCTGCCCTGGCCCAAAGGTCTGGCAACCCACGGAGCCACCCTTGGTTTCTGAAATCCTAGATATCACCAGTCAACTCCTTAAGTGAAGGCTGGATGCTCCATGCGTAGAATTTGCCAGGTGCTCTTGAGAATTCAGAAGAAGCAGACAAAAGCCTACACTAGGAGTTGGAACACATGTGCTCCAGGTCTAATATTAATCACTAACATGCTGGTGTCCCAGGCAAGCCCTGTTATCTACAGTTTCCATGTCTACCCATTAAAAGCCATTAATTACCCCCGAGATCCCTGAAAAGTAAATGCCCGATGGGTCACAAGTCCTGTGTTTCGCCTATACTTTTCCTTCTCTCCAGCACTGTGACCTTGGTCAGATCACAGCCTCCCCTCCATCCACAGTGTCCTCATTTGTACAGGACTTTTTTCTCAAACAAACGTGTGTGTGTGTGCAGTAGTGAGTCAGTCACTGCACCAGAGAGTGAAAACGCGCACACAGATATATGTGCACACTGATAGTACCAGGGCTCGTTATGTGCAGAGGACTACGGCCAGGCTCTTTGCATGCAACATTGAATGTAATCTGTATAACAGCCATCTGTGGGAAGAGTTTCCGTCTGTATTTTACAGAGTGGGAACTGAGCTTTAAGGAGCAACTGAAGTGCCCAGCAGCACACCATTAGTACGTGGTATGATAGGCTAGGGTTTGAACCCGGCGAACCTGACTCCGCCTAGCCACGCCGTTAGCTGGAATCACCTGTAAGAGATAAGGAAAGCATCATATCTGCTCTAGAGGAGGCTCATTGCCTTTTTGTTCAGGTTATTCACCTAGGGGATACATGAGGAATGCTGACGCATGGGGTGCCCAGGATTTTGTCTGAGATGTAACAGGTGAGCTAGCTCGGTCCGTGGCAGTTGGAAGACTATCCCCTGCTCAATGAGGACACTGCGGCAGAATCCCGCCGCAGCCTGTTACTCCTTTCTCTGTTGACATTTTGACCAGTGGCATGGGTGAGGGCATGAATTGGGAAAATTTACTGTGACGTGACTTTGAAAGGACCGGCAAATGGACCAAGGGACAGAATCAAAATGAGCAAAAGTGTGACCTGCTAAGTATTTTATGTGCATCATCGCATTTTAACCCCAACCCTCAGTAGGACTATTATTATCTCCATTTTATGGACAAGACCACTCAAGCTTGGAGAGGTGACCGCCCAGCAGTCATGACACAGCCCATGAGTTGGTTTTTTTCCCCCAAAATAAACTTTTTGTTTTGGAGTAGTTTTATACTCATAGAAAACCTGCAAAGTTAGCACATACCATTCTGGTATGTCTCTTACCCAGTTTACCCTACTGTTAACATATTATACTATGGCGGCACATTTGTCAAATTAAGAAGCCAACGTGAGTATATTACTATTAACTAAATGCCAACCTTTATCTTGATTTCTTCATTTTTCCCCATTAATGTCCATATATTAGTTTTCTAGAGCTTCCAAGACAAAGAACCCGGTGGCTCACTACCCCAGGAAAGTATCCTCTCACCTCTCCAGAGGCCAGAAATCTGAAGTCAAGGTGTCAGCGGGGCCACACTCTTTCCAAGGGCTCTAGGCAAGAACCCTTCTCTGCCTCTTCTAGCTCCAGGGATGTAGGGGTGGGGGCTGGTGCTGGCAATCCTCAGAGATCCTTGGTGCTATGGCCTGGATGTGTGTGTCCCTCCCAGGCTCCTATGTCCAAGTCCGAGTGTACGATGTGATAGTGTTAGAGGGTGGGAACTTTGGGGAGTGATCAGGCTACGAGGGCTCCGCCTTACAAGAAGTCTGAGATCTAGAAGAGTGCCCTCACCCAGCCCTGTGGGCGCTTCACCTTAGACTTCCAGCCTCAGGAACTGAGAAATAAGTTTCTGTTGTTCACAAGCCACGCAGTCTGGTATTTTGTTACAGAAGCCTGAGGGGCTAAGACCCTTAGCTCCTAGATGCAGCACCTCAGTCTCTGGCTCCACCCCAACGTGGCCTTCTTCCCTGTGTCTCTGCCTCTGTGTACAAACCTCCCTCTTTTTAAAAGGACACCTGTCACACTAGTTTCATGGCTCACACCAATCAAATATAACCTCACCTAAACTCGATTACATCTGCAAAGAACCGGTTCCAAAATAAACTGGTGTCAGATGGGTATAGGAAGGACATTAGATTAGGAGGGGGGCACTCTTCAGTACAGTACAGTTCTTTTCTATTTCAGCATCCAATCAGGGCACCACATTGCATTTCGCTGTTATGTCTCCTTATTCTCCTCTGGTCTATTATAGTTTCCTAGTCTTTCCTGTTTTTCATGACCTTGACAGTCTTCTTGAGGCATGCTGGCCAGGTATCCTGCAGAATGTCTGGGTTTATCTGATGTTTTTCTCATAATTAGTAAGGGCTTATAGGTTTTTGGCAAGAATGCCATAGAAGTGATATGCCCTTGTGAGTTGGCCTTTAAACTCAGTCTCCAGAGCTCAGGTTTTTGTTGTAAAACCTATAACTGTAAAAATGACATATTTCTGAGAATCGGCTGTTAGCTTACTCTTTTAGCTCCCTCGTGGGGGACTCACATAGCACTGGACATATGACTGGAGACAGTAAATACCCTAAGCAGGGTGTCCTGCCTCTCCACACACCATCTCAATTACCTTTTTCCCAAATGGAACTGCCACCTTCCCTCCCTCATACACAAGACAAACCTACCACAGTGCTAATATTAATTTACATTTTGGGGTCCATCATTATAGTGACTGCTATTTGCAGACATGGAGCTGGACGTGACCTCTGCCTGGTAGCCTTGGTAATTCAAAAGGTCGGAAAACGGGGTCACCTGCAGAAAGATGAGCTGTACACAGGGGCCCAGATGAACCGACAGGAGGGAATGCTGGAACTCAGCCTTACCTTGCAGAAGTTGGATTAGTGGATTCCGGGCCTCCCTGGAATATTAATGATAACCAAGCAGAGAAGTTGCTCTTATTCAGCATAACTCAGCCTTCGCTTCAATTTAGTAGTGAAGGTAGAGTATATATAAATGAGTGGATTAGAACTCTGGAATTCTAACCTTGCGGTTTGCTTACTTGTGTATTTATATATTTACTAATGTATTAATTTATTCACCCTGGGATGGGGCAGGCTAACGCTCTTTGGGGTACCTCATTCAGAATTAGCCAAACTGCTCCTCAGGCCCAGGTCTGTATAGTTATGAGCTGCGCCTAAAACTAAGCCTCAGTTTCCCCAGCTATGCTATCGGGGTGAAACATCCATGGCAGTCCTATTTTGCCTGCTCAGCATTTACCCTCATGTCTTTGATGACAGTCCCTTGATCTCTCTTCAGGATACTATCTACCCACCACTAGACGTGGTCTCAGAACTCAGGGTTGAGTTATAAAACCTACAACTGTTAAGCCGGAACATGTCTGAGAATCAGCTGTTAGTTTACTCTTTCAGCTCTCTCTTGGGGGCCTCGCATGGCACCGGACATGTAATTCCATGATTCGTGGACTCCACAAGCCAAGGAGTGGATTCACGTCTCAAGCCAGACCCATGGGAGTCCCTGTCCCGGGAATCTGAGTCTAAAGGGGAGTGATGCCAGGACAGAGGTGACTGGAGTGAATTCATTCTGGAAGAGACACTCAGAGGAGGCTGTCCCTTGGTTCCTGCTCCTTGGACCCCTTAGAATGGTTTTCACTTATTTTATTCACAAGCCAGGTTTTTCATCCTTTCCTTGGATTCTGTGAGTCTCCTCCTATTTGTCCCAACATATATGCAATTTCTCTGCTTTGAGAAACTAGTGTTTGTCTCTGTTGCCCATGGCTAAGAAACCTGATAAACATTCCTTTAGCTTCGTCACAGCCCTGCTCTGTTCCAGGAGCTCAAGATAATTCCGTCTGCCCTTCAACTCCCACACTAATTTTTTATCCATTCCCGAGAGCTTATATAGCTCCTTTACTTACATTCCTATTATTTTTGTACCAATCTGGGTCATAGAAGAGACAATCTAGCTCAGTGGTTGTTGTGGCCTGAATTGTGTACCCCCTAAATTCCTCCTTTGAAGTCCTAACCCAAAGTACCTCAGAAGATGACTTTTGGAGACAGAGCCTTTAAAGAGGCAAATGCTGTTGAATGAACTCATTGTGGCAGAACCTAACCTGACCTGTATCCTTATAAGAAGAGAGGATCGGGACATAGACTCTCACAGAGAAGACCATGTGAAGTCACAGGGAGGAGAGGCCTACCTTAGACACCAGAGAGAGAGAGAGAGGCCTTGGTACAAAACCAAACCTGCTGATACCTTGATGTTGGACCTGCAGCCTTCAGGACTCTGAGGAAATAAATTTCTATTATTCAAGCTGCCCCATCTGTGGTACTTTGTTAATGCCAGCCTTAGCAAACTAATGTAGTGGTCAAGGATAGAGACTCTGGGGGACTCCCTGGCTCTGAATCTGTATGTAGCCATGGATGGATAGGTTACTTAACCATCCAGCGCTATTATTTTCCATGGCGAAAAGGGCCAGAAGCAAGACAGCAGAAGATGTTCTTTAAGACTTGGTCATATCTCAAGAGGAAGTGAGAAAAAGGGACAAGATGTGCAAATGGCTAGTCACCTCAAGTCACCTCTACTTGTATGGAGGGAATTGGGGTCCAGTCATGTTTTGCTAGCAGTTTCCTTCACACAAAAGGAGACATTGGGGATGGGAAAAGAGGTTCCCTTCCAAACAAGGTAATGGATAAGAAGGACAAAACATAGCTCAGAACCAAAGCAGCAATTTCGTTGTGTGCTTCAGTGAAGTCACCTAACTCCCGCAATGTGCTGCCTGACCTCTGCGGCGGGGATGACAGCTTCCGCCTCTCACAGCGTTGTTGGGAGCAGCATAGGGGAGAAAGGGCATCCAGCCGGCAACCAGTTCTCCTCCAGTCTACAGGTGCCTTGAAGGCAGGCTATCTGGTTGTATCCTCCACCTTTTTATTCCCGCCTCATCACTCAGGGCCGGATATGCAGTAGGCATTCTGCTTCTTTGGGGGGATGACTACGTGGTGGCTGTTACTAAGGGAGAGTGTAGACAGACAGACAGAGCTGGGGTTGCTGTCCCTGTGTTTTATGTGCCTGCCCCAGGCTATTGCGAGGGATGGCAGGCTCTGATTTATGTGTCAGGGTGGAGCACACACCCAAAATGAAGATGAAGGATAAAACGCGTATAGTTTTCTAAATCTAGACTCCTTGCTTGGATGTTCACCCCCGGAGTGGGTGAGAATGTGTAAACTCATCACAGTGAATTAGTGGTACATGGTGAAATGTGCCTGTGGGACAGGAGTGGGGAGAACACTAACGAAGTCACCTCTGTACTGGGCTCCGTCCCTGGTTCCTCAGCACAGTCCACCTCCCACGTCACAGCGGATGTGGGGACGCGCCTCTGTGTCAAATTCCTCTGCTGAAATTTACTCATGGTGAATTTTCCTGTGGGGCAACATTCAAAGTCCTTATCCCCATACAGAACTCTCCTGTCAGGTTCCTGGCCGGCTCGCTGATGTCATTTCCTGCCCGCTGCCTCCCGCCTCCAGAATTAGATCGCTATTAGCTCAGCCTCCATGTATTTGCACGTGACTCTCCTCTTGCCTAATTTTTTTCCCACATGTCTGCCTGGCAAATGCCTGCTCCCTTTTGGGAGCCCTGAACTCCAGCATCACTCAACTCCAGCATCACCTCCTACAGTACAGAGAGGGCTTTTCCAGACCATGACAGTCGCCTCCATCAAAGCCCATTGCACCAAGTGTCATCGGTGGTTTCTAACTGTCTCCCACACTGAGCCCCTCCACAGCGGGGCCACCAGTCTTCATCTTCACACCTACGGGTTTCAGCAAATCCTTTGAAAGGGCGAAGGACTGTTTTTCGACTTCCATTCATTGCAGGCTTACTATGATCCAGTCCCCGTGCAAAAACTGTACACTTGCATCTCATTGAGCCTCCTAATAGGAGGAAACGGAGGCTAAGAGAGGCTGAGCAAGTTGCCTAAAAGCCTGCCAGTGGCTGAGTGGGAAAATGAGCACTGAGGCTCCGGGCTCTGCAACCAACTCAACCTATTGCAAACATTTAATTGCCGTCTCCTGCATTCGGGATTAATCCTTGCTGGGGTGGCTGGGTCTGGCGCAAATTGTTTTAAAAAATCCTCTTTTAAACTGGCCAGACCCAGGGAGGAGACGTGATATGTCTATTCAGAAAAGTCAGACACCCAAATCAAAGCAGCAAAGCGGAAGGAGGGGGCCAGGCTGCTAAACACTCCTGCTAAGAAGGAGGTTTTCTGCATTCAGTCCCATAGATGGGAAAGAAGTGGGTCTAACATTCCCAGGAGGGCTTGAGTGATAAAAAAAGGAAGCACTTTGACTCTGGAGGTCTGGAATGTGTCTGTGAGGTGAGCGGTCGTTTTGTCCCTCATGCCTGTCATCCTCTTTGCTCTGCTCCAGGGCCTGCATTGTGCAAGTCAATGGGAAATTTTACTCTAGACACCCTTCCCACCTACAAATGCATTCTTGATCAGAGCAACCAATGCAGAGTAGCATAGCTACCCCCAGTTCACACCCCTGTCCCCACCCTTTGCATGGGCCGCTACCCTCATCTGGAACCCCTTACCCTCCCATCCCCCAGCTAACTACTCACATCTCTGGATGGTGTATGTTTTTCAGCTAATGCAGTTTTATTGTTTATGAAACACTGTCACATCTTCGGCATCCGTAGCATCTTCTGTCAGCTTCTTTTCTTTCTGATGGGAATATCTAAGGATGCGCCTAAGTCTGAGGACTCTGAGATGTGCCATTTCAGTGTGTGCTCAGCCCTGTGTGTATCTAGATGGATATCTAGATGGGGGAATGGAGGAGGAAGATTAAATTCCCACTTCTCCGGAAGGCACATCTCCACATCGAAAACATTGATACGAAAGTGGAAGTTGGGGAGAGGCAAAGCGCCATGCCGCCGCCTGCTCATTTCATTTGTCAGACACGGGACGTCCCCTGAGACCCTTCCCTGCCCTGCTCCGTGTAAGCGTTGGCAGCCAACTGGGAAAGCAGCTCTTTGGTGTCCTTAGAAAAGATTACCAACAGCAAAGGCTGGCCCTGAGTTATCAGGAAAAGTTATGTTTTGTATTCACGGCTCAAAATCAAAGGGATGTGTGTTTTCTGTTTTTGAAAATTACCTTTAAAATCACCATTTCCGAAAAAAAAAAAAAAAAGTGCTGTCAGGGACCTTGGCAAGTTCTCATCCACATATGGAGATTGTCCTGTATTTCAAAAAGTGCTGACTTGGAGTCCGTCGCGGTGTGTGCCCTGGTTTTCCCTTCCAAGGAATTCCTTAAATCTTTTGAGGGAAATATACAGGACAGTCTCCTTTTCTCTGACAGCTTCTCCGAGTCTTAGCAGTCCCTGAAGGACGGGTCGCCTCTGGGAGCAAGTAATGTGTGTGCGTGTGAGTGAGTGTACAAACTTGAGATGCAGATATAACGTGAAATATATATATAAAAATATAAAATTATAAATATATTTAAATATATTATATAAATACATGTATAAAATAAAGGTCTGTGCAGGCCAGACAAATATATATTATGTATATGTATCTATATTTCCTATTGGTCCTGTTTCTCTGGAGAATCTGGGGTAACACAGCCTGGTTCATAGACTCCTCCGGAGAATGCCCTTTTTTCTACCTGGGTGATACTGGGAATGACTCATAGGTTGGCTATGCCATGGCAACAAGCAAGTTCTAAATCTCAAAGGCTTACACCCTCCAGACTTATTTTCTCCCTCATGTCACAGCCCAACACAGGGGACACAGACTCAAATGACTACCAGGTCCAGAGAGGCAGAGTCAAGGCCGGTCGAACTGGGGACTGCAGTGACCCAGAGAACAAATGCCTTACTCTAAATGAGGAATCTTTTGTTCCTTTGCAGGAAAAGAAGCTGGTGCGTCCGAATTTCCCTGCCCTTCAACAGGTAGGATAAATTGGGACTTTTAAATATGAAATGTCTAACTTTGATATCTTGAACACACATTTCAATTTTTTAAAAAATGAAGGGCCGCATAGGCCAAACGAAATCTTTCTACCGGTTGCAATAGGCCCCGGGGTCTGAACCCGGCGACTTCAGTTTGAAAGTTGACAACTCAGCAACACTCCTCGTGTATCTGGAGCTACGGCTCGGCTTTGATTAAAACTGCGATCAAAGACGCGGCAACAAGGGCCTGTTTGTGAAGCCCGGATGACTTCATCTGTCAGCACCGTGTGGAAAACCAAGAAACTCCAGTCATCAGAACAGAAAGTCAGCCTGTCCGGCTGCTCCCCAGCACCCAGGCCAGGGGCGACCAGATCAGTGAAGAGGCAGCACCCCCGAAAGGTTACTTTATGACACACATAGATTAGAGCTGTCCTTTGTTTAAAAATCCTGGCCAGAGACATTCGAATTGGAGTCAGTTATCAGTACAGCGCTTTCAATTTGTTTTAATGACATTATCTTAATTATTTTCAGAGGCGGGTTATTGAGTGCCAGACAGACAAGCTGTAGGACTGAACTCCTAGGCAGGGGAAGGAGGGGGAGGGGGAAGGAGGGGAGTTAACACACCAGTACCAGGCGTGTTAACACAGCAAGAGCGAAGTGCCGTCCGCATGCTTCGTGTGATACTTTGTTCCTTAAAAATCACACTGGAGAAGGGGTTTTATTGCTTAGGTCAAGCCAGGCAACACAAAACACTTCAAGTATTTTCAACAGTGAAAATTCATGGCAGAGAAAGGGTTACACAGGAACGAAAGAGTCTGATAAACCAAATCGAGGTGAAGGAAATCAGAAATTAATCACCCAGAAAGAGCAGGAAGCCACCACCACAGTTGGGCAGGAGGGACTGAGGGCCAGGGTGCCCACGGAGGTCAGGACCGTGCTGGCACATTGAGTTGGCACTGGATCCATGTAAGAGACACGGCTGCTGCTGGAGATGCACCCAAGGCAGGGAGCAGGAGGAGGAACATCCTGTTTCCTCCCTTCCTTCTACCCCTCACCTAGCCTAGTACTTTCCATTGGTCATGACCTGAAGCCCGCTGGATTGGAAGCTGGGAAATGCAGCTTGAGGGGTGGGGCACTGGGAGTACACAGGGTCAGGATCAGCACAGTCCCAGTTAACACCCAAATTGTAACCCCCACAATTCTCCCCCCAGCCCAGAGTCAGGGCAGATTGCCAGGGGCATCTACTTATCACAGTGACCCAAGGACTGAAGCAGAGGGATGCTCCCCTGCCTACGAGGGTCTGCCCTTGCAGACTCATGTCTGCGATGGGGAGAGTGACTGTGGTGAATGAGGCCCTGGTTCTTAACATTTCTACCCAGAGGGGACTGCCACACATTTGTTTGCTCATATTGGCCGTTGCTCGTCACACGGCTACGCCTAACCTCAAAGGCGACAGGGAAGCACGAGCCTGTCATGTTCTCAGATCAGGAGCCAGAAATAGCTGGAAAATAGAATTAATGTCCACCATAGAGGCCAACTCAGAATGTAAAGTACAGGCTCTGCTGAGCTACATTCACAGTGATGGATTGTAAGGTTTCTGGAGGGTTGAGTAGGGGTCAGAGATAAAAGCCAGGGCTTTGGGGCCAGACAAAACTGGGTTCGAATAAATCGCTGGCCCTGGCTGCCATGGCTCAGTGGATTGAGTGCCAGCCTATGGACCAAATAAATCTCTGTTTCTCCTCTTCTTAGATTTTCGATTATGGGTATATCATGTAACATTTCTGAACATTAATTTTCTTATCAGTATACTCTTATCCTCTCTTCTGGTTAAGGGATTCATTCATTCATTCAGTGAGATGATTGGGCTTAGCACAGTGGCTGGTAGAGAAGTTTTAGTGAGCTTGGCTCTTAATATTTTGTTGACCTTTATTTTTTTCTCCTTAGTAACAGACACACAGTAACATTTGCTGAATGAAGCCATGGAGCTTGCCCACACTGGGCTTATGACAGAGCAGGGAACAAAAGACACATACACATATAAGGCTAAGTAAAACTTGTTAAAAGGATTAAAAAGAAGGGGATGAATGTTGTGAGAATTCAGGGGTAGGAAGCTACTTTTATCCAGGGGTATCTGTTTGAACAAATCCTCAGTAACCCAGACACTCAACACAGAACTCAGGTCCTACAGCCCCATTGAGTCCTGGGGCTCCCAACAGCTCAGTCAGTCAGTCGCTCAGACCTCTGGAAGCTGGAAGGAGCTGTGGGACAGCTCTGGGCCACACAGGTGTCCTCAGGATGGACCCACTAACTCAGCTCTCGGTTATTCAAAGCCCTGTGGACCTCTCATTCTGAAACATGGACCATTCTTGCACAACCAGAGTAAGCCCATCCAGGTACATATAAAGTCAATTCCATTTATTTATTTAGTGCCAGTTATATGCAAGTCACTTTCTAGAACATACCCTATTTAACCCTGACATTATAATCTGAAGTTAGATATTAGTCCCTTGTTCAGAAAGAGAAACCTAGGCTCAGAGAGGCTGAGCAACTTGCCAAAGTTCACACAGCAAGTGAGTCATAGAGGCAGAATTTAAGTTAGTGTTTGCTCATTCCAAAACCTGTTCTTTATTCATTCATTTATTCACTTCTTACCCATTAGGCAAATTTACTGAAACACTACAAGAATGCCCAGGCTTTATAGGGAAATATAAAAGGAGCTTAAAGTGGAATAATATAAACCTGCATTTGTCCTCAAATAGTTTAGGGAGAGTGACACTTTTAAAACATAAATAAGATCATGTCATTAATCTTCTCACGACCCTGCAGTGGGTCTCAGAATTTCACAGAATTAAATTCAAAGTTTTATCATAACCTTCAAGTGGCTACAGAGTCTGACATCTCAGTGCCTCGGTAATGGAATCCCTTCTCCGCTTCCGTTCCTTGCTGTGTTTTCCTTCTTCATGCTAATGAAGCTCTGGTGTTGTGTGTTTGTTTATTGTCTGTCTCACCAACACGGAGGCTCCATGAGTGTGGAGACTGCATCTGTTGGCTCCCTGCCCCCTCATTCATGCTTGGAATTGTCCGCCTGTCTGTATTCTTCGGCTCGGGCTGCCATGATAAAATCCCACAGACCCGGCAACTTACAAAAATAGAAATTTATTTTCTCCCAGTTCTGGAGGCTAGAAGCCCAAGATCAAGATGCCATCAGGGTTATGTCTGGTGAGGCCACTCTTCTTGGCTGATAGACAGCCATATTGACGCTGTGTCCTCACCTGGCCTTTCCTCTGTGCCCGTCATGGGGATAAGAGGGGAGAGAGAGAGGCCTGGTATCATTTCCTCTTCTTATAAGGACATCAGCCTTATCAGATTAAGGCCCCATTTTTATGAACTCACTTAACCTTTATTGTCTCCTTATAGACCTTATTTCCAAATACAGTCGCATTGAGGGCTAGCTCTTCCGTATATGGATTTTGGGGAAACACAAAACAGTTCATGACACTGGCACAGAGGAAGTCCTCCCCGGTTGTGACACTGACTGCATCCCTTTTTTCCTATTCCACGTTGCGCCTTCTGCCCTGGTTTTAAACACTTGACTATCTTGCCAAAACTCAGGGGTTTATTCTGCTTGACAGTGAGATGGGGTGATTGCAATGCTGAGGGGACTTTGTTCCAAGTGCCCTTTGATTACTTGCCCTAGGCTTCCGGGGCATTGGGAAAGCCAGGCATCTCTTTCCAAAGTATGTGCTGAAACAAACTAATGTCCAACTTACTACCAGAAATGCGTAGTGTCACCAGAAATCCACATAATTCTTAGTAGAAGGGGTATTTGGGGATTTTGTGTTGAGCAAAAGAGACTGTGCATCTGGGAATGGGAATGTACCTGTGGGTGGATGTGGGAAAGTACAAGGGTTGAAAATACGTAATACGAAATAACTCTTTTGCAGGTCAAAAAGTCCAATATTGGCCATTTCATCTGTTTCAATCTAATATGTATGGCTGGACATTTGCGTAGGGGACATAAGAGAGTGTGTGCGCATGTGCAGGCATGTGCGTGTGGCGTAGGTCGAGTGATGGGATGTATACTTGTGTGTGTGTGTGTATGTGCAGGGAAAAGGGCATTGACGTGGATGGCAGAGATAGGTGTATGTGGGTAGGGGAATCAAGGAGAGCTTCCTGGAAAAGTTAACATTAAATAATGAAGCTTAACATGCAAGGACAAATAAGAGTGGCCAGGTGCACTGGCTACGAGGGTGGAAAGAGTGCTCCCACCAAAGGAGAACTTTGTGCGAAGGTCAGGGATAGACTTTTTGCAAATGTCATCCCGACTCGATTATAAGGGGACTGGGAGCTGGGAGAGTCAGGGGAGTGGCCTCAGAGGAGAAAAATGGCAGAGAACGGAGGCGCCGTGGGCCACGGCAGGGAACCCGGGCTCTTTTGGAAAGAAGGGAAGACCCAGGACCGTGCGCAGATTTTGTAGGTCTGCTTCGCTGGTGAAGGTGGTGCAGAATACAGACTGCAGAATGGGGGTCGAAAGAGGCTGTGAAATTGTATCAAGGTGCAGAAAACGATTTGCCCTGGGCTAAGGTAGCCTTCACCTTTCCTTGGCTGAGTTCTCTAGAGCTCTTGACTCAAAGCAGGAGGGGTCTCGGTGGAGAGAAGCAGGGGCCAGCAGACTTCTGCATCGGATGATCCGGAGGTGTTCTTCTGAGCTGCTGAGGCACAGAGTCCCCTTTCCAGGGCCCCACAGGCTCTCCCATGACAGGCCTGCAGGTGCGGTGCTCTCCTCTGACCCGCTCTCTGAAGTGGAAGTTGAAGCCCGGTGCTCGCAGAGGGAGTAGGATCAGAGCTTCCTGTTCAGTTTCTGACCATTGCAATTACCACATTTTGCCACGTAGAATGGACACCCACATATTTGGCCCAAACTTTCAGGGGAAAAAAAATCTTTCAATTTTTAAATTCAATTATTTATTTATTTATATTTAGATACTTGGTTGGTTTTTTTTTTTTTTTTGTATTATAAAGGAATTTTAGCATTTATTTTTGAAAATATCATAGTACAAGAAATTTTATGTATCACATAATTACAAAACAAACGAATTGATACAGGGTATTTCAGGCACTACCCATGTATAATATGCATCCTTGTTTTTCCCTCAAAAATTTGGGTTAAAAAGTGTATGCATTATACATGGCAAAATGCAGCAATATATTCATTGTTAAAAGAGTAAACAGCAGCCCTCATTGGTGTAGCTCAGTGGTTGGAGCATCGGCCTGAGAACCAAAGGGTCGCCAGTTCCATTCCCCAGTCAGGGTACATGCCTGGGTTGCAGGCCAAGTCCCGACTAGGGGGCATGGGAGAGGGCATATTAACGTCTTTCTCCCTCTTTTTCCCTTTCTCTCCTCTGCCTAAAAATAAAATAAATAAAGTCTTAAAATAAAATTTAAAAAACAAACATCAGTTTGAACAGAACGAGAGGCAGACTGTGATCAGGGAAGAGAGGAAGGCGCAGGGACAGAGGAGGTAAAGGAAGAAGAGAAGCTGCTGCAAGGGTGAGAGAGAGCCAAAAGCCGAGGGAGGACTATGGAGAAAATTTAAAGGTCCCCAGACAATCAGAATCGTTTGAGGCCTGAGAAGAAGGTAGGAGGGAGAATCCATCTGAGAAAAACAATGTTGTATGAATTTGTCCCCAGGGACTATTAGGACATTCTCTGAGATATTTAGAACTAGACACCAACTTGAAGGGGCTTGAGTGTCCCTGGATCACCTCGTTCATTTCCCTTTCATTTTGTCCTGAGTCAGAGCCTGGGACACCACCCCGCCCACCTGAGAACAGCCTGATTTCACAGACCCAGGGCCCACGATGTGGCTGCTCTGGCTTTGTTTCATGGTTTTTCCATCTGTTCCAACCATCGCAAATCCAATTTCATACTTGGCCTAAAATACATCAGTTTCAAGAAATATCTTGTCATCATTCAAATCAAAATACCACATATAAAATGCTCAATGTCAGTTACAACTTGTCAGAAAGGGTTGAAGAAAGAGGAAAAGACTTTTGCTCTAGACAGAAGGGTGAAAAGCACATATTCTGTGGTGTCTAAATCATTCAGACAGAGCTGGAAATAATTTTTGTTAAAGCTTGGCCAATCTGTTCCTCTATTGACAGTCTCTCCCTAGTGCCCCAACTCCCTCTATTCTGGAATTTCCTAAAAGTAAGAACCACTTCTGAGTATGTGAGCAAGTCCATTTCTTCTGAGTCTCTGAAGAAGTGAACCCTATTTACATACAATTACTTCCAGAGGCTCTACTAGGATCTAGGGAGACAAGGTGCCCCCTCTACCTCCCTGAAGCTGGCAGTCATCTAGTTTCTAGAAGTAACGCCACAGCTTTCTGCAGTGGTGGCCTAGAAGTGGGAACTGGGGGTCAGCACGCAGTCTCCTAACACACGTTTATGCTTCCTCCCGGGCTACCTGAAATGCTTTTCCTTTTATTTGTGGAGTTCTTTAAAGCCTCAGGTACGTGGTCAGCAAATGAAAAGTTTGTCTCACGTCCAATGGTTACCATGGGAAGAGGGACTGGCAAGTGTTGAAAAGAAATGAAAGGGTGGGGAAAAAAAGAGAAAAACTGTGGAGAGCTGTTTGGATGCGCCCCACCATTCCTTTATAGGGGCTGCTACCGTCACCTCGCACTTCCTTTCCTCTTGGTCACTTGCGTTCATGCAAGCCCTAGAATGATCAAGGCTGTGCTTTCAGGAAGAAGAGACTACATTTGGCATTGGGTGAGTGCCTGACAAACGTCCGCTGGAAGGATGAATGCGTGAAACAAACATTTGTCACTTGTATTGCTTTTGACAACCCCCCATCTCACCCCATGAGTCCTTTACTCTTGAGTTTCTGTCCTGATCTGATTTCGTTACTTCGGATATGTGAGCCTTCTACTTTATCATCAGCATACGAATGTCCTGAAGGACGGTCATCGTTTCCTAGTATGTCATTTCTTAGAAACACACAGCGTTTTTTTAAAAAATCAGAGTGAAATTTGTTTGTCTTAGACCTGCCCTTTCTCCCAGAGTGGCTTTCTCAGAGGCTGTCTCAGCAGGGTTCGGCACCCATCTGTGTGCTCTCCCAGCACCCCGGCCTGTATCTTTCTTCTTCCTTTCATTCTTATTTTTCTAAAGTACGGTTGGCCTAGAATTTATTTGTTTCAAAGGTACAACACAGTGATTCGACATTTATACACCTCACGTTGTGACCACCACACTAAGTCTAGTGGCCAGCTGCCCAAATAACAGTAAACCAAAATAACCTTGAGAGACAAGAACCGAAGGCTGCTAAGCTGAGCCCAGGCCTGGCCACAGCCTCATTTTATAGAAGAGAAATGTGAGGTTCAGAGAAGTGATAGAACTTGCCCCAAGTCAGAGACTGGTCAAAGGCAGAGCGCCAGATTGAGGATTCAAGTTTTCACTGGCTTTCAAACCCAAACTCCTGCCATGAAACCCTCCCCTCCGCTAAGCATCGGTATGCCAGCAAATATTTAACAGTGGCTGCCTGGACCACGAGGTGGACCATGGGCTTGGGAGGGAGGGGAAAAACCCCGGTTTGCCGCGTTTTCCAATTTTAATGGAGTAGACACTGCAATGGCGAATTTCAAGCTAACGAATGTGATATTGCCGAATCCAAAGCTGGGAAGAGATGTGCAATAATGCCCATTGTATAGCATTTCTGCCACACAATTGCCATAGCTGCAAATAACTTCAAGAGCACAGATATTAATGCAATGTAGTAAAATAATTAGGAAGTGAAGTTGGAATATTTATTAAACCTTTGTTTTTTAATATAATTATGAAGTTTTAAGTTTATGAAATATAAAATGGCCGAATTAGCAGTTGGTTGATAAAATTCCTAAGCATTTAACAGTTGGCTCCTCTAAGCTGGTGCAAGCCATCTCCAGCTTCTATGGAGGGGACATGTAGACATGCAAAATGACTTGACCACTTCAAGCCCAAATTCAATGTGGACATCAGGTGATGAGGTTGATGATTAGGAACAAAGAGAGTAAGACTGAGTTACATTTTTTAACAACTTTTTTCCAAATAAAATGAGGTTTAGGATCAGTTTAACAATGGGGTTATCCAACATTTTTAAGAGGGTTTCTAAAAAGTCTAAATTGTTTTTATTGCTGTATATTGACCTACAACACTGTATAAGTTTAAGGTGTACAGCGTAATTATTTGGTTTATATATATTGTGAAATGATTAACACAATAAATTTAGTTAACATCCACCATCTCACAGAGATTTAAAAAAATGTTTTTTTTTTCCTTGTGATAAGTCTTAGGATCTACTTTCTTAACAAGTTTCAAATATAGCATACTACAGTCATTATGCTGTACATTCTACCCTGGTACTTATGTATCATATAATTAAACTTTGCACCTTTTGTCCACTTTTATCCAATTCCCCTTACCCTCTGTAAATCTTCACATAACCATAAGTAAGTCATTAGACTTCCTATTGCCTTCATTCCCTCTCTTGGGAACTCAGGAAAAGTGATTCTGATCTAGACCTTGAAAGAAAAAGAATTTCCTCTCCAGCAGGAAAAGAGCTTGTCAGACATTGGAGGGGTTTAATGAGTAAAAGGTGTCAGGTAACTAGGAATTATAAAAGTAGACAGTGTCAATGCATTTCCTGTCTTAACATTTTCAAACTAAGAGGGAAGCCAACCCTTCTAGGCGAGATCCTCCTTATTTTTCCATTAGAACTCTACCTAGAGTTCTAAGAAATGGAGTTTTCCATCTCACAAACCATATTATCAAAGCTCTTTATCTTAAAAATCTTTTCAAATCTATTATATTACAACAGTGACTGGTGGAAACCAGGTATTAATGATGGAATGAGGAGTCATTTACAAAAATACATTGTAATAAATTTTTCTTCATTTATACTCTGGACTTATTTTTACTCATTTAGACATGGAACCACTCAAGTTTGGTTCTTAGCTTGGGAGAATTGGCAAAACTCTGTGATGCCAATCCTACCTGCACAGTACTGATTATTGACTTACGTGGTGAGTTTGGTTTGTTTTTCTTTTTCAATTCCAAGATACTAGATAGCAGAAGTCACTACCTTATGTTAAAAAATCCACATCTGCTGTTCACACAGTGTAACAAAACTTATTACTCACTGATTTTCCCTGTATCAAGTTAAATTACAAATGAAAAAAGTTCAGTCTTAATAGTCTTCAAAAATGCAAAAACTAAATATGAGTTACCATTTTTATGATTAAATTTGTAAACATTGAAACAATAATGGTGGTCATGCAAGGAAAGAGGCTGTGCAAGGGGAGAGGAAGAAAAAAAAAAGACCATCTGTGAAGCCAGCTTGTCAATTTGCATCAAGAATCCAAACCATATACCAGTGTTTATCCCAGAGATGTTTATATCAGCAAACAATGGAAATGACCAACACGTGCAGTAACAGGAGTGCATATAATTAGATTGGATTATACATTTATGTATTTTTACAAATTTTATATAAAATGGAATATCATGCAGGTTTTAAAATGACATGTTTTTAAAAGAACTTCTAAAATGATATATTTTAAAAAGAACTTTTAAAATATAGGGAAATGCTTTTTATGTCATGGAGATCAGGGTTAACAATTACGCGTGCCACATGATCTGAGTTACATTAAGTCTGAAAGGAATTAAGCCCAAGTATTAATAGGACTTATCTCCAAATGATAGAATTTTAAATTCTTTTCCTTGCTGCTTTTTTCCCTTTCTGTTTTTCCCCAAGAATTCTATTATGACCATATATTACGTTTATAATAAAAACATAAGTAGTGCAGCCCCTGACCTTGGCCCTCAGAGCCCCTAAGGCAACCAGTATGCTAGACGTAGAACAAACACCCCAGGAATCTGAACATTAACAAATGGAAGAACGAAGTCAACCATGTCACCGTTCAAGTAAGGCCAGGTGCAGGGCTAGCCCAGAGATGTGGATCGTCTGGGGGCTTGGGGATGTTGCCTGAGCTATAGGAGGGTGCAGTGGGATGAGGGGACCCTAGCCGAAGGGGGAAAGAGAACAAGTCACAGCCAGCAGGAGAGTGAGCACATTCAAGGAATCGACACTTACCTAATGAGTTCCAAGAAAGAAAGAAAAAAAGAAGAGAGGATTTCCCTGGAGGGAGCTGGGAAGGAAGTCGGGCTTCATGGGCAACGGAGCTAGAAGTTGAAGAGCTTTCACATAAGGCAGCTCCTATGCTGCTCTGACTCTCTGGGGACTTAGGGTCTTTTTACCTCCATTTTTCTCCACATGTATTCACCCTATGCTTTGCATATGACTACCTGTCTCTGTACATCTACAGTTTCCACTCCTTCCTAACCTCACCTTGCTTCTGACTACAGTTTGCTTTGGTCCTTCATGGTTTTTCAGCTCAGATTTGCCAGATAAGCCTCATGTTTGAAATTCCCAGGAGAGAGACTTGACTGGTGCAGATTAGCACAGGGGTCTAATCATAGTTCAATCCCTTGTGACTAGGGGGAGGGTAAGGTGGGACAAATGTGACTGCCTGGGGCCAACCTCTTAAGAAAGAATGTGGGTGGGTGGCCACTGTGAACACCCCCAAACATTTCTGGATTGAGGCAAGAGGATACTTGAGGAGATTGGTTCAAAGTAATGGCTTGGTTTGGAGAACTCCTGTGACTCTAGTGTCAACTACTGATGGGTTATGGCAAAGCAGGGCTGACAAATCACACCAAAGTCAACAATAATCTCTTTGTACATTGCAATTTCTACTTCCTTTATCCTTTCAAATGCATGCAGGTTACATTCACTGGCAGGCCACCTACCTTTGGCTCACCTTGGTCACTGGTCATTCCTAGTCTTCCAAATATAACTTTCTCCTAGCCCCTCATCCCTACACTCTGTCCCCCACCACACACCACCCTTCTTCTCTTACTCGAGTGGTGGTGTTTTATTGAAACAACATTGAATCCACACTAATTCATTTTCCCCAAATATTAATTTTGAAGTTTAAAACCTATAGAAAAATGGTACATAGAATAGTACAATGAATTCCCACATTTATTTCACTGAGATTCACAAATTGCTAACATTTTGCCACATCTGACTTACCTTGCTCCTCTCTGTTGTCTGAACCATGTAAGAGGAAGGTGTGGATATAAATGACTCGTCAACCCTAAACCCTTCAGCATTCATGTCCTAAAACAAGGATTTTCTTCTATGCATCACAATGCAATGGTTACACTCAATTTAACACTGCTGCAGTTCTATTCTTTAATGTAGAATCCATATTCAGATAGCCCCAATCATCATCGTAATCACTTTTATAGTTGTCTCCACCACCATCCACCCCATTCAGGATTCACTCAAGGGTTACACAGTGCATTGGGTTGGCATGTCTATTTAGCGTGCTTTAATCCATAGCAGTTTACCTGCCCTTTTATTTTTCCTTTCATGAATTTGACATTGTTAAAGAGTACAGAGAGTTCTTTTGGAGAATGCTCCTCAATTTGGGTTTGTCAGTCTTTTGATGTGATCCAGGTTAAACATCTTTGGGCAAGCATGTCCCACAGATAAGGCTGTGTCTGCGTCACCTTAACGTAACCAGAGGTAAGCCATGTCTATTTCTCCCTTTGTTATTGACACTGCTTGATCACTGTGCTTAACTTACTTTTTAATTACTCTATAAACATTGTCATTTAATTAGTACTAAATTGCCTTCTGCAGACCTGGTAACTGATGGGAGATTGCACTGGTGTACAGCAAGGAAGTTGTTGAAAACGGTAGCGCAAGGCTCCATTTTAACACTGTTGGCAGAACGTTTTGTTGCTTGGTCTAGAGAGGTAGTGTAGTATGCTAATCAGCTCAAAGTGCAAGCCCTAGTATGAGCTTAAATGACTTTGTCTTTGCGCTCATTGATCTCTACAAACTTCAGTTTACAAACTCAACAAAATGTGTATCATGACTGGCAACCTTTTCGAGTTCTTATATGAATTAAATTAAAAAATACATATGAAGTGCTTTGTACAGTGTCTGTGATACAGTTAGTGTTCAATCAGCATTGTCATATCATCATATATTGTGTTCCTTATAAAAGCAAAGGGTAACTATATCATCATAAATCACAGTACCCCACAAGCCTAGATTTGTGGGTGTTCATGGTTTTGTAAACGGTTCATATTATTCTTACGCTGGTGCCCTAAATCAGTATTTCGCAAGCTTTTCATGTACATAAGAATCATTCCTGGATGTTGTTAAGAGGCAGACTCTGACCCAGCGGTCCCAGGGCAAAGCCTGCAATTCTTACAAGCTCGCAGGCCATACCGATGCCACTGGCCCACGAGCCAAACTTTGAGTAGTGAGACCCTACATTGCTCTTCGTAGGAAATGCCCTATCAAACTTCGTGCCTTGCACCCTGAGGCACAGTGCTGTCCCGTTAGATTGGGTCATCATGGGAAATTGACACCAAGTTTGCTTTGGGGGATATTTCTGGCAACCATTAACCAAACACTATATTGATTAAACCACTGTGACCATGACTGTTTATCACTTTATATTTCTACAAATATACCTACAACCGAGGCTTATCCATGATGGATGAAATGGTAGAAAATTCTTTAGAGTCAAACTGATTGGGATTTAAATGCCAACTCTTCCATTTTTTTAGCTGGTTATCAAGGTCACGTTAACCTCTTCGAACCTCAATGACCTCATCTAAAAATGGGTATAACATGGTAATAATGGATCTTTTGTGTAAAATTATATTTATATCTATATAAAGAGACATAGGAAGAATGGAGAGAGAGAAAGAGGGAGATCCAATTAATATTCTCTGCCATGTGAGTAGCTTGGGTAACTTCTATTACTATTATTTGCAAACCTGTCAGGGTATATTTCTATTTTCATCAAACAATTTTTACAGATCACAGGGTCACACACCCATAGAGTCACATCATTTTGAAGTGGAAGCAAGCTTTCAGGGTTTCTTGAGGACCCCTCCTGCCCTGAAGATAAAAGCATCATCCCTGTCTCTCAGGTACATGGCAATAGGAGGACACGGGTCCCTAGAAGCTCCCATGCATGCATTTGCCTGCATACAGTCTTCAAATTAAATTAGTCTTCTTCATTTTTTGTGGTCAAGATCCCAATTTATTTCACATTCAGTAACCAGAGATATGTGCTTAAAATTCTTTTCCACACACACTCCAAGGAAAAGCCTCCAGAATTTTCTGGAAAGTGGAGTTTTCATTTTTCTTTCCCCAGGGGGCTGCCTGGAGCGTTCAGTGAGCAAGTCAAGTCTATATCATGGGGCAGGTGGACTGCCTGGTTGTAGGGAGAAAAGGCCCTTCTGGGGTATAAATGTCATCTTTTGGTTAAGACTCAGTTCTCTCCAGGATATTTTGTTTTCCTTTGGTGAGATCTTTATGTAAACTGTGCTTAGGCGAGAAGAAGAGAGAGTGCCAAATTATGTGACAGAAAGAAGTAGATTCATCAAGTGCACTGCGCTCGTGGCTAGGTTTTGTGTAGGGAAATTTTCCTCCATTCCAGATATACAAGGTCTATACAAAAGGCATCCAGCCATGTAATATGAAAACATAGGGACAATTATTGAAGAAGATACATGATACAAGAAACATTGTACATAGACCATGACACCTCAGTCCCCTTCAAAGTAGGCCCCTTGGGACCTTACACAGTTTTCTCAGTGGCCATCAGCTGCCCCTGTCGTATTTTCCTGAATCTCATCGATGGGCTGAAATCTCTCCCCTTTCAAAGGTCATTTTAATTTTGGGCAAAGTCAGAAGTTGCAGGGCACCAAATCTGGGCTATAGGGGGGCTGAGTCATCTGGGTGATTTGATGTTTCTCCAGAAAACTCTGCAGAGATGTGATGCATGAGCGGGCCCATTGTCATGATGAAGCTGCCAGTCACCAGTTGCCCATAGCTGTGGCCTTCTGAATCATGCGGATAGTTTCTGCAAAGGAATGCTCAAGCTTAAAGCAAAATCTGATGCAGATTCATTGTTGTACTTGCTCAGTCATTTGAATGCAACAGCCACACAGTACGTGTGCTCACTCAACAGCATCTACCACCCCACTGACTAGTGCAGTGAAGTCGTCATTGTTCATACATACGCATTCCAGCCCTCTCTCCTTGGCTGCCAGGTTACATCGATGTGGCACAAACCATTCTTGGTATATAACCATGGCTGAATTTTTTTCCGGAGAGACCTCGTTTGCTGACTGCAGGAGGGGCAGCTGTTCCCTGCTGACTCAGGTGCATCACAAAAACCTCGGGCTCAGGTTTCCAAGGCCTCGGCAGAATTGCTACCAAATTCAACAACTTGCTCTTACAGACAAGGATTCTACAACAGACATAACCACTGATTTTTTGGCTGAGAATCAAATTGACAAATTCCTGTCCGGGCTCCATAGCATCATATGGAGGGCAGAGCTAGCCTACGGACAGGACTCCTGACCCTTAGGAAGGCTCTCTGACAGATCCTGCCTTTCCCACAAACCCGTTATTGCATATTTCCCTGTTTCTTGCAAGGATAAGCCGTTTATAAATCCATTGTTTCCTGTGGCACCTTAGCTGGAAATATCAAAAGACCACAATAGACAACAGTTTCTGACGTGACCCCAAACAACAAATGCTCTGGAACCTCATCCCCAAATCCTCCATTTCTGGTCCAGGGGTCTCCTGGATTGTCTTTTGTGAACTCACAGAGGACCTTGACTCTCCACCAGAGGATGCGGGCATTTCTCATGCCTCCGCCAAGTTGCCTTGTGGCCTTTTGGTCCTTTGTGCCTGGGAGCAGCTGTGTATTGAGATCACGTCCTTAGTGGAGGCCCCCCTCTAGTCCTCCCTCCAACCTTACACAGTGTGACCGCTGCCTGAGTGGAGGAGAGGGTAAGACTCTTCCCTCATTGGTATTCAACTCTGACCTAAGGCCAAACAGCGGCCTTGGCCTCAGCGTCTTCCAGCCTCTAGTTTTAAGAATATTTTTATTTAATGGGCCCCTTCCACTGAACACGACCTTCCTCTCTCTAGGAGTTTGTCCCGCATCCTTGCAGGAACCAAGCCAGCAGATAATCCTCTGTGAAATACGAATTATCCCACTTGAGCTTCAGAATAGGACATTGAGGCTTAGAGATGATAAGGGTCCCACTGCTAGGAAATGAGAGAGTCAGAACTTGACTCCATGTGCACCTGTCTTCACTGCCCATAGCCCACCCATTAACCACCCCGACATGCACACTGGAGTGGAGAGGATGTTTGTGGACATGCAGGGCTTTAATCTCCATGAAAGCAGCCCTGCTTTCCAAGGAAAGAAAAGGCAGGGGAGCATACACTCAATTTGCATAGGCTTCTGGACTTTTGAACTAAATATTCGTGAAGCGACTATTTCCGTTCTGTCATGGACAGTCTGCCAGGACCTGGAGCTCCGGGAAATTTCCTACTTTTCTCCAAAAATGAGAATCCTGTGGAAAGTTCTCCCCCCACCCACCCCAACATCCCGTGGAAAGAATAACTAGAGTTTTCTGCCACAGAGGGAGAAGAATACAGCACCTGCCTGCCAACCCATTCATCTCTCTGAGAAGAAACAATGGTGGTGACAATGACAGTAGCGATGAGGAGGAGAGGCACCTCCCATGGCCCAGGAGTTATGTCAGGCCCTTGTCACTGTAGGTTTCTAAAACTTTTGATGACTTTAGGAAGGGAATATAATTGTGTCACTTTAAGCATGAGGAAAGTCAGTCCCAGAGGGGTTCGCATGACAAAGCAAGTAAGAGGCAAGACTGGGGTTCTTTTGGGGAAGGGAATTTCTCTTCTCCCTGCCCCACTAATGCCCAGAACCATTCGACACACGAATGCTCAATGACTTTGGTGACAAGGGAAGCCCATGTCATCTTTCACATGTGGATTTCAGCAATTGCAGAAATGCAGGCTGCTGTCAGAGGGTTCGAATATTAATGATTCCACCGAGGCAAGCATTTGGGATCGTGCCTGTCACCCTGGGAGTCACATCTCTTTTGTACCCCTTCCTCCAGGGCACATGAGAGCTGTGATTGCAGTAATTCTATCACAGATATTCAATAACCTCAACACAGGAGCGAAATGTCAGTCACACTTGTTCTCTACACATTACATGCCTGTCCTAGTTACCCCAACCTAGTCCATCCATCTTCCATTCTCCAGGGCATTAAGGGGACAGCCACTGAGGGGAGTGGGCCATTTGACTGATTGACTTAGGGCTGCTGTGCAGAAAGCAACGAAGGCTTTTGAGGGGAGTTATTGAAGTCCGCCCGCTTCCCTGATGAAGGATATGAATCAAAATTGCCTTTAAAGGATTCTAAAAAGGGAGGGATAACAATAGATCAAAGCCAGTCCGAAAAAGAAAGAACACTTTATTTATAGCTTCCGCATTAATTCCAAACAATGCGATGAGCAGAGATTTGCCCATGCAGGCACTTTCCACAAAAACAAATGCCTCTCAGGTTGCTTTTATTCTAATATTATATTAGTGCCCAAGGCGAGAAACATTCTGCACTTCACTCAGAAGCGCCTGTCCAAATTTGCAATTAAATGGAACTGACACAGCTGATCATACTGAAGCTTGTTTCTTTTCAGCTGGGGCCTTTCTTTTGGAAGCTTGGATTTATGCTGGCTGTGTCCCAAACTGATGGAGCTTACTGTACCATTTTCCTCGCAGGCACTGGGAACTCAGAGCAGTGGGCTTTAACCAGGGAGATTTCTGTCCCCCAGGAGACACTTGGTAATGTTGGAAGACATTTTTGATCGTCACCACGGGGGAAGGGTTGCTACTGACATTTAGAGGGTAGAGGTCAGAGGTGCTATTAAACATCTCAGGGTGCATACAATAGCTCCCCTCAAAACAGTTACCTGTCCCAAAATGTCAGTAATGCTGAAACTGAGAAACCCTGAGTTAGGGGACAGCTGGTTGGTACGGACTGCCCGGCTGGGGGAGATTGGAGAGCCTCCTTTCCCTGAAATTATAGAACATGCTATCATCAGAGGAGTTTGCTGTCCAAAATTCTCTGTGGAAAGGAGGGACCATAAGCCCAAGAGGGAAACCAGAGGGGCACACAGAAACCAAAGGGCTCTCAGCAGATATTTGCCTTAAGATTATGGGGCCAAATTTGTGGCCCCACGGAGATGCTTGAAGAAAAGGAGGCTGAGTAGGGTTACAGCAGTGTCTGGCCACAGGTCTTGCCGTCTATCCGTTGATTTCATTGCCCACTGCAGCACGGGATGTGGAAGACATGGCGTCTTTCGGAGTTCTAGTAATGAGGCTTGGTAATATTTTCCCTTTATTTTTCTAACGTATCAAAATGTTTTAAACAGGGGTTGCAACAGGTGGCTCACAGGTGAACTAAGCCTGCAGGTTAATCTTTCAATCTGCCAATGTGGTATTTATGAAAAAAAGAGAGGGAGGGAGCGAGGGGAAAGAAAGAAAGAGAAAGGAAAAGGAGTAAAGGGAAAGGACAGGACGAGAGGAAAGAGGGAGCTTGTTTGAACGCCTGTAACCTGGGCTCGCGTTTTTCCTTCCACTCCCCACACCCATCGTTATTCGTACCCGGGGACCCATTCTGGCATGTTTCTTGCTTAACGCTGTGAGCACTTACATTTTTGACTCTCCTGGTCTTAGAGTTCATCAGAGCTTCCCAGAGATTTAGCATTTGAAAAGTTCCTAAAATCACACTCTGACTCGGTCTGCCCACAAGGCTGACCTAGATTTTACCTGTCACACCAAGAGAAACTCTAGCATTTAAATGGCTTTCATGAGAGGTGTGGGAAGCCATCCTAACTGTCTCATGGTCATACTTTTAAAACAGGATCAGACAATGAATATTAGTGGAAATAAGCAAAATTACCATCCAGACCAGCGCTAGCTTCCTATTAGAATTGTCGGGGGAGCTTTTGAAGAGCACCCGTGCTCCAGCCCCACAGTCAGAGGCTCTGATTTAATTGGTCAGGAGAGAGCTAGGGCTTCTGTATTTTTGTTAAGCTCTCAGATGATCTTAGATGTAGCGAAGGTTGAGAAACGCTGATCTAGTCTCTCCTCCTCAGAAGCAAGTGAAGATCAGAGAGGCAAACGGTGTGTTCAAAACATGTTTATGATACGTGTGTGTTTCTACGGACTTGTATGTTTTCTCTCCAGTCAGGACTCAATAGGCAACGGGGGAGAGGGGAGGGAAATCCGAGAACTGTGTGTTAGGAGTGTTTCCAACTCTCGTTGGCAGAGGGGCTGGCTGGCGGTTTCTGGAGGGAGCCAGGTTCTCTTGAGTTTCATGGCGAGTAGGTGGCTGTGGGTCCTCCAGTTCCCAGAAACATCCCACGGCCGTGGTGGGCGGCTTGCAAAGCTGCCTTAGCTTGAAAAACACTTTTTTTTTTTTTAAACAATACTTGCTTTGTTTGAATCCAATATTTTCCCTGTTTTGAATTTCAGGCATATGTGCATTACCTGAGGCATGGACGGGCTTTACTTGGAAGGATGTGGAGATGTCTGTTCTTACTGAAAAAATAAAATTTGATCTGTCCTTTTAGTGATGTTAATAGGGAAGGAGACAAGCCACATACCCTTAGAGCAAAACGATGGCCCAGTAATATGTGATAGGCAATATGGTGACGGATATTTGTAATGGGGAACCAGTCCTGGTGGTCACTTGACTCGGTTGTGGGAGGCAGTAGGGGAGTCAGACTTCCTAGGTCCAAATCCCAGAAGCCACCGACTACACAGTTTGCAAACCTGGGCAAGGGGGTTCAAGCCCACAAACCAAACTAAGACCATGGAAATATACAATTGCACAAAATCATACCTCTTGCAAATATTTCAAGGACATCAGACACTTTACGTGTCTTCTCTCATTTATTTCCATAGTGACCTACATGTGAGGTCAATATCCCTCATTTTATGAAAGCATAAACTGAGGATCAAAGAGATTAAGAAACTTCATCAAAACCCACATGGCTAGGAAATTGCAAAGCTTGAATTTAGAGCCAGTGTGCTTTTAACTAGAGATGAACATGTTGACCTGTGTGCTTCATGTGGATTTACTGAACACCTGCTTGTGCTTAGGAAGTGAGTTTTGGTGCTTTTGCGTGGTCAGGACTTAGTAGGATTCAGTCAAGAAATAGATTTATTCTGCTTCCCTGTCGATCTCAAACAGACTCCGGATCCTCACTTCCATCCTTGACAACGTTTCAAGCGGATCACATGGCATCTTAAACATCTTTCTAGTTACTTTCAATTACTATGATAGTCTCACTTTCACATATTAAAAAATCAAAATTTCATCTCTAGTTCAATACTTCCCCCCCATCCCCCACTCCCCAACCCCCCATCCCCCACCGACTGTCAACCTCACCCAGCTCAGGTCAGACTCACATTTTTATGATCTGTAAAGAGGGAGGAGGTGTTCACTGTTCACCTGACTTCTCATTTACTTCTCCTTTGTCCATGTGCTGCTTCTCCCCCACAGCCCATGATGCTGTGCTTTTCCTAGGATCAGCTCAAGGAGAAAACTGAGAAATTAAAAGTCTAAACATGGTTATGAGACTGATGCTATCCTATCTGACATCTGCACCCTCTTTCTGGCAGACTCTCAAGTACTGGCATTGCGTCTCTCAGGGGACAACGGTCGGTTGTTCGGAAGCACCCTGAGGTTTGATGGATCACTAGGCAGGCTCACAGAACTCAGCACATAGGAGTAGCCACCGCTATAATTTATTTTCAGCCAAAGGATAGAGAGCAAGATCAGCAAAGGGAAAAGAGGCATGGGGTACAGTCGGGGGAATCCAGGTGCAAGCTTTCAGAGGTGCCGCCCAGTGGAGACACACAGGACATGCTTAACTCTCCCACAACGAGCTGCGGTGTGTGTGGAATGACACCAACTAGGGAAGGTCATCAGAAACTATGCACCCAGAGAATTTGTTGTTGTTGTAATCCTCACCCGAGGATGTGTTTATTGATTTTAGAGAGAGAGGGAGAAAGATATAGAGAAAGAGAGAGAACCATTGATTGGTTGCCTCCTGTATGGTCCCCAACCATGGATCAAACCCACAACCTAGGTATGTGCCTTGACCAGGGATCGAACCCATGGCCTTTCGGTGCGCAGGACCACACTCCAACCAACTGAGCCACCCAGCCGGGACCCCAGAGTTTTTACTGGGGGATGGGACATCAGTGCTCTCTGGCTGGTACACACCAACACTTCAGACTCCCAGAAGGACGGCAGGTATGCAGCATACACCGTATTGTTTGCACAGCTCAGGCATAGGGAGCTGGAACCAAAACCCTTCACGTTTCCAGACATTAGCCAAGGCCAGTCCAGGGCCAACCTTGTAAGTGACCATTCCTAGGATAGCAGCAGGTTGCCATGGTAACTTTCTACACACACCCTCATCCTTTCCAAGGTACTCTCCCACCCCTCTGTTCTCCAGTCCTGTCTCTAACACGCTGGACAGTAACTCTCAGTCTGTGCTTCTGGCAGCCCAGCCGTAGCCTCTTCCAGCTGCAGAACCATGTCTCTTAACTCATGGAGACGTTTAACATCTTTGCCCATGAACTTGAAGTTCCAGTCCTCTCCTGCGGCAGCGCTCCAGCTCTGCTGGCCGCTCCAGCCAGCCCCCTGGCAGGGTAAGAGTCAGACAATTTACTCCATCCCACCAAACTCTAAGAAATACCTGTCATGTTCTCCCAAGAATTTACCAACATTCTGAGCACCTGTTGATCCTGGGGTCCACTGAGTTCCCTTTCTTGGCTTGGGAGGGGAGAGCACACCTCCCCTCCATTCCTAACAACATTCTCCGAAGAAACTCTTGCCCAGACAAATCTCTGGCTGCTGGTATGTGGGGAGGGGCGGTGGGGGATGGGCTAACTAGTTCAGGCCACTCCCTGGCTTCTCTGTTGACGTGTCCAGCACCTCTTTTTAGAATGTGCAGTATTTGTTCTTTATTGTTCAGAGTTTTGGGCATCTGCCAAAATTCTGAGAAATAGACGTCCCAATTAGCATTGTGTCACCAGAGTCCTATTTTCGTATCTTTCATTCCACTCCCACTTCTACTGCTCTGGTTCAGGCTCGATCCCCCCTCAGCTGGCTGCGCACAGGGCCCAGGTATGTGCACACTTCTCAGCCTGGCTCACAAAAGCTTTTCACAGCCTGGCCTCCCCGCCTCTCCACTTCCATTTCCGGCCGTTCCTGGTTGGCCTGCAAAACCCTGCTCCCTGCGCGCTGAGCAATTTCTTCATCTGGACCTTCGCTCATGCTATTCCCTCTGCTGGTCTACCTGGGGAACTCTGACTCACCCCGCCATGGTTCCAAATAGAATTGTCTACTTCCTTCACTGAGTCTTCATAGCGGTGAGACCGGAGGCAAAAATACTTCACCTCTCTGTGCCTCAGCCTTCTCGTCTGTAGAGTTTGGATTCTATTATCCCCTACCTCACTGGGGAGTTAGGAGGACTCTGTTAAATCAGTGAGAGTTATAAAGCACAGACAACTGGGCCCGGCATAGGTCACACTGTACAATAGTTGTCATGCAAACGCGTCCTTCAGCCTTCCATGTTTCCAAAGCTGCCCGCCCCAATTGGAAACTGAGCCCTGTGAGAGCAGGACTCTTCCCTGTGTTTGCCTGCTCGGCGGCGAGCATGCATAGGGGGTGATCTATAAAGGGCTGCGAGGAAATGTGGTAGATAAAATAAGACAATGTCTGAGATTTCCCCAGGACAGTATAGGGAATGGGCAGTGAGAGAAAGGACAGACAAAAGAAGACTGGGTAATTGCTGAACTCGGTTGCTGAACGCAGGTGCATCCATCGGTTACTCTTTTTTTATACATATTAGAAAATTTCCATAATACAAAGTTATTTAGCCAAAAGTGGAGGGGGGGAGAAGATCCACTGAAAAAATTAGTGAATCAAAGCTAATACTCCCCCTTTCTCTGATTCCTCTATATTTTACTTCCTTTTTAGAATCTAGCTTCAAGTCCTCATTTGGGAGCGAAGGAGAGAGTGGGAGGACTGGATGGTCAGGAATCTTCATTTCCCTGTGTGTGGAACGCTCTTTTCTTCCCCTCCATCCTGGAGCCAAAAATTCCACTGCCACGTACGTTCGGAAATTTTTTTATGCAGCCGGCTGCTGCTTTACTTCAAATGAGATAGCTGCCACTCTGGAGTCACTTATGAAACTTTTGTTGGGGATTCGTGGTTGCTTTTTCTTTCATATTTGCTCAGGGGCTCTGTTACCCAGTTATCGCAGAGCCTAGTCTGACAATTGATAGTCACTTCAAAAGCCGCACATGTCTTGATTTGTTTTTTTGTTTTTTTTTTTTTTCCTGTCTGCTAAAGATGTGGCCTCTGGAAGGGGCAGTTCTATCAGACTGCAACCTGTCCCCAGTGTTGGCAGCAGGCTGACCGGCCTGGCTGCAGGAGACCCCAGGTACTTACTGGTGTCCATTAAGCCAGGGAAAGGACCACCTCACATGTTCAGACGGGGCTGTGTGTTGTCAGTCCCTTTGTCACCGTGTAAGAAGGGGTTTCTTCCACTCTCCTGGAAAATAGCAATGAACTGACATGCCCCTAGAAGAGGAGTGTTTAGCAGGGATGGAAGTGAATTCGTTGAGCACCTGCTAAGCGTTCAAAACTGTGCTAAATGCACTGCCTACTTTTCTTTATTTCATGCTCGCAACTGTCGGGCACATTGAATCCCTGAATTGCAGATGAGGACTGAAGCTCAGAGTTTCAGTGCTTCTCCTTTCTTCTGAGTAATGAATCTGGGGTCTGGTTTCAAAGCTTCAGTCCCTTCTATGGCGATTCCTACTGCCTTCCAGAGATTTCTGACATTCAAAGGGAGCAAAGGGCTTTCTCCAGCACCAGGGGCGGGGTGGGAGTTGGGGGGGTGGCTGGGAGAAAGGTAAAGCAGATGGGGCTCTGCATCCCCTAACTTGATTCAAGCACACCTGCTTCATTGTAATTACTTCTTGTCCTTACATACCAATGACTGCTAATACTTTGTGTATCCCTGTAAGCGCCAGGCACTCTGCTTAGCAATTTATATCACTGTGCTATTCCATGCTCATGTCAGCCCTAAGAAATGGATGCTATCACGATCCCTCATTTATCCACAAGGAGACTGAAGCACAGAGAGAAGGAGCTTGCCAAAGATAACACACCATGTTTGGCCAGGAATTCACACCATACAGGCTGACTCGGGGGCCCCGCACACCTGATCCCACCAGACCCGATGATGAGAAGCAGTTCTTACCTCACTCAGCCTTCTTTCCCTCCCCCCTTCCTCTCCCCTCCTTCCTCCTCCTCTCCCTTTCTTGCTTCCATTCGTTCTGTATCAGGTACACCATGGGGACAAGAAATTGAAATTGAATAAGACCAGGTTCTTACCTAAGGAGGATCTTAGCATCTGGAAGAAAGAATCATTATGTAAAGGAAATTGTGACAAAAGGGACCAATTACCCCCACCCAGAAGAGAAAGAGTCCAGAGGTGTTAAAAGGCTCTCTGAGACCACCCTGGGTAAGGGGGCAGGCCTGAGACTTGCCTGACAGACTTCTAACTCACAGCAACTTCTCATTCCCCACCCTGGACTCTCTCCCCAGGGGTACGTTTGGGTGGCAGCTCCCTGGGCTCTTAACGTGACCCTGACAAAGGGAAATCATTGGTGCTGTGGGCCACTTTTATTTACCTATTGGTCTTCTCATTCTCTAGTTTGAGTTTTGCTTGACTTCTGCAGAAACAGCTGCATTTTCTCTCCTGTCTTTTTAATGACACAGTCCTCAAAATGCCAGGTCGGTATTTCTGTCTCCCATTCTTCTGCATAAATGTCACTACCTGTCACCAGGTGTTTTTCTATGTAGGGCAGTTTTGCAGGGAATGGAGGCATTTGTCCTTGTTTAAATGTTTTGTTTTTAATCAGAGTTTTGGATATTTCTTTTCCCTGTCTCTCATCTTCTCTGGCTCAAATAACCCATGTTTGAACCCAGATATCTTTCCTAAAAAGAAAAAATGATTAGAGATAAGGAAGGTAGCAGGTATCACAGGACTTTCTCAATCTGTAATTCACATGCAAGCAAGCCTGTGGTATTACGCTGTGACCAGAGGTGGATTAAGGCTGGGTGAGGCTCTGGGTGCAGAAGAAAACATTGGGCCCCTTAAAAAAGAGAGACAGGGAAAATAAAAATACATGTTAACCGCATTTTTTAATAAATAAAAATATTATGTACTATTAATGTTTTATTTCCAATAAAATTTGAATATAATATATGTATTGCACATATGAAACTAAACTTGGTGTCATTAGAAAAAAGTGTAAAGTTGGGGTTTTGCAGGGTCCTTCAGAAGTCAGGGCCTAGGGCACATGCCCAGTGTGCCCGCCATTAAATTCGCCTCTGACTGTGACCACACTTAAGACTGAGCATCTGCACACAGCTCTCTGGGCAAGGATGGAGTCTCCTGGGTGAAGAAAGGCCCAGGGATCCCCTAGCCCTGGGCTGGGATTGGAAAGCAGCCCTGCTGCACCACAACCCAGAGTTCTGCTTTGCCACCTTGAATCTTGCTTTGCCGTATTAACCACATGCCATCGGGGCCACCCCTGCCCTCCCTGGTCTGTCACCTGAAGGTGTCTGGGTTTCCCAATCCAACTCTGACTTAACTGGGCAGTGTAGTATTGTTATCGAACAGAAAGAGTCCATCTGCCCAGCGCCAGCAGAGCCAAGCCCTGGACACCAAGGACTGCAGTGGAGAAAGATTGGCTATTTCATCGTAAGTGGTGCCACCCAGGAAAACTAGAAGCTAATGTTCAAAAACCTGAACTTCCTAGAAGCATGTAGGTTACAGATTATATGAGTTCTGTCCGGAAAAAGTCCAGCCATTGTTAATGTAATGAGAATGGTTTACATGATGACATCAGCGTCACCTGGCAGCCAAGAAGGGTGGGCTGGAATGTGCATGTGTGAACAACAACAACTTCACTGTACTAGTCAGTACGGCCGGTAGATACCCTTAAGTGAGCATGTGTACTGTGTGGCCATTGCATTCAAAGTGACTGAGCGAGTAGAGCAATGAATCTGCACCAAACTTTGCGTTAAGCTTGAACATTCCTATGCTGAAACTATCGGGATGGTTCAGAAGGCCGCAGCTCTGGGCAACGGGTGATTGGCAGCTTCATCCCAACAATGCACCTGCTCATGCGTCATGTCTCCTGCAGGGCTTTATGGTGAAACATTAAATCACCCAGGTGACTCAGCCCCTCCACAATCCAGATTTGGTGCCCTGCAACTTCTGGCTTTTCCCAAAACTAAAATCATCTTTGAAAGAGAAGAGATTTCAGACCTGTTGAAGAGATTCCGGAAAACATGGGGGGCGGGGGGTGTAACTGATGGCGATTGGGAGAACTGTGTAGGTCCCAAGGTGCCTACTTTGAAGGGGACTGAGGTGTCATTGTCCAATATACAATGTCTCTTGTATCTTGTATCTTCTTCAATAAATGTCTCTATTTTTTCCTATTACATGGGTGGATACCTTCTGCATAGACCTCTCATAGGGCAAAATCACACGACACTGTGGGTTAGGGATTCTGTATTCCAGGTCTTGTCAGGAGCTGATGGATTGGAGGGGAGATAAGGGTCATAAATCATTTCCTCAGGTCTTGAGGACAGCTCTGAAGTCTTTTCTCGAGTCCCTCTGGTTTCAGGGGGAAGTAGACAGGGGGTTGTTTCCCCTTAGGGCCCAGGAGTTGAGACAGAACTTCGGTTAAGATGTTGTCTTTAGCCTGCCAGAGGTTCAGACCTTGTGCTCATTACGGGTCCAGGTTACTGTCTTCTGCTCCCTCAGGGGTTGTTGATCATCAGGGGGAAATCTAGGTTTCTGAGAAGCAGAGAGCAGAGAGGGAGAGGGAGGCGATTTTTGGAGCTAAGATTTAAGACTACATTGTTAAAGTCATAAGGACCCTCGGTTTTAGTAGGAGTTCCCTCGGTACAGTAAGAAGGGTCTAAAAGTCTTCGCCGACCTGAGCCTGATGTCAGGGAGGAGCTTACTAGGTCAGAGCCATGGGCTCCTGTATTCCAGGTCCCTGCTGAGGCCAGCTCCACCCCAAGCATCCTCAGGCCTGTCCCTGGCCCTGGCCCTGCCCCTGTGAGCGTCTCCCTACCCCAGCCCTTCCGGGTATCCCAGGAAACCCTGTGTATCAGAGTGTTGGCCAGTCTCTTTTCTTAGAGAAGAAAACAGTTCATTTTGTCTTTCCCAATCTAACTCCTTCTGAGGGAGGCGCGGCCAAATCACAACGAAGTCTCCGCATTTCCTCTCGTTTTGTTCCTAGAAGACTGACCCCTGAGGGAGATGGGGGTCCTCACTGTCTTCCTCGAACTGCCTTCCTCGAACTACCTGCTGACTCTCAGCTGTGGCTCCCTGTTCTGGGTCGGGCAGAGGCTTCACTGATATGGGAAGTAGGTATAAGGAATTAGGGACAGGGCCCCTTTTCGATTCTGTTGTTACTCTTGTTGGTCCTGTGCGGGCATCTATTGAGGCCTGTCACACCGAAAATAGCTTTGTCTTGTTAACTTTCCAGCAGTCTGCTACTTTCAGCCAAACAATAGGCATACTAACAGAGCCCAGTTACCAAAGGCAGTTGCTGCCTGTTTACTCACCTTCCAGAGGAGAGAACAGGGGAAAGGGAGCCCCTGTCCCAGCATCAAAGGCACAGGTTTCATTTACAGAGACGACAAGCTGTCTCAGGCAGCCACTGAGTCATTTCTTTACCTGAATCTTTCTTTAAAATCTAGAATAGTGCCAGTGCTTAGCAGATGCTCAATAAATATCATTTGAATGGACTAATGCATAAACACCTGGTAGTTCTAATGCTATTAGTGCTAATAAACACTATTGAGTTGTGTCCCATGAAGATTAACTAAAGAACCTAACAGTGTGATTAGGTAATTTGTTTTGTTCCCATTTTACCTATGCGGGATCTGCATGCAGTTAAGTAACTTATTCAAGAGCACAAAACTTGTAAGTGGCAGCATCAGGATTTGAACCTGGGTCTGTTTCCACACTATGCTGGGTTCGGTGCACGTCGCTGTGCAAGTAGCTGTGGAAGCACAAAGGGAGCCACTTCTTCCTCTGCCCAGTAGAATTGGAACAGGCTCCACGGGGGAAATACTGTGACCTGTGGTTTGAATACAGAGATTTGCTCTGCAGTGGGGAGAACAGGAGAGCATTCAAGTCAGGCAACGCCGTGCATGTAAAGACAGAGCATGGTCAGGGTAGCGGGGGTTGGGAAGGAGGTTCCAAGTCAAGCAGGTAAGAGAGTAGGGAAGATGCACTCAGAGGGGTGAGCTGGAGCCAGCGTGTAGGTGAGGGAGGCAGGATTCTCTCTGGCTAGGGCAGCTTCCAGAGAATTCCACACTAAGCTAGCTGCATGGCTGGAATCCACCTTTGTCTTCCCAGGGGTGGCAGTGGAGGAGATCTTCCCAGGAATAATTTTATTGGAAGAGAGGCAGCCTTGCCGGACATCTGGTCCTGTCCCAATGTCCACGGAGACATTTGGTCCGCACTGAGCCATCTGCCTCTCCCCGTGTGCCATGAGCTGGTCAGCTGCCAAAGCAAAGGGTCATTATTGACGAGATGGCCATAGCACCATCATTAGATCAGTATAATTTTTAATGCATTAATACTGTAAACTGAAAGTGTAAGTAAACTTTCTGGGCTGTTTGAACCCAAGGGCCTTTCCTAAGCATGGACATTTTTGACAGAACCAAATGTCAAGGGCCATTTGGCCTGGACCAAATGTCTCTGTGGACATCGGGACAAGACAAAACGTCTGCTAATCATACAGCAGATGTGAAGCTTTCCCAAGCTCCCATTCTAGGGGGAAGTACTTAATTCCCTTAAGAAACGAATGTATCTTACTGGGCCCTTAAGGTCTTTGGCTTTCCTGCTTATAAAAGTCCTGCCTTTGATGCCCCCCATGGTTAGCAGCTGCTGGCTTGTTGGTGTGATTTAATGGCCCTTCGCTCATCTCTGCAGATTGAGGGAACGCCACAAAGGAACCCTATGGGATATGAAGCCATAACCTCATATTGCTAGCGACAGACTTCTATTTATGGCGCGCTGGCAGAGAGTGAGGCAATGGTTCTGCTACAGGGGCTGTCCCCTGTGCCCACTCCCTTGTCAGCTGAGTAGATCCGTGTCACGGTTTGGGATCCTCAATTTCTGCTCTACAAAATAGAGCTTTCCTTTGCTGACACTGTATGAGTTCATGATGTAGTAAAAGTAACTTGGAGATCCTCTAAGTCTAATCCTCACTTTATAGGGAAAAAAAAAGTCTCAGAGAGGTGGAATGGCATGCCCAGGGTCACACAGCAGCCTTGTCCGGTCCTGTGTCGCAACCACTTACCATGCGTGTCAGCAACGCACGCGAAATGGGGTCAGTCTGACTGGAACCACTGTTGGTATAAAATAACACAGGAGTTTTAATTGGCTTAGTATGAATATAAAATATCTCATTGATTTTAGTTATGTTGACTACACATTGAAATACATTGGCTTAAAAAAGCGTGTTATCAAAAATAATATCACTGTTTCTTTTCTGAGACTTTTTTTTTTTGCTTTTTTCACGTGCCTGTTAGAAACTGTAAAGTAACACATGTGGCTTGTGTTATGTTTCTAATGAACAGCGCTCTTCCGAGGTTTGAGTATGACACAGGTACCTTGACTTTGATGCTCCAGCAGGGTGGGGAGTATTGGTTGACCTGGATGAAGCCAGAGGGAAGGAGGCCAGTTAGGAGGCTCCTGGAGGAGCCTTGGGCGAGGCCGTGGGTGTTTGCTATTAGCCCTCACAACAAGCTCCTTCACTCAGCAGGTTGTCCCTCTCCTCCCCTCCTCCCCATTCTCTTTCCTGATTTCCCATGGCCTGGAGGCTCGTATTCTCTTTCCATACCTCTCCAGGTGTCTGAGATGTGAAGCATTGATCTTTCTACCGCCTTCCAGCCTGGTTCGATCTGTGGCGGATCCCTCTGCAGTTCTTTGCTTTCCTTAAATAACCTTTCACTCTTCCCCACAGAGCTTCTCCTTAGAAATAATTTCAAAACAACAGTTTACTTGGAAAAAAATGTAGAGTGACCACATTTTAAAGGAACGCAGACCTGTGCGTTTCATTCCCTTCCTTGCTATATCTTAACCGCAGCTGCTCAAAAATGGGTTCCCCCAAAAATGCAGCGGAGTTTGTGCACGAAAGATCTGGTAGGTTACAGAAAACAGGTTTGAGCATCAGGTGCTGACAATAGGCTGTCTGTCGCACTGCTGGCTACAGTTTCTTCCTGCCTCTCTTCTTCGGTTCCACATCTGCTGATGTGAAATAGGAACTCTTCATTCATTCACGCATCCATCAGATGGGCTGAGCCAGCAACTGCAGTGTCCCAGACAGGTGCTGGTTCTGGAGAGAATGGTGCTTGGGGCAGACACAGTCTCATACCAAAGAGAGGAGAAAGACACAAGCCGATGGGTCAGAGGTGGCCAGTGGCTACTGATGGGTCCCACAGACCCTGGTGGCCACAGCACGGGCTGGCAGGTCGCCTCCTAGATCAGGCTGAAGTTGCTAGTAGAAGGGGGACCCAGTAGGAACCCAGAGTCCTGTGCCAGTTTGGACACTGAATAGTTCTTCCTGAGTCCCATTTAGAATTTTGAGATTCTGTTGCTTAGACTCGACTCTCTCTATCCCATGCTTCCTAATACAGGGTGGGGCAAAAGTAGGTTTACAGTTGTTCATATGGAAAATAATGCCATAATTAATAAATAATAATAGAAGCATAAACTCTGTATTTCACGCATTCACAACTGTAAACCTACTTTTGCCCCACCCTGTATTTCAGACAAAAGTCCACCCAGCCACTGGCTTCCTAGACTAAGGCCACCTCGCCTGCATTCACAGGTGCCAAAGCACACGCACTTCTCTGTCTGTCCTTACTTCACGAAATGCCCCGTTTGTTCTGACACAGAGGGCCGCTCATCTCCCTCTGCAGCCCTCGGCAAGAGCTCAGCTCCTCCTTCCCGAGACACGCAGAGCCTCATCCTGTGGCGCTTGGCCCTTTCTCCTTCCGTGATGCTGCACACACGTCATGGCTTGTTGTTCTTTAAACGTCTTTTAAAAATTGCAGAATCTAATGATCAAACTGCACTAACAATCAAAACAGACTCATAGATGCAGAGCGGATGGCAGTAGCGGGGGAAGGTTAGGGGATGGAGGGGTCGAGCAAACAGGGAAAGGACTCACGGACCCGGACAAGAGCGTGGTGATTGCTGGGGGGCAGAGGGTGCAAGAGGACTAAATGGTAATGGAAAAAGACACAATAAAGATTAAATCTTAAAAAACCTTATAGAGAAAAGAAAACAAGAGAATAAAAAAAAGAAAAAGCAATAGAATGAAAAAAAAGAAATTGAGAGCTATGGCCCTGACCAGTGTGGCTCAGTTGGTTGGGCATCGTCCCGCAAAGCAAAAGGTTACCCGTTAGATTCTGATCAGGGCACATGTCTAGGCTGCAGGTTTGGTCCCCAGTCGGGGTGCATACGGGAGGAAACCTAACGATGTTTCTCTCCCTCTCTTTTCCATTCCTTTCTCCTATCTCTAAACTAATAAAATCTTTTTTAAAAATTGAAAGATGGACTATATTAAGAAAAATGTAGAAAATACATATACTGTCTAAGTAGCCTTTCTACAATGAACACATATGAAAATACCAGCGAAGCCAAGAACCAGATGATTGCAAGAACCTCAGAAGACCCTCGGTGCCCCTTGTCAGCCACAGACTCCCGCATCCCTCATGGATAGAACCCAGCATTCTGACATCTGGGCTGTTTCAGGGCTTGGTTATTACAAACAAGGCTGCTATACATTTACATACAATGCTGTGTGAGTAGAAATCTTCATTCTTCTGGAATAAATGTCCAGAAATGTGGTTGTTGGATGGTGTGACTATCGCGTGATTAGTTCTGAAAGAAACTTCCAAACTGTTCTCCAGAGACACTATGGTACCATTTTACATGTCCACCAGCACTGTACGAACGATGCATTTTTTTCTGCATCCTCACGAGCATTTGTGTCGACACGAATTTATTTTAGACATTCTGATAGGTATGTAGTAATATCTCATCATGGTTGTAATTAATTTGTGTTTCCCTAATGGCTAACGATGTCAAATATCTTTTATGTGCTTACTTGCTATCTATATATTATTGTCTGGTATAATGTCTCTGTGTGTCTTTTTATTTATTTATTTTTTGACTTGATGAGTTCTGAAATCTCTTTGTAGACTCCAGATACTAGTCCTTTGTTAGATGTGAGGTTTGCAAAAGAGATATAGGATAGCTTATCTTTCCATCTCCTTGACAGGGTTTTTTCATAGAGGAAAGAACATTTCTAATTTTGATGAGGTTAATTGATCTTTTTTTTTTTTTTTATGGATCATGCTTATGGTCGAATTTATGAACTGTGTCTAACTCCAGATCTTGAACATTTTCTTCTATTTTCTGTCCCTAAAAGTTGTATGGCTTTACACTTAAGACTCTGTGCCATTTTAAGTTATGTTTTTCTGAAAGGTAAAAAGCACACCATTCTTAGCCTGAGGGTTCTAGCCAGTCTGCCTTCTTCCCTCCACCTTGCAGAGCATCCATGTGTTTATTTTACGATGCCCAGGGTTTTCAGCTGTGCCACGCCCTTTGGCTCAGTGGTCTGTCGTAGGGACTCTGTGGTCACTCCGATTTTCCTGTGAGTAAAGTTCCATTCCTCTCCCATTGCTTTCAAGATTTTTTCTTTGTCTTTCAGAAGTTTGAGTATAATGTATCTCGCTGTGGTTCGGGGGGGATTTACTTAATTTGGAGTTTTCTCAGCTTCTTAAATCTTGAAATGGTTAATGTCTTTTGAAAAGCTTGGAGCATTTCCAGCTGTTATTTATTTGGGTACTTTTTCAGGCCCACACTCTCTGGCCTTTCCTCTGCGACACTATTTTTAGGTCCTTTATTGTAGTCCTACAGGTCCCCGAAGCTCTGTTCCATTCCTTTCCTTTCCTTTCCTTTTCCTTCCTTCCTTCCTTCCTTCCTTCCTTCCTTCCTTCCTTCCTTCCTTCCTTCCTTCCCTCCCTCCCTCTTTTTCTTTCAGTCTGTTTTCTTTATATTCAGATTTGATGATTTCTCTTTGTTCTGTCTTCAAATTCACTAATTTTTATCTCTGTCCTACCTCCTTCCCCCATTTTACTGTCATGTTGACCAAGTGAGGTGTTTAAATTTCAGCTGTCTTATTTTTCAGTCTAAAATTTTCATTTCTTTCTTTTGTATATCTTTTATTTGCTGAAACTTTCTATTTCTTTGTTGAGAGTCTCAATTTCATTTGTATCTAGATTATTTGTAGTTCTCATTGAAGTGCTTCTAAAAGGGCTGCTTTAAAATCTTTGTCGGGTTATTTCAGCATTTCTGTCATCTCAGTGTTGGCAACTATTGATTGTCTTTTTCATTGAGTTTGAGATCTTTCTGGTCCTTGAGATTATTGAGATTTGCTAGATAAGGGGCTATGTCCTCCAGAGGCGGTATCTTTGTCTAATTTTGCATAAAGGTATTTTTGGACTGGTAGTTGCCTTAATTCTAGAAGCTTAGAGTCAGGGCACAAGTACTGGGCACAATGGCATTAATTTTGGACTCTATGACGGAAGAGGGAAAAAAGAAGGGCATTGAGTGGTCGGGTTACCAGAGAGGGCCATTGTGGGGGAAGAACCAAGGGGTCAAATTCTGTTTTAATTATTACTAATTTTTTCACATAGTATATGATATAAATATGAACTCTTAATAGCTCTGGGGTTGGATGGGAGCAGGAGGGGACATGGATCAATGAAGTGTTGAGTCTTGCTATAAAGTGTACTGGAGCCCGGGCAAAAGATTGCGCACTTGGGTAGAGTCAGTCGCAATAACATCTAGAGACACGAGCATCAGACCCTGGACTTGTTCCAGACGTGTTTTATTCAACAAAATGATTTTTTGTTCAAAATTCAATGAAAGGGAGCCCTTTCATCTTGATCTAATTTTTTCTAGTAACATATTTTAAATCTCTTGATAGTGAGGGCTGTTGACAGCTAATAAAGGTTTTCCCAACCTTTTCATGCACTTGTGCCAATGAAAGTGAGTTACTTATATGCGCAAAGTAGGCCTACCAGAGGTCGCCTTTTATATTAATGCTGCATTTTAATTAAAATAGTCACTTAAGTCTCTGGTTAAGTTTCCGGTGGGGTTTTTTGTTGTTGTTGTTTTTAATTTCTTGAAGTTCCACATTAGCTGACATTTGGCAAAATACAAAATTACAACTGTTTTTTTAAAAATATGATTTTTCTCTTTCTGAAAACAAGGTAGATATAAAAATCACATACATTATGCAAATTGGTATCAAGCAAAAATGATGATTAAGGCATTATGAAAATTTCTTCTCTTTAAATTCTATCTTTATTTAAAATAATCTTAAACTTCCAAATGAAAATATCCCCACAATCTTACAAATTATGCCAGAGACTGACTTCCATTCACAGAAGCAACAGCCTATCTTAATTTTTGTATTAGGCTGGATGAGGGAGAGAAGCGAAGCCTTGAGCAAACTTAATTTTCAGATGTGCAGAAATGCACATTATTCTAGGTTTCTTGACCCTTTTCTTTAACTCATGACATTGTTGTCATCAGCTCCAGAGCTGAAATATGAGATTAAAACTCGGATTATAGATATACATAATCTTTTCTTGTAGCTTCTGTAGAAAGCAAAATAATTGAGATAATAAATTGAAACTTTAGGGAGTAATTAAGAGCATGCTGTTCAGTTTTTAAAAGCATGTGGCAGCTGATATGCATGGAAAAAGTATTACTATGCAGTCAGAAAGGTGGGGATTCAAATCTTTGCTCTGCCTCTTGCAGGCCAGTACAAGAGCAGCACTTTAAAGAGCATTCATGCTTCAGCTTGATCACTCTGTTTGAAAACAAGGCTAAAAAATGTTTCCGTAAACCTCTACAAGTACACTGCTGCCCTCCTGGTGTCTAAGAAAGGAGTAATTGTGCTTGCCTCACTTCGCATGTTAAAATAATCTGGAGAGAGAAAAGAAGTAAAATAATAGGCTCTGTTAGGTTTGTTTGTTTTTTTTAACTCCACAGATGACCTTATTTATGCAATCAGGTTATTAGAGAAACACGAAAATAGATCATAAACTCCATAAAGGCAGGAGTCTTGAATGCGCAATCTGTGATCGTGTTGTGTCCAGAGAAATGTCTGGCTGCTAGTAGTGCTCAGTTAGTGTTTATTGAGTAGATAAATGTATGAATGAATGTGTATTTGACTCTATTAAATAAGCAATACAGTCAACCCTAAAGTTGGCCCCTGATGTAGTCATTGTAGTTATCAGTTGAGTCTGGATGGTCTCCCGGGAGTGGATTCTTTCTCATCATTGGAATATCATCTGAAATATATCATCTTCTCAGACCTACCTCCCATGACTAATGTGACTCCATGCTGCCAGTGACTCTTTATCTCATTACTTTGTTTCACTTTCTTCACAATAGTTCTTACTTCAGGGAACACTTATTGATTAATTAATTAATTAATGTATTTATTTCTTAATTTGGTATTTTACAATATGTTTCCTCAATCCCCACTAGAATTTAAGTACCATTAGAATAGAAACCTAACCCTCTATTTTTTTATGCAGTATATTGAGCACTCAAAACAGTGCCCAACACCAATAGAAACTTACTAAATATTTTAATAATGCATGAAACAGCAAAAGACAGACTTATTTGCTCTTCATTATTTACTATCGGGAAAGTCACCTATCTCCTGTAACAACATGTACAACTTGCCCTGCACATTATCTGGCATGTAGTTTGTGTTCAAATGATGTTGGCTTCCCATGGCTGGGCTGCTTTTGCCCTACTTATGGGAAAGCTCTTCAAAGTGTCCTGTATAAAATCATCCCACAAAAGCAATATATAAACAACCCCCAAAATATTAAAAACAACGCCACCACCAGAAGGCGGGACACAGGTTTTCATTTCTTTTGCATAAATACCTCTGGATGGAATTTCTAGGCAGTTATGCATGTTCATATACCCAAGAAATGGCAGAGCAGTTCCCTAAGGTGGTGGTATCATTTTACATGTCCATCATCAATGTGTAGGGTTCTAGTTGCTCCACATTCTTCCCAGCATTTGGATGTTGTCAGTTGTTTGACTTTCAGCATCAGTCAGGTATAAAATGGTGTATCATTGTTATTTGATTAGCATTTCCCTCATGGCTAATAATGTTAAGGATGTTTTATATATTTATTGGCCACTTACACATCTTCTGTTGCAAAGCGTCATTTTGAATCTTGCGTTAGCTTTTTATTAGAGTGTCTTCTTATTGTTGATTTACAGATTTGTTTTGTCTGTTCTATACAATTCCTTTGTCAAATGCATTGCTAATACATCTCAATGCTTATAACACATTGACAACTTCTCATCTTTTAAATCATGTGTTTTGGTGAGCTTTTATTTTCATGAGGTCTAATTTATCAACTTTTGTTTCATGCTGAGTCCTTTTTATGTCGTATCTAAGAAATCTTTGTGCCAGTGTCGTGAAGATATTCTATACTTCTCTTTTCCCTGAAGCCTTCTGGTTTTAGCTTCCATATTTAGTTTTATGATCTATCAAAAATTAATTTTTGCATGTGATCTGATGAAGTTGCCCCAGTTTTTCCCCCATATGTTTAGCCACAGTTTTATAAAAATGTTTACTCCAGCTTTGTTCATAATGGGAAATAAGAAAACAACCCAAATACGCAGCCATAGGAGAGCGGAAGAGCACACTGTAGTGGCTCTGACAACGGCATACTAATCAGCAATAATAAGAGTAACTACCGATACATGTGGCTCAGCAGAAATGAATCTGAAAAATGCTCTGTTGAGTGAAAGAAGCCAGACATTTAAAAAATGCATGCGGTTGATTCTATTTACAGTGTATCAAATTCACGAACAGGCAAAGCTAATTTGTGCAATGAAACTCGGCACAGCGCTTTTCTGTAGGGGGAGAGGAGATAAGTAGAAGGAGACATGAGGGAATTCTCTGTGATAATGGAAATGTTCTAAGTCTTAATTAGGGTGGTGGTAACACAAGTATAGTTTTTATGAGAACTTACTGAATTTTACATTTCAGATCTGTGCATTTCACTGTGTGTAAATTTTATATTTAAAAAAGCTAATAGTTGATATTGACAGAGAAATTGTAAGGCTAGACTAGGTCATTATATGTAAAGGAAAGCCTCTAAGTATTTCAATAACTCACACTTATCACACTATCACCTATGTTCCTAATGATGATATAACAATATCAAGAAACAGTTCATTTATTTTAAGAACTTTCTTTTAATAATCAGGAAATTACTTAGAAAATATAAAATATTTAATATTTAGGAAGTTTTGATATTTAAAGAGGCACACTTGTACCTAGGGCTGTTTATGAATAAGAAACCTCTAATAAATGACAGCATGCAGTATGCTTATATAAATATATAAATTCACAGAAATATATATATGTGTACACACACACACATATATATATATATATATATTTACTTCAGAGTCATAGAACAAAGCCACAAAAGACTCTCAAATTATACTACAAAAGACTGATGTGCTTCTTGGGCTTACAGTCTTCTTTTCGAATTGAATTGAAATACTCAATTCTGAAAGCTCAGCTAGAAGTGCACATTAACAGCAGAATACTTACAACCATAAATTTGTATCTGCTTCAGGATTTTCCAGAACAGCCCCTTTGAGCCTCTCAGGTCCTGACAGAGGAGTGTACAATCAGCCGACACCATTTCTATCCCAGACCAGTCAGCAGAATCTAAGCAGTTTTATTTCATGCTCCTGACTCTTTTCGCGCCTTGCTACTGAAGCTCAGACACACGCATTATTTACTAACCATGACCGCCTTGCATTCCTAGCAGTAGTCACTAGGGCTGGCAAGAAGGGGCATGCCGCTACTCCTTGGTGTTGGAGGGCAGGTGCCATGTCCACAGAACCCGTCAAACACAGCCTTCCCTTGGGTCATGGATGAGAATCGGAGCACTAGCTTTTCCCCACTGTTTTATGGAGAATGGGTTATCAGACTACAGACAGAATTGGAGAATCCTACTCGTTGATGGGAAACACTTATTTACCACTTCTGCTACGATGTGAGACATTTCCATTGGTGTAGCTTTCTTGGGTTCTCTCATTCCCTCACCCCCCCTCAGGAAGAGTGTCTTTTCTGAATAGTGATCTGCAAGAATGAAATGAACACGATTCAACTCCTTGCCATCATCTCTTAGCCACGCCACAAGTGCAGCTGTGCTGGCTCCGTCCTTACGGCGACCTGCAGATTTGGGGAATTTTTCAATTCAGGGAAGCATTAGCAAACCCATTTGCCCAAGAACTGAAGTCACATGTTTTTAATCTGACCTTTGTACTTATCTTTCCACTGGATCTGTACTCAAGTGGGAAGGAGTAGGTCGACACTTTCAAAACTGAACCCTCCTGTCTAATTTTTAGGAGCTTCCACATTCAATCTTCTATCTCTTGTTTTGTAAAAATGTGCATCTTTATGAATGTTAGTATACATGAATATAGCTGGCTGTTCAATGTCTAGGGAAAGAGGGAAATTGTCCACTCCCGGCACCCTCAGCTTTTAGTATTGCCATTGTACTTGAAGGCTGAAATCTTTCCAATTTGCATGTAATTTAAGTATTCAACTAGTTTCTAACTGAAATCTTGTATTATCCCCACTACAATTTATTTTTTTATTTTGTAGTTGGATAATCAGTACTAACTCCTATCAAATAGAAATAATTTTACATTCCATCAATACTTTCAAATGGTTTTTCTCACTCTTTTTCTAACATGTGGGTCCACATTTTTCCATTATCATTGGCCATTTTCTATAGACTAGATAGAGATTGTGGCTGATTAATAAGGTCTGTGAGGAACTCATCAAATTCCAGAGGAAATAGATTCAAACGTCACTCTCTCATTCAAGGCACAGTATATGAAGTATTTTAAGAAAGAGAGATAAAGTACCCCAGGAGTTCAGAGTAAGGAAATATCATCTTTACGACCATGCAACCGACCCTCCGTAGACTGAATACCAACTTTAGAAGGTCAAAAAATAGCCTTTAACCTCGATCTAGGATATGTGTCCCACAATAGCAAAGGGTTACCTTAGACAGTGGTCTGGAAATAAGCAGATGGTAAGTGAGCACCTGCAAGATTTGATAAAAGCTCTATGTGCTCCAAGACATTCCTCATCAGTCTTGCCATGGAAGCATCCATTGGCTTAAGACATTGAAAGGCCATTCTCTTGACCAAGATGGGAAGCTCAGCTGACACACTACCTTGGACTACCTAGCCCTCTGCTGGCAGGCAGTAGCCTCTGGGGGAGAACACAGTGGTCAGTCCAGACCATAGAGAAAGGCTAGAGTGCTCTTCCCTGAAAGCATTCCAGCAGGGGCTGCAGGATCACCTGCCCAACACCATGGAAGCTGTTCCTGCCCATGGTAGGAAGCTGATATGAGTGCCTGCCTCTGCAGACCCTTCCCCCTCTGAAATTTTATGCTTCTTTGATAAGAAAGCATATGTGAGGACCCCTAGTGGACACATAGCAATCAGGAGCTCTGGTCATGCAACAAGTAGAACTAGAGAACTGGGTGTCGGGACTCTCCCGCCCCTCCCCTCTTGAATGGAATTCTTGGTGCTTATTCCCACCCCTTTCCCGAGTCAATCTTGATTCAAAGGATAGCCTCGCACAGATAGGGGTCAGCTCTGTGCCCCCGTATCATTCTAAATTGCAAAATTTCTACTTCTTTCCCAGGATTAAAGACTAGAATTCTGACTTACTTCTCCTGAATATTCCATATAGAAGAATTGTTTTAGTCTCAGTCTCCTTGATTAGAGAGCTTATATTCTGTCTAATTATTTCAATAAGAGTTTTATTGTATTATGACACACTTCAGAAAAAAACGAATGTTTAAAGAAAAATATAATAAAAACTCATGCATGCATCCCACACAGCTGAAGAAACAAAACACAGCAGTACAGCTAAAACCTTTTCTTTCTTCTTTCCTGCATATATTTCACTCTCCCCACTCCCCCAGTGGCAATCACAATGAAATCTGCTCGGAAAGCCCCATGCCCCTTTTTAACATACAGCTATTTTATAGTATATTTACCGACTTCCTTTGCAACCAAGTCAGAGCGTGTGACGGGATTCTTGTCCGTTGACAGTGGGTGAAATAAAGTACATCACCTCTCGGTCTGACCCATAAAAAACTCCCAGTTGTCTAAGCTTTCCCCTCAGACGGCTGCATGGAGAAGGTCCTGAAGTTCTCAAGGCATAACTTCCGGAATAATGCTGGGCTCCCGAGTGACCACATGGAGCAATGTTTTGCTACCAACTTCTCTGGACTTTAAGATGAGTGAGGAGCGAGCTTGTCCTGAGCTAGCCTGCTCTGACAAATGGAGTGGTGGTTATTCCCATGAAGGTCTTTAGGCGCTTTACCGCCTAAGGAGGAACACCTAATTAGTACATAATTTACAAGTTTCCCAACTTACTATAAATGGCCTCAAATTGCATGTGTTCTTCAGTATTTTGGGTTTTTCATTCACCATCATTCTGTGAGACGCATCCATGTTGGGGTTGCTCTCTTGGTTTATTTTCACTGCTGTGGAGTCCTCCATTGTACAAATATTATGTAACTCGTATACCTGGATTTCTAGTGATAGCTAATAGTTTCAAATTTCTTGCTATTAGAAACAATGCTATGAACATCTTTATACCTATTTCCTTGTTTATGGTATATATAAAGGGTATATATCTAGTGTACTACACACACAAACACACACACACACACACACACACACACACACACAGTTACCTTGTTTTTGTGATTGGAGTTTTAAGAAATTATGAGAAATAACGCACAAAGATAGCTGGAAGCTGGAAACCTGTTTGGAAAGTCAGTACATCCAACAAGCATGCATTGAGGATTAGTCATGGGCCAGGTGATAGGGACCCAGAGCTTCACAGGAGCTCACTGAGCTGAGCATGTGATGGAGTATTCAAGGGGCTCATAGCCTGGGATGGGGTTGATAGGATGTAGTGAAATAAACAAACATAAGATATTTAAAGAGGGGAACGTTGTGGTGGGGAAACATTGACAAAAATAAAAATAGACAGGGGGGAGGCTAAGAATAGTACAGAAAATGGAGAAGACAAAGAACTGATATGTACAAGCCATAGAGATGAAATAAGAGTGTGGGGATGATGGGATGGGGTGCAGGGCAGAGGGGATAAAAGGGGAGAAATGGGACAACTGTAATAGTATAAAAAAAGAGTGTTAAAAAATAACCCTGGCTGGTGTAGCTCAGTGGATTGAGTATTGACCTGTGAACTAAAGGGTCACTGGTTCGATTCCCAGTCAGGGCACAGGTCTGGGTTGTGAGGCAGGTCCCTGGGAGGGGGCGCATGAGAGGCAACCACACATTGATGTTTCTCTCCCTCTCTTTCTCCCTCCCTTCCCCTCTCCCTAAAAATAAGTAAAATATTTTAAAAGAGAGAGAGAGAGAATGCAACAAATAACCAAAAAGGAGTAATCACAAGTAATTGTTGAGGTTTAAGCTATAAGAGACCACTGATACTATCTAACTGATCACATCAATTGCAAAAGATATTCGATATTCGATAGGTATTTCCTTGGTTACATTACATATCAGGAACTCATTTGCATGTGAATATATGCATCAAATATGCAATCTGAAATAAAGGACCAGCCCATATGTTCAAGCATTAAGCAAAATACACCCCAGAATGGTCCATTTTCCTTTAGGTAGTTAGTTCCACTCTGCATACAAGCTTCTTAGTAGGAAATAGCGATGCCTGCCCTGACAGATGCCAGACTCCCCACCTCGTCCCCTCTGAAGGGGCCAATACTGGTCTAGTCGCTTGCTATAAATGTATGTCCCCTACAAGCACAGCTTCCGAGACCTGTTCATGTTCCCCTCTGATGATTCTTCACCCACGATCTAGTGTTTGGAAAGGGCTAAACGACATTAATTATATTTCTCACAAACAAATGCCTTTTCAGAGAACCATGAAACAGCAGGTGCAGCATCACTGGAGCGATTCCTTGAGATGGCTGCTTTTCAGTTTTCAGTTTCTAAAACACCAGGGCAAGTTCTGAGCTTCAGGTTAGTAAAGAAACCAGACCAAACTGCCCTAGAATCCACTCAGAACTGCCTTCCTTACAGGACAATAGCTACGGAAAATGTTCTCTCGTGTAGTTGTCAAACTTCAGGGCTATCAGCAAGGTATTTGTTACCGACACGTTAGAAGGTGTGTGTGGGGTTGGCAGGGAGACAGCTTTAATGTTCCTTTTGGATGTTACAGCTGCTGCTATGGACACCCTAATAACAAGCGTTGCGCTACAAACATGGTTGCAGCCACAGCTGTTAGACTTGGCTGGACAAGCAGGCATAAAATCAAAACCCCTAATTATCCCCAAAGAGCTCTTTTGTTACTCCATCCACTGAAGTAGGCTATTAAAACTGGCTCCCTTGGTGGTCGGAGTGTTAAAACTCCTCGGCCTGACAAATTAGCTGACGGTCAGAAACACTGAAACTTTGGGAGCCTAAAGGGCAAATAGTCCACCAAAATCACATTGACTCCTGGCGAAGTTGTGAAGAGGGGTTGCCTGTCTTCAGAGTCAGAGGGATCACATTTTCAACATCGGCTTCAGCCACGGGTGAGTCCTATGACCTTGAGGAACTGACTTGGGCTTGATCTTAGTTTACTTACGTATAAAACAGAGACAACAGTGCCTTCTCATTTATCATGAGCCTTAATGAAGACATCACATGTAAAGCGCCCAGTATTTTACATATGCTCAAAGTACATCTACAGACTTCTTTACCTGTACCATTCTTATCTATGCCAAAGATGGAGTCTGAAATGATGCTCTGTCTGCCTTACCTTTCTGTCTCACCTTTCTGCTTCTCATTATTTCTATACTGTTTACAGTGTTTGAATATTTCTTTCCCATTCACCTCTTTTCCTCATCATACCTACCTCTCACCACGAATGCGGTGAAATTAACATTCTCCCAAAGTTCTCGATACGTGATGTGCATGTTGTCAAAGAATAACATAAAACCAGAGATGTTTTTGTGTGTTTTGTTTGGGTATTTATTTATTTATTTATTTATAAAGAAGCTCGATCAATATACTTGCCAAGTAGGACTGAAACCAATGAAAAAACTCCCCAAGTCTTTTCATGAAAAGTTGAGGTATTGGTGGTACTTGTGAGGTGCTAGAAAAGCCAGGGTGGGGGCTGGGGGCGGTTCATGGTGCTTATGCTAATTCAAAGCAGAAAACCTGGACTCTTGATAGAGCAATAGGATTCCTAAGTCTGTGCATGTTTGGTTAAAATGAGTCCCATAATTTGTAGGTCAGGATGTGTCTTCAGTTGGGGGAAGGAAGAGTCTGGCTTCCGGGGTCTAACTAAAAAGTCAAGGTTATTTAGCAGCATTAGTTAATTAGAATCAGCTGTGTTGAACATCCTGCTCACTCTCCACATACCCTTGGCAAAGGTAGAACATTTCAGGCATGAAACTAAGGTGATCAAGTTTGGAGCCTAGGGAGCAAAATTTAAGGAAGACTTGCTTTTAGAGTTGTGCTAGTGCAGGGGCAACATCAGAGAGCGAGAGTCTGCATTGGTACTCCAGCTGCCTCACCCAGTTTGGGCCTTGCTCTGAATATAAGTGCAGGGACTTTAGACTCTGCTACATATGAGGAGACAAGAAGCATAGAGTGTTTTAGAGCTGAACATGACCTTAGATACCACCTCTCTTCTATTCCTCCCACTTGAGAAAGAAGACCATTGAAGTTGAGAGGTGATAAATCCTTCAAGTCAATAAAAGTGGTCCAAGCCTTCTCAGTTGCAGAGTGAGGGCAGTTGGGAGTCCCCCGCCCCCAACCGCAGCATGGAGTCTGGGATTGGTCATGAAGTACATGGATATCAGGGTTTCCATGTGTGCCTGTTTGCTGACTTTATCAACTATGGGAAAGCAGCTAATGGGTAGGAATTCACCTCTAATAGGCTGGTGTGGACTTAGGGACAGACACTGGGCAGTGTAGGGAGGTGGCTGGGAAAGAAGAAGAGGCAGTGGGGGCCGACACAGTGCAGAAAAACTTGGGTACCTCACCTCATTTCACGATCACAATAACCCTGTTGGGGTGGGGAGGGGATGTTTTCTTTCCATTTGAAAGAGGAGGAAACTTAACTTTCAAAGTTGAGCTAGAAAGAGACAGAACTGCAACCTTTTCATTGTAAATGACAGAAAATCCAACCAAAGTGTCATAAACCAAAAGAGAGGTCTTATCTTATATAATGTGAAACCAGAAAGATCTCTGGCTTCAGGCTTTGCTGAATCAGTCACCTTGCCTCAGCTTCCCTCCATTTCTCAGTTCTGCTCTCCTCCCCTGTTACGTCTCTTCTTGGCCTCAGGTTTGACAATAAGATGGTTGCCATCAGTTTAGACCAACATCCTCCCAGGGTGAAATTCAGAAGAAAAGAAGGAAAGACATTCTAAGCAGTCTCAGGAAACATCATATTGCATTTCGTTTGCTCCGAAGGGGTCACCTGCCCACGCAGAACCAATTACAGCAGTTGAAGGGAATCCATTGCTCTGATTGGCCAGACCAGGGTCACATGCCTATTGTTGGTGTTATACTACCAGAGGCACAGGAGCTGAGGATGGGGAGAGTTAGTTTTCCTTTCTGTTAGTGGAAGATGGTTGAATGGCAAAGAGACAAAACCTATAGCTAGCACTGCAGTCTCCTCCGTGTGATGCCATTAATAAGGTCTAAAAAGAGCTTGTAAAAGCAAATCACAGGGGAAATATATTTGAGGCTTAGGAAGTACAGTAAAACCTTTCTAATATTGCAGGACTGTGCACAACTGGGGCAGAGAAGAGGCAATGTAATATAAGCCCTTAAATGTGGCATGGCGGTATAATTGAATCAGAAGATGTAGCCTTGGAGACAAAAAAGAAAAAAAAATTGCTCTCACAAGTTTCATCAAACACCAGAGAGCTGGGATGTAATATAAATGTTGATCTACAGATAAAATATGTACCTGATGTAAAGTCATCTTCATTTCATTTTAGTGTCATGTTAAAATAAATTCACCAGGTGGCCCATCAGATTTGAGTCATCAGATGGAATTCAGCGAACACTTCCTGAGTACTTCAGTGTGAACTGTACCAGGTAGCAGGTGGAGAGGGAAGCGGCATTTGGAGGAGGACCCAAAACAGGAAACTACATCAGCAAAGTCCAATGCTGGAAACACTGGGCTGGAGGCGGTGCTGGGAGCAGGCAAAGAGGAAGGAAGGCTGGCTCTGGGTCACATGGGGCACACGGCACTCACTTGCAGCACTCCGCTAATAGGCCCCCTTCTCACCAGTTCGCATGATCCCACAAGGCTCCTAGCTGTAAGCTCTTAAGTTTCTTTGCCTGAGGGCTTTCTTTTATCTATAGGACATGCCTTTGTCATATGTGGTCAACCAGAAGAGCTAGAGGAGCAAACTCCTGGGCTGCCACCACCTCTAGCAGACCTCAGTCAATGACTGGGAATGGACGTCTCGAGAGCCCGAGCCCGCTTGTCCTGCAAGTGGAACAACTCAGAGACACAAGTTTCACTTTGGCTCCCGGGCTCTCTCCAGTGGGCTTTGGCTTCCAGTCATTCCCCATGGCAGCTGGCTTGATAATACAGTTGACCCTTGAACAACAGGGTTTTGAAATACAAAGACTCATTCATGCATGGATTTTCTTCAATAAACACTGTAAATGTGTTTTCTCTTCCTTATGATTTTCTTAATAACATTTTCTTTTCTCTAGCTTAGTTTATTGTAAGAATATGGTATAGAATAATACACACAATGTGTTAATCGACTGTTTATGTTAATGATAAGGCTTTTGGTCAATGGTGGGCTATCAGCAGTTAGGTTCTGGGGGGAGTCAAAAGTTATACATGGATTTTCAATGGTGTGAGGGGTCAGTGTCCCTGACTTCTGCCTTGTTCGAGGGTCAACTGTATATTGACTGTCTTCCCTTCTTTGTCTCACTTCTCCACTCCCCTACTGATTGTCACATCCCAAATAAACTAGCAGGGGTGTCCAACCTTTCGGTGTCTCTGGGCCACACTGGAAGAAGCAGTGTTGTCATGGGCCACACATTAAATACACTGCAACACGTAATCACAAAAAGAATCTCAATGTTTTAAATAAATTTATGATTTTGTGTCGGGCCACATTCACAGCCACCCTGAGCCACATGTGGCCCACAGGCTGCAGGTTGGTCACCCCTGCTAGTCGACCCCTTGCTTCCAGGCCTGCTTCTGGGGGAGCAAAAAGATTGGAGACGGAAATTGCTGCTCCTGAAGATGTGAGTTACGGGTCAAGCACTGGCCAGGAGCCGGTGAATATTTTGTCACCTCAGGGCTTCTATGTACAGGCTGTGGTTTTCCAGAATTCCAAGTGGGACTTTGTCACGTGAGAAGGACCTATGAATGTTTTGTCAGCTCAGGGCTCCTATGTATACCTTAGGAGACTAGACAGTGGTTTCCAGAATTCCAAGTGGGACTTGGTCAAGTGAAGGGACTGAACATCTGTCCTCGAGCACTTGAGAAGATGTTTGTGAATCTCAGCTAAAGCTAAAGTGACGTTAGCCTCAATGGTCGACACTCCTCGTCTTGCCCTTCACACCACAGTGACATCTCGTGGCCTTCTCCCTTCCTCTTGTACAGTGTCCTTTCTTCCTTCCTTGAGCTGCTGTTGCTTATGATATATATTTTTTAATCTGGAGAGCATTCATTCCCTTGTTTGGCCTTATAAAATTTTTCTTTCTAATTCAGCTCTTCCATCTTTCAAGAGCAGTCCATACTTTCCTGTCTAAGAGCACCTCCGCACTGCATTGACTTTCTGGGTGGCACCCCTGCCCTCTTCAAAGGCTGTCCCCCCCAACCGGTGGAAGTCAAGAGTGCGAGAACTCTGTTCATCTCAGAATTTTTACCTTCAGCACATCCTTCCAGTAGACCTCACTAAATATGCAAATGAAAGAGAGAGAGGGAGAAGAAGTGAGAAAAAGATCTGAAGGGTTCCCTCAGCCTGAAAAAGTAGCAGCAAATACAAGGGAAGAAAGAACTGAACACCCGCTGTGGCAATGGTGTGGCAGCATGGCAGAGAGATGTGTTTTTATGCAGTGGACGGTGTGGGGAACTGTTTGGGCATGAGGTCAAAAGAAGCCAAGGCATGGGAGCAGGGGTGCCCATGGGTTTAGAGACAGCAAGTGGTTCAGCTTGACTGGGGTGCAGGGGAAGGAAGTCCAGAGGAGAAGGAGATGAGGCTGATTAGGCTGGACCTTGAGGCATGAGCCATGGGCCAGCAGCAGGCATCCACTAGGGGTCTGTAAGAAATACAGAATTCAGACCCACCCATACAGAATCTACATTGTAACAAGGGGCCCAGGTGGCTGCTGTGCACATTCAAGTTTGAGAAGCACCAGGCAGTCATTGCAGATTTTTGGAGCCAGTATGAACTCAGAGCAAACAAGGCCTTCTCCATCATCTGGGCAAAGCAACATATTTGAAATTGTCAACAGCCCCCAGCTTCCACTTTCCATTTCTCTTCTTAATAAAGCCAGACATGAACTTCACTGCATGTCAACAATTTCCTTTGCCACCTCCTTACTTTTAAAGATGGTCTTTGTGTGGGAAGCTGTTTGACAGAGGATGTGGAGCTGCAGAGTGGCTTTTAGTGTAAGGAGAGGTGTGTCTATTTTCATCCCCCCCAATCTCTCTTCCCCTACTTCCCTTTCAGTCATCTTTCTCTCCTTATCAAATGCATGAAGAATTAGCCTTTGTGCATTTCCAGGGATCTGGAGAAGCTAAGAATCAGATGAAATTAATGAAAATTTATTAGAAGGAAAAATCCAAATGGTTCTGTCATTTTACACTTACAACGTTCAAGTTTATATTCTTGTTTCAGAGACTAGGCTAACAAAATAAAAGTTCTTATATTGGATTTTTAGATTATTGATGATCTCAAAACAATGTTTCAAAACTTACTTCACTGATGTCCAAAATTTGAACTATTCTTGGCTTCTTATTTCTGGAAAATTACCACCTTTCCCTAGCTGTGTTACACATGGGCAGGTAAATGCCTCAGAAAATTTAGCAGAGGCAAAATGTCAGGGAATATTATGACAATGTCTTCACAGATCTTTTTTACACCTGCTCTCCTAATCAGAGGGTTCATGTAGCATCTCGATGTGACCAAATAACAATTAGAATTTGGTTGTTTTGGTGGCTACCTGCATGATGTCAAGTATGGCTGCAAAGATTTCTCTTTTAGTAGCATTAAAAAGAAAACAACAACAAAAAACCTCACTTCATTCTGTCTTTGTCAAAATAGCTTTGGGCTCTGTCTGTAGGATGCCAGCTATAAGTCAATTACTCAGCTACCAGGAAACAGATATTCCCACTTGGATCTGAGTAATTGAATTCTTTAATTTGCATCCAGATGTTTCTGTGCAGAGCTGTCTATGACCAGGGAATATGTACAATGCAGATCAATAGCTCAATAGGATGGCATGGTTTTAGACACATGGTTTCCTATGTAAAAATGTAGAGAGAGAAATGCATTGTTTAATATCTTGCACATAGTAGGTGCTCAGTGAGCATAGTAAAAATGTGGTTGTACACATAACAGGGTTGAAAATGGTTCATATATCCCCCACTCTTTATATCTACTTAGTGCTTTTCTGTGAATAGCTTGCATTGATTTGAGTACACAGAGCCATTGTGTGACTTGATTTTAAGTGCCTTTAAGCTTAAATAATGATGCTCTATGGGAATATGCAAATGAGATTCAGTTGAAGAGCATGGTTGCTGATAAAAGGAGAATTAATTAAGTCATGGGAACTATCTTTGCCACTAATTCAACGTGATAGACATGGACTGATTATCCTATTTGAACATATTGCTGGAATTTCTCCTTTAATACAGCAAGAGTTTTCTAATCTGAAGTGTAGGAACTCATTGCCATTCAAACTGGACAAGAATGGTTTGCAGTGGGGAGTGGACTCATGAAGGACATGCTGAGTGAGTCCTCCTGGGAGTGTTGAAACTCGGGATGGCTGAAGAGGTATCAATGTCGGGCCAAGCAAAGAAGGGAGGGGCCCTGAGAGATCAGCAGAGTATGGCAACAGGGAAATGGGATTCATCACGTTCCCGCTCTGGGGGCTTGGGGTTTGTGGATCTACCAATAAAACCTCCTTTTTTTCTTGGTACATATAATTTTAATTAATCAAAATTCTTAATTAAGGCTTTATTTCTAGGAGGAAAAAAGGCACACAAGCTTTGAGTGAAACAGACCAGGGTTCTACCCACACTCATGCAGTTGACATGATCTCGGAACCCGTGTCTTTGTTTGCAAAGTGGGGTTGTTATACAGATTGAGATAATATATGCAAATATTTGTCACTGCACATAGTAGTAGCAGTACTGATATTTGTCCCCCAAAGAGAAACTTTTAGGATTTGAGATAGTCCTAGTTGAGTTCCTAAAATTTTACTGTGCAAGTTATGTGATATCTCTTTGCTTTTTAAAAATCTATAGATTGTGAAAAATGTTAGTACCTATTTTATAGAGTTATTTTTAGTGATAGCTAAGAAAATAATGTAAAGCAATGATAACAGTGTCAGGAACACAGCAAGTGATATGAAAATGTGCCCAATCCACTGAAATCTTCATAGCAATAGTTGCATTAATTGAGTATCTGCTATGTTTGTGGTGCTATGCTAAGTGCTCTTAGTTCAATTTAATTTGCAGTCACACATCAAGAGAGGTGTATGTTTCCACTTTACGGGAGAGCAGTCCAGGGTATTTTACCTGAAACTGCAGAACTAGTTAAGTGAAAGTAATGTAGCAGAGATTTCCGCCCTCTATCCAATTCCAAAGCCAGCGCTCCTTCTGCTCAGCCAGACGGCCCTCAAGGCCCAGGTGCGGTCTGGCCGGGTAAAGAAGCACCTTGGCTTCTGCACGCTCTGCATTAAGTGGAGGGTAGCAGTTAATTTCTGGAAAGACTATTTTGAACAGGGCAGAGAAGAGAATCTGTTAGCCCTATGCACGAGGGAGGTGTGTGTGTGTGTGTGGTTGGGATTGGAGAGAATGAGAACAGGGGAATGTAAAGAAAAAGCTGAGAATTCTGCAAATGGACTTGGCCTGGGTATAATGATTTTGGACTATATATACCATGGTGGTACTCTGCCTTTCAAGTTACAGCATAGCTTAGTGATTAAGAGGAGGATTTAGAATACTCTGGAACCCTGTCTGGCTTCAGATTTCAGCCTTGCCATTTACCATTGGTGTATTCTTGAACACATTAGCTTCCTTTTCCGTGAAATGGGAACTGAACCCTAGCCATCATTAGAATAACACCAAGACATACCAATGCCTGCCTCATGTCTAAGAAATCTTATTTAATTAGTCTGGCTCGAAACTGCATAGACATGTTTTTAAAACTTCCCGAAGTGAATCTAATATGCAGTCATGGTTGAGACCCATCAGTTGAGCATTAGAGTAGTTCTTTGCAGGTAAGACCATCGTTAGTTGATTGTTATGGCCTCAGAATCCAGTTTATTGCGCAGTATCCAACAAGCATCAGTGCCATTTTGCTGAGCAATGACTAGGTGAGTGCATGATCGGGTTTAGATTCAACTCCGAGGTTTGAGTCCACATCCAGTGCTCATTCTACACTCTACAGTGCTGCCGCTTGCATCTTTTTAGCTGACTGCTCTTCTCCTGGAATAATGTGACTCACCCTCAGTTCTTCAGACAATCAAACCAAAAATGTGAATTTGTTGGCTTGCTGAATTGAAGAGTCCAAAGATCGCCTAGCTTTCAGGCATGGTAGGATTCCAGAGCACAGATGACCTCATCCGGGCCCTGCTTCTCCCTCGTCTTCTGCTGGCTCCTCTTCTCCATTCGACTCCTTCCTCATGTGTGCTGCTCCCTGCAGTCTCATGCTGGCACCCTCTCTGTCCGCTTGGCTCAGAGCTCTGTGTTAGCGGCTTCATCCCAGGAGCTAGGAGGAGGAGCTCGGTCAACATCTGCAAGCCGAGTCTCAAAGGGAACCAGAGTTCCATTATCAAAGAAGAATGATGGCCTCTTGGCTACTAAATCCAACAAAATAGATGGAAGTATCTAGAACTTGGTTATCTATAGGATTTCTAGGAGACAGAAGAGCATTGTAAGAAGAGTCCACCTGTATGTATTCTTTTGAGAAGCCCTGCTTCCACAGGTAGTGTACCCATTCTGTTGCACAATGACAAATAGTTGTTCCCTGTGGTAAGTCACTTTCACTCAGTGTCCTTGTATTTGACCCAGTCTCTCATCCTAAAGATTATTACCTTTGATTCTACCTAATTACCAATCTCCTGGATTAGTGGTTCTCAGAATAACCAAGGGTGATTTTATCCCCCCATGGAATATTAGGTAATTTCTGAGGATATTTTTGGTTGTCACACCTTAGGGGACAGGTGCTACTGCTGGCATCTAGTGAGCAGAGACCAGGGATGCTGTAAACATATTACATGAACAAAATAGTCACCCACAGTAAAGATTTACCAGCCCAAAATGTTAATAGTCTAAGGTTGAGAAATCATGAACTAGATAATTATAGTAGCTATTTAAAAGTTCTTTGCACCTTTATTCTTTTCCCTTCTTCCAATCCTTCCACTAGGGGACCACCGACATAATTTTTTTAATAAAGTAAACATCTAATGGTACCATTTTCCTACTGGAGAAACTTGTGGATCGCTGGGATGAAAGGAAGCACAGATTCTTCACTATGATTCAAGGTCTTTAAAAATGTGGCTGCGGCTGGCGCTTCCGACTATGTCCCTTCCTGGGTCCCCCATACACAATGCGCAGATACCCAGCCCGGACGTGTTGTCTCTCTTACGCAGCCCTCTCTCTATGTACCCCTGATGACGCCAGCCTTTTCTTTCTTTCACATCTTTAGGGTATTCCTCCTTACCCGCATTGCTGTGCCCCCTTTCACTCCTCATTTTTCTATCACCCCAGTATTCATTCATTCATTCATTCATTCATTTGTCGAATGGCTGCCTTGTGCCAGGTAGGATACTAAACCACGCAGACACAGTGTAAGTAAGTAGCTTTAGTTCCTTGTCTTATGCTTAGAGTTTAGCAAGATAGACAAAGAAGGGGTGTAATAATAGGGAAAGGACCCTGGGAGCCTGTAACTGGGTTGGCAAATGGTGCCAGGGAGGGTTTCTAGGAGGAAGTGACTTTTAAAGGGAACTGCAAAGGTTCTCAGAGTTAGCCAGGAGCCTGCCATATTTGGGAGTGTCTTTACCAACCTACCCAAACTTCAAGGCATAGTTCAGATGTTAACTCCTACACGGGGCCTTCCCAGGTTTCCCCAATAGGGATTTATTTCCTTCTCCTCGGCTCTCGTAGAGAGCCACTTCTGAGGTCTATTATAATATTTATTGCCAACTGCTTGCATTATGTGTTCAGGGTGAGCAAAGTAATCAGCCTCATGGTAAATATTTAAACAGAAAATTGCCAGACATTACAAAAGAGTCATAAGCAACACTTTCTTATCTCAGAAAGGCAGTTTGAATGCTGTAGAGTACATTTTTTTCTCTGTCACGGGGAAAAAAAAATTCCCCCAAATATTATAAAGATATCTTTAGAAGGAAGTTACTCTAGTGTGTGCTGTTGGAACTGGACACTGAACGATGGAGGGGACAGCATGGTCACCCAAGGTCAGGCTTCGCCGTAGTTGGGCTGAACCCTAATCCACATTTATTCCTTCAGTGGGTATTTGTTGAGCACCTACTGTGTACCAACTGCCAATACTCAGTACTGAGAATACATTAGCGAGCCAAAGTTACACAGTTCTATGCCACGTCTAGTAGAAGACAGACATTAAGCAAAGAATTACGCCAATAGCTGGAGACATACTAACTGCAGTGGTTCCAATGAAGGATCTACCCCGTTACAGACTGTGATGAATCCAATGAAGGGTGCTATGAAGGAGTCCGACTAGGAAATTGACCTAGTGTGAGGGGTGCAGAAGAAAGTGACAGTTGAACTGAGGTCTGGAAGTTAAAAAAAAAAAAAGGCAAATAAGTGGAAGGGAAGGAAAGAGAACATCAGGGAGAGGAAACAACAGGCACTAACAAAGGAACATTCTCAGAAAGGAGCACTGTGGCTTAGGGAAACGGAAAGAGGGCCCGGGGAATTCTCTGCGAGAAACTCAAGAAGCCAAGCATGAGACGAGGCCGGGAAGACGGGGGCAGGTGGCGTGCAGGGCCTCTCAATTATGTTAAAATTTGTGGGTTTTACTGTAGGAGCAATGGGAACCCATTGGATAATTTTAAACAGTGACATGATCACGTTTGCATATTAACAGATTACTCTGACTACAGGGTGTGGAGAACCAGAAATTGTACTTGTAATGGACCCTGCAAACTCACTTCGTTAATGACCCTCGTAGGTAATAAACACCAGAGCATGACGTGCCTGATAAATTGGCTGTAAGTCATTTAATATGGTTGTAGCAAGAGCAAACCCTCACCCTTTCTGCTGGAGAGAAAGGAGACTGGAAGGAAGGTGGGAAATTAAAAGGAAAGCTAAATAATTGTCCAACTCTGATTCATTTTTCTCTAGCAGCCGTCAGAGTCAGTAAGAAAGACTAAGCTGATATTTTACAAGCAAAGGAGAGAAAAAAGGCTCAGATCCGAAACTGGCTTAATGCCTATTTCCTAAACCCTTAGGGGGTCCCCAACGCTGTGAGCTTTAAGAGTCTTATCAACACAAGTGTTGACCTTGGAGTTTAAGCTTCACATAGGTGTGCCTGTACCTCCAAATAACACAGCGTCTGATCGTCTCAGAAACCTTGAACCACATTAACGGGGAAATCATGAGAACAGCTGAAAAGCTGTCATTCAAAAGAGTCCATTAGAAGGAAACAAAGAAGACCTCTGAGGGGGAGAAAGGAGAGGAATGTGCTTCTTTGGACTTCGTCTGAGCATCATACCCGGAGACCCGAAGATTGCACTTGCCAAATGATGACTGCTGACCCCTCTGCCAGGAAACAAGGCTGGGGCCCAGAAAACAGGGGCAAGGCTGTAACAGAGGGTAATGGAAAGAAACCCTGACTCCGGCCTCGGCCGCAAAGGGGGATGGATTACTGAGCTCCACTGCGGCTCTGCTGGAAACAGAGATGGGATCAGCCGTCATCCCGCCCTGATCTCATGCTCCATTTCAGTTCACTTACATTCATATCAACTGCAGGACCACAGGATGTCTCAGGGAAAGCAAAGTCACTTAAATATCATTGGCTCTTTCGTGACACTGATAAGCCAAAAGCGGCCACACAGAAGACATTAGCGGCAAATTGGCTACATCTCACCTGCCCACCCCTAGCATATAGTTAAATATACAAAGTTCAGGAATGATGAGCACATGTAAGTACAAACATGCATCTACACGTAGCAAAATACATACTCATATCTGCTATCAAACATATTAATCTCTGCTTGTTCATGAACCATGTGCATGAACTTGTAATGGTGAATTTAGAGAAGAATGCACATATTAGAACATACAATAAATATGTATATGCACAGGTACATATACATACAGATGCACAGGTACCCATGTTTACACAGGACATGCATGCATGCATGCACACATATGTGGATACTTCAATGGGAAAACCGTTGTGTGGACTGAGCAGGCTTGGGTCTGTTGCACGTAGGAAAGAGTTGGAGGTGAAAGAACACTAGAGTCAGGCCCAGCTTCAGGCCCTGGTTACGGGCACCCGGTGACTCGAATAGGTCCAATCTTTCTCTGAGACTCAGTTCTGTGTCCTTGTTTATTTTTAAACTTTTGCATATGAAAGCCTCTGCGTGTCAGGACTGGTTCGGAAGGCCGAAGAGATTCCCAGAAGAGACTGTGTTGAAGCGGAGGAGGGGCTCAACGGTGGAGGAAATAGAGCCAGAAAAGGCGCAGAATTGGTTGTGGCTGTTGCTTAGAATGCCTGGGACTGAGAGGAGGAAAGAACACTCTTGGCTGCGGGCTGAGGAATTTGTCCTGTCTTCAGGGGACGGATTATGTTGGAAGATGTTAAGCCATGGAGGCGATAATCAATAGATTTGTGTTTTGGGACTAGTGCTCTGGACATAGGGTGGTAGATGTGGGGATATCCTTAAAGGAGAAAAGAAAGCCCAAAAAGGCTCTTGCATCCCTCCCGTTGGGATATGAAGAAGGTCTGAGCTCAGGCGCTGTCTGTGGGGAAGGAGAAATAGAACTCAGACACTATCCTGCACATCTGAGGAAGTCGTCTTTGATGTCCAGTGTGTGGCACATGCTTATCAGGAGACTGTTGGCTGACTCAGACCTCTTTTTATTGAGGTGCGGTGGGTGACTAATGGGCACTTGGGCATCGCTTTGCTTTGTTCCCTGGGAAGCCCAAAAACCCTGCCCGGTAGTAAAGAGTCAAAGAAAAACTTATCAGTAATCGCAGCAAGCCGGAATCCAAAGAGGTGACTCAGAGAATGGTGCAAAGGAAATCAGAAGGGAAAAATGAAAGACATGTTGATTACGCAGAACCACACATTCAGTACACATCAAAGATTCGATGCAATATTGATGATAACTTGGAAATCAAAATGCTGTACTAGTCACAGGCTGTTTTCACCTTCGTGGATGTCGTGGTGGTTTAAGAGATTAGGACTTAAGTAGTGTCCACTAAGCCTTTCAATAGCAGCCAAGGGGAATGATGACTTTGTGGACATTTTTAAAGAATGAGATAAACAATTATTTTTGTGACTTCGGGTAGACATTGCTCCTGGAGGCAGGATGCGTTAGTGTTCTTTTACTGTGTAACAAATTACTGCAAATTTAGCGACTTAAAACAACACATATTTATTATCTCATAGTTTTCATGGGTCAGAAGTCTGGGTACCCCCTAAAGGGCTTCTTCTCTGCTCAGCGTCGCGCAAGGCTGCCATCAAGGTGCCTGTTGCGCTGGCGTCTCTTTGAGGCCCAGGGTCTTCTTCCACATGCTCAGATGGTGGTTGACAGAACTCATCCTGCAAAACTCGTGGTAGCTTTCTTCTTCCAGGTCATATGGTGACTCTTACTTTTCCATCTCTGATCTCTCTATATCTTCTTCCAAAGGGCTGATTTGATTAGGTAAAGCCACTCCTACAGTCTCCCTTTATATTAACTCACAGAGAATTAATTAGGAACCTTTATTATGTTTGCAAAATCCCATCACTTTTGCCAGATAGTGTAACACAGTCATGGGCGTGATGCCCCATCATCTTCACCACATTCTATTGGTTTAAGAGTCAGAGGTTGATTTCTTCCTTGCAGTTGCTGACGTATATCTGCTTCCTGTCAAGTTCGCCCTGCAACATACCATGCTACGTTTTAATGTTTGGCAAGATAACATTTAGTAATAACTGCCCAGACTTTGAGATCCCTGTCCTACCTGACATAACTGCCTATCTGTGCCCCCTCATGCTTTGTCCCTTCACAGGTGTCTTCCCCACTTTGGTTTCTGTTTCTTGGGGGACCCAGTGATATACTGACTTTCTCCTGTTTGGCTTTGCAGTTATGCCAGTACCCTACTAACTAGGTCCTCCATATTAAGTTTCCTCTTACTAAACCACCTGGCATGACTTTTTTCTCTGACTAGACTTTGATTAGTACAAAGTTCTAACTGTTCCAAGAAGATGCTTTAGAGATAATCCATGGGCGGTGTAGTGGGTAGGGCTTGCGCCTCTCATCTCTGCTTCAACTGGAGGAGGTCCTCCGTTCAGTTCTGCTGTTGGGCTACAACAGTGGAGTTTGGGGTGTTGGTGAGCAGCTGTCCCTCTCACACATTGCTGCTGCTCCCCCAGCGTTCTCGCATCTGTCACTTATAGCCAGAGTCTGCCATTTGTCCAGCATGCCCGAATGAAATCTCCAAGCCACCAGTTAAAAGGCTTGAGGACAAGGCTTAAAGAAATTTTGGAAACCCTAAGTCCAGGCTCTAGGAAGTTGGCCCTGTTTCCCCTCAAATGTTATACAAATAGCAGAGGGTTTATTTGGCATCCTGGGGCCTGGAACTATTTCTAAACAGCACATACTGCGTAGGAGACATGAATAACGTGTCCCACTGGCTGGACAAGGGTAGAGCATTGACTCAATTGTCTTTTCATTCCTTTTCCTCTCTGGAAACCCAATCAATTGGGACTAATTTGCAAGCTGCCTATTTTAGGCAGGCACTGGCTCTCAAACTCTGCTGTTAATGTAGTTCTTTAGTCTGCTCTGAATTCTCACTGCCTTGGGAAATAAAAAAGAAGTTTGCCAAAAAAAAAAATTTAAGTTGGGTCTGTGGTAGTGAGCCTGTTTAAACAGATGACTACACTTCCAAAAGCCTCCACCCTTGAATTTCAGAACAGCATCTTCCCAGAGAGGGCTGAGTAAGGAATTTGCACACTTTCTCAAGCTTCCTGGAGTGGGAGGAGGGTCATGGTAAAGCTTTGGCCTTGTTCGGACAGGCACTTCGTTCCCTACACTGGTGCCTTCTTCTCCCCAAACCAAACCTTCCAACCGCAGGGTTTGTGTCCTGTAGTGTATGTACTACCCAGGCCTCCACTGAAATCAGAGTTGTAATGATATAAGTCCATCCTAATTTTACACAACTATTACAAGGATCAAATCAAAACAAAGTAACACATGTAAGTGCACTATTAACGTAAAGTGCCGTCTGAACTGAAACGGCTTTAGATGTCAAGTGGTATGATTGAAAAATTGGTGGTGTGAGCTGTGGATTTAGGCAGACCCATACTCAAATTCCAGCTGCATCCCTTTATCAGTTGAGCAACAAGATCCCTGACTTCTCAGAAGCTTAGCTCCCACCTGAATATAAAGATAATTTAAACGATCTTGAAGGATTAACTGACAGCCTCTCATTCTGCCTTCCTACATGATCTTTGTTAACTCGTGTAAATTTTTTTCATCTGTGCAATAGAAATAATAATATCTCACATGACATCCAACTGGAATTCTTGGAAGATTTAATGAGTAAAAAATCTAAATCTAAGATTGTAGAAAAGTGCAACTGTAAGGCATTACTATGTTATAAACAATAAATACTACCTTTATCAATTAAAAGCCAATGATAGCAACACATGATGAATGAGCTCCAGTGGGATGGAACAAAAGGATCAGTAGACTTGATAAAAATAGGTTTTAAAGCAAAATTTTTTCTAATTGTCTACATATTATCATTAATATATGTGTAGGGACTCTGTGTGCATGTCTACTTCATATATAATTTATGATTAGTGACTTAATTGTTCAGGAAGTTTACACCAGTGCTAAAAAACTTCAGCTACTCACAAGACCTGAAATTTCTAGCACTTAAAATTTATCCTTCTTTTAAGAAAGAAAGTAGGAAAAATAACTTATGTGAATGGAATGTCTCTTATGTGGTAGATTCTTCTTAACTGTTTTGCAGTTTAATCTGGAAAAGTGTTTTATGATACAAGTCTTATCACTATCACCAATTTACAGATGAGGAAGTGGAGACAGAGGGAGTTTAAGTCATTTGCTCAAGGACAGTCACGGCCAGAAAATGACAGATTCTTCCACTAAAAGACCAGATATATCTGACTTGAAAGCCTGTGCTTTTTTTTGCTTTTTTTTTTTTTTTTAAACAGCCCTCTGCCTTACAGTTAAGACTGCAGTATTAGGAGCCCTTTGTTAGAAAGGAAATATAAGCATTTGCTGACTTACTAACAAGCAGTTTATAATTATAAACTAGCAGTTTATAATTGAGTAGCACGTGGGAATTCCTGGAAGCCCCCACATTCCTCACAGGGACCCTGTGGGTCATTTCTTTCAATTTCTTTCAGCCTCGGGGTGATAACATCAGCTTAGTGAACAGGGCAAGACCTTGGCAAAACCAGCATTCCTTTTTCTCACTCCCTAGCTGATTTTCACTGATTATAATACAATTTGCTTCCAAAAAGCAACCTTTCTCACAGTTGAGAAGTATGAGATCATTATAAGCGGGGAAGGCCCTTTTTTTATGGCTTGACAGTAACAAAATGAAGAGAAGGTTGGGTTTTAGCCTAAGGAAGCCCCTTGGAGAGAAGGGTTTTTGCCTGGTTGCCCCCATCAACCTCCTAAAGTCTGAAGGCGGGAGATTGATGTAAAAGCCATGCTTACCTTTAAAGGAAGATGGTGTAAGAAAGGGTCTCGGTCTTTTCAGCTGCCATCACAAAATACCACACACTGGATAGCTTGTAGGCAACAGAAATTTATTTCTTCCAATTCTGAGGGCTGGGAAGTCCACACTCAAGGTGCCAACATGTTCTTTTGCCAGCCTGGCTGAGTCCCGGTGAGGACCCTCTTCCTGGTTCACGGCTGTCATCTTGATGTGTTCTCACATGGTGGAAAGGACTAGGGAGCTGTAAGGGGCCCCTTTCATATGGCACTAATGTCACCCAATGTGACTTCTGCACTTGGCAAAGGGCGCACCTCCTAACATCACCCTCTTTGAGGGCTAAGATTTCAAAATTTCGAGGAGAGAGACACAAACTTTCAGACTACAGCATAAGGTAGAGAAAAGTGCCAGTGTATGCTGAACATGTTAGGTAATGGTCCAGCTGTCAGCTGATATAACAGCAAAGAGGGCTTCTTTGTCATAGTGAACTGTATTCATGATAGCATGCACACCAGAGAACATTTATCAGTTATCGATGGGAAGTTAGCCAATGGCACATCAACGGCATTTAGGAGATTGACATGAAGATGATGATTATTGTTTTCATCCGAGTCTAATCAGCATCTATGATGATGAGGTCATTGCTCTAAGAGCACAAGGACAGGATGTGGCACTTCAGGGAGATCCGGATTTTCTAATGAGACATGAGCAGATTTGCGTTTGTCACTTAAAACAGCACATGGTCAAGAGGCTGGACTACGGCTCTGAAACTCAAATCGTGGTTCATACACCTGCAATCAACATCACCTGGGAGCTTTTACAATGCAGAATCCCAGGCCCATCCCAGATCACTGACCCAGAATCTTCATTTTAACAAGCTCATCAGGGGATGTTTTAATGCATATTAAAATGTGAAAAGGACTGGTTTAGAGCGATTCCCCTCTCTCTTTCTCTCTTTCCCCCTCTGTGGGCAGGTCTTCTTGGGCAACATCTGTGAAGTCCCCCATGAAAACTACCCCCGCCCCCCCGCCAGATCACAGCTAGGGTTTGTTCTAACTTGGCATCCCAGACACAGGGATGTTCTTCCCACCCTGGCTCATTCCTCTCTCAGCCTGACTGTCACAAAATGTGTGATGTTAGCACCATTCTTTCCCCTCAACTCATTTTTAAATTCCTCTTGTCATCCATTTATTTCCTCTGTACCCGTCTCTCCTCACTTTCTTCCCCAGTGTGTCCTGGAGCGGGCTGGGAAGACCTCCGCCGCTTGCGAGAGCACACGTGTGGTAGATGGAGGGCACCCACTGGCACTTCTCTTTCCAGCTCCGCATTAGGATGTCATGCTGGTAGCTTGAGATCATCCAGACAAGAGTATTTATTCTGAGGAAACAGTGCAAATCCAGGCTTCCCTTCACCTCTGCCAGTTTGCCAGCATGGCACTGCCTCTTCTCACCTTTCTCAGGACCTTTTCTTCTTCTAGTTCTTTCTGTATTATTAATCCTCTCTCCTTTTTCTTCTCTCCTATTTTTGCTTTCTTTTCTCCTCTCTCACTTTTTCTCTCCTGGGAAACCACCACCACCAAGACAACAACAACAAAATAAAAAACAACCAACGTTCTCTTAACCCAAAGAACACTTAAAGCCACAGAACCTTAAAAAAAAAAATACCCAGAAAGTTGTCCTATGGAAAGTGTGCCAGTGAAGGAAAAGAAAAGCTGTGAATTTTTAAATGAAATTAGGAATAGTCAAGTACCAGGCTTCCGTAACCAAATACAGGTCAAAGTGCTGAGAAATATTCTGTTATTCATCTATTTCATCTTTTTCTCTGTTAAAGCAAACTTTAAAGTCTATATTCAAAATAATGTTTATCACACATTGATTTGAGATGAGAGTAGACATACTTAGCTGGTAATGATATTAAAAGTAGTCATTATTCTGATAATATGACATTGCAAGTGGAAATATGTGGACATATGAAAATACAGGCACTCATTATTTAATAGTATTAATAACTATAAACACCACACAAGGGTAATAACATAAAGTAAACTATTAGTAGCTGAAAAGTCATTCTAGCATGCAATAAAGCATGAAGAAGTGCTCTTCAATATGATACACGCACAGGAACAGCAGTAATAAGCAGCAACGCCTCCGTTTTGGCTAATAGAAAATTCTGATTCATGAACATCAAACTGTCAATCTTGTCGGGCCTTTATTTTCCCTCAGGTATTAGCATCCGTTCATGCCCCTCGCAGGCCTCTTGAGTAGAACTGATTGACAAGTGTGGCGAACCCCATAGCGGCAGCCCCCTCTGCGGAGGATTGATGACCATGTAAGAACAGGCATTAACCTTAAACATGGCTTATTAACCTAGATGCCTGGAGGCTGTGCGCTGAGGTGCCAACACTTCCTTCAGGCTCAGTCAGTGGGGCCCCTACTCGTTAGCATTTTCAGCGGAGACCTGGGCCTGCCAGGAAAAAACAGCTTCCTTTCCTTGAACTGAAATTGTTGTTACTGACTTTGAAAAGGAAGGAACAATAACGAATGATGCTCTTATTCAGGTACGATGTTTGGAGTAAAAGTATTCGAGGAAGTGGCCAACAGCTTTTCTTAAATAAAAGCTTAAAAATGTGTGCAAAAAAAGTCAGAATTAGGAATTTTAACATGGTTTGATATTGGGATTAAAGAGTTGGGATTTACTATCTAAGCACCTCTTCTGCTTTTTAAAAATACCTGAACACAGTTTATCCCTGTAAAGTACCTTGCTATCATAATAAGAATTATCTAGACTTCTAGTATTTGACATAGTTATCAAATATCCTATCTAGAAGCCACAAGGTATCTTGAAATGCCTCTTAAGAAACTTAGATGGCTCTGAAATATAATTTTCAAACACCTTGGAGTCTTCTAATGAGGAATATTTCACTTATTATACCATTTCAGTATTTATATATCATATATTGCAATTAATATATATTTACATAATTTCCTATATTTTATAATATAATATTTATAATTTTATAATACATAACATGCACTGTTACACATATACATAATGCATATTATATGATAACGTTATTATATATTTTAATCATAAGTATTAAATATAATCGCAAATTTAGTATAAATATATATATAATAAAAACATTAAATATTATAAACAATCCAATATTTTACTAAGTAGGGATGACCTCAGAAAGCTAGTCCTTTGCTCCTTCTCATCGGCTGTGATCAGAACAAAGGAGGCATCTGAATTACCTATCTGAGAGAAGGTAATAGGAGTCCTGCATTTACATAAAGAAATGACTCCCCGACAGCTTTGGGAGGGCCGGAGCGAGCGCGGCAGAGGGTGCCAGATGCATAATGCTGGCCCAAAGTGCTCCCGGGGGTCAGTTTTCTGGTGAAATTGTTGGAATGTGCATTTAAATTGGACATCCTATTTAGCATGATGGACAGATAGAGTCAAGGCTGGGAGATTATTCAAATGAAGAACATAGCGCGTGACCTCTGACCAATCTGTAGCGGAAATTCCAATGGGAACAATAACAAAACAAAGCACACCCAACCCCACGCTCCCCATTTAGAATACTCCCCTCATTGGCGGTGACAGGCAGCTGGCCTGACGTGGCCAGGGCGGACCAGGGCAATATATTTTTCTCCAAATGAGTACTGGACAAATCAGCATATCATTAAAGACTATTGTTTCTAGGCATAAAGTCATAAACACAGTTTTTAAAATTTGGGGTGGTTCTTTTTCATGTTTGACTGCAAACGTTTCCACAACAAAGGCTGCAGCGTTAGGTATTGTTTGAGCTTGACCAGGGTGGGAAGCCAGGGGTTCCTCCCCCGAAGCAGCTCCGGAGGAACAATAGAAGCAGTAGATTAGAATGAAAAACGAAGGATAATTGCCCGATACTCATTTCTGGGAGGCCCAAGGCTTTCTGGTGGCAGCAGCCTGGGGCGGCGGCAGCTTGACTAGTAGGTAGAGTAAGGTTGGGAGAAAGCCTTCACCTGGCTTCTTGCCGGGTTGATGGAGCAGAGTATGGCCCCAATGGGTGAAGAGTTGAAAGAAACAGACTAGTCACTTCTCGATAATTTCTTGTTTACCTCTTACCCCTTCAAACTGTTAGGGCTCATGGATTGACGTGTTGATGACCGCCTCATTCCAGAGCTGCTGTCCCCAAAGATGTCCAAGTGCCACCGGAGCAGATGAGCTGCCGAGTGGCAGCAGGTGAGAGGGATTGCTCTGCAGGCCGTGGGCTCACTCTGGGCCCCTCTTACTTCTTCGATTCAGATAGGGGTGTGTATCCGAAGAGTTACCAAAAGCATCATTGGAACAGAAAGTGCAATAATTTAAAAGAAGTAAAATAAATATAAAGAGGTAAGGAATGATATAAATCCGTACGTAAAAATTAGCAAAAAAAAAAGTGTGAAAATATTGGTATGAAAATTGTGAATTTGATGTAGAAAACAATACATGAGATAAAGAGCTGAAGAATGAAAGAATAAGTTGGAAATCGGATTGAAGAATTTCGTCAGAAAGCAGCAGGGCATTAAGCCCTGATGAAAGGAAGATTTGAACAAGGAGGTATAAACATCACGGCCAATACATAGCCAACAGTATAAAAAGCTAAATTGATGGAACTGAGAGGAAAAACAGAGAAGTTAATAACTGCATTTAGAAATATTAAAACACTCCTTTCAGGAACTAATAGATCAAAAAAATGAGAAGCAGGCAAGCAAACAAACAAAACAAGATAGATCTGAAAATACTTGAGCTTTATAAGTCTCTATATACAGACACACTTTATCGCCATCACTATCTCTATCATCTATATTTATTTATATGCATATAAATGCTTTACTCAAACAAAGGATATATTTTATTACTGAGAAAATGTTATTTTAACAAAAATGTATTACATATATATGTTAGGGCATATATAGGAAGTCTCACTAGTAAATGCCAAAGGATCAATTTTATACAGAATATATTCTGTAAAAATAATGAAGTAAATTTAGGAATGCACAACAAAAATAGCTAAAATTCCCATAGGCTTGGAACGGAAATACATATGCAATATATAATTTTTCTGCTTAAAAAAGCAATCGTAAAGAAAATTAGAAAATATGTAGCACTGATAGGTAATGAAACACAACATGATGCTTGGAGGGCACTGCTAAAGCAGTGTTTAGGAAAAGAAAAATTATTTTAAATGCATCAGTCAGGGCACATATAAACTTAAAACAATCAAAATACTCAACTCCAGAAGGCAAAAAAAGAAAAACAGAGCAAATTCAAAGAAACTGAAGGAAGAAAATAAAAGAAAAAAAGAGAAAAATCAAGTAATAAAAACATAGAAAATAACAAAACTCAAAGCTGATTTTTATAAAGATTAGTAAGACGGACTTTAGCCAATACTGTCAAGGAAAAAAAGGGAGATGCAAATAAAGAAAATACTGAGTAAAAAGAAAAATGCAGATTTAAAATAATATAAAATATTTTGCCTTGGTTGATGTTGCTCATTGGATTGAGCGCCAACCTGCAAACCGAAAGGTCCCTGGTTCAATTCCCAGTCAGGACACATGCCTGGGCTGTGAGCCAGGTCTCCAGTTGGGGGCATGTAAGAGGCAACCAATTGATGTATCTCTCATGTATTAATGTTTCTTTCCTCTCTTTCTCCCTCCCTTCCCCTCTCTCTAAAAATAAATAAATAAAAATCTTTAAATAAATATATGCTTATAAATATGAAAACCTAGAGAAAGGGAGTAATTCCTGGAAATGTGCAAAAGCCAAACTTGGAACAAGAAAGAAGAGAAAATGTGACTGCGGTAGTCAGCAGTAAATGGTTCAGGGTAGTAGTCAAAGACCTTTCCCACAGAGTCCTAGTCCCAGATGGTTCTTCCAAATGTTGGCCCACTTAATGCCTCTTTTAGGCAAATTGTGCCAGATATTAAAAAAAAAGAAAGTTGCTCAGCCTATTTCAAATCAGAAAAAAAGAAAATAATGTCTATTTCATCATAATAATAAAAATATGAAATAAAACATTAGCTAATTGAAAGCAAAATTCTATTTAAAAATAATACAACATGATCAAATTAGAGACTTCTGTCAACCTGATGAGTTACAAAAATATACTGAAGGGCAAAGAAAAATATGTGATTTTTTTATCATTAGCTGCCAAACAATTTGGTAAAATCCAATATTAATTTATGGTTTTAAAATACTAAAAACTTCTAAGTTGAAAAACCCTACAAACAACAAAATCCTACAAGCAACATCATATTTCATGGAGAAATTTTTGATGCATTCCTTTAGGATCAGTAGCAAAACAATTGCCACCACTTTGATTTAACTTAGAATTGGAGGTCTTGTACAATGCTTAAATAAAACAAAAACAACTAAGACTTAAGAATTGGAGGGGAAGAAATAAACCCATCATTATCTAAAGATGATATGGTTACTTACAGAAAATGTTAGCAATGAACAACCTATTGAACTAAATAGGGAGTTTAGCAAACCTGCTGGATAAGATATTTAGCTCCATCCTTTTCATCTGAGGCACACGATATATAAACGAATGAATGAACTAGTGTATGTATGTATACATACGATGTCCGTCCGGAAAGAGTCCAACGATTGTTACTATAACAAGAACAGTTTGCCAGACATCGATGTAACCAATGTATCCAGGCAGCCAAGAAGAGTGGACTGGAATGTGCATGCTTGAACAATGACGACTTCACTGTACTGGTCAGTAGGAGCGGTAGATGCCATTAAGTAAACACATGTACTGTGTCGCCGTCGCATTCAAAATGACTGAGTGAGGAGCGCAACGGATCTGCATCAAAACTTATATTAAGCTTGAACATTCCTCTGCAGAAACTGTTCAGATGATTCAGAAGGCCACAGCTGTGGGCAACTGGTGACTGGCAGCTTCATCGTGACACCATGTCTGTTCATGCCTCCCATCTCTTGCAGAGATTTTGGTGAAACATCAAATCACCCAGGTGACTCAGTCCCCCTACAGCCCAGATTTGGTGCCCTGTGGCTTTTGGCTTTTTCCAAAATTAAAATCACCTTTGAAAGGGAAGAGACTTCAGATCATTGCTGAGATTCAGGGAAATATGATGGGGCAGCTGATGGTGATTGAGAGAACTGTGTGAGGTCCCAAGGTGCCTACTTTGAAGTGGACTGAGACATCACTGTCCTATGTACAGTGTTTCTTGTATCTTCTTCAATAAATGTCTCTATTTTTCATATTACATGGATGGATACTTTCTGGACAGACCTCGTGTGTGTGTGTGTGTGTGTGTGTGTGTGTGTGTGTGTGTGTTTATTACATCACTACATGTATTAATACACTGTATATATTACATGCACTATATGTATTATTCATATGAATAGCACCTTTTCAGATTTCTTTGCTTCATCTTCTGATGCTACCTACAAAATAAATGGAAACATTCTCTGTTCTTTTTTTTCACTCTTCTACTTTGGTGATCTGTCATACAGTTCCACTATTCCGTCAATGATGAAAGATTTTACACTCAGTAGCTTTAGTCTTGAATTCTCCCGAGTCTCCAATTCATTAACCATTCATTCATACAAAATGTATTTATGGAGCACTCATTATGTGCCTGGCACTGTTCTAGCCACTGAGGATCCAGGAGAGAGTTAAACAGACACATTTACTGTCTTTGCAGAACTTACATTCTAGCAGATGGAAATAGGCACTAAATAATAAAAAATTTGTAAGAAAATGATCATGTCTATGAATTAAAATACATCAAAACAGGAGGAGATTAAGGAATGGCTGGGTGAACGAAAGACTGCAGGGACAACCAGGGAAGACTTCTCCAAGTACGTGGCCCAAGCTCTAAAGGAACTGATGGAGAGAACCATGCAATCATCAGGAGAAGAAGCTTTTTAGATAAAAGTTATAGCGAGTAAAAAGGCTTGAAGGCAGGATTATGGCTGGTGTGTTCCAGGGAGAGCAAAGAGTGAATGAAGGACAGAGTAAGGCGGGAGAGGCATTGGGGTGAAAGCAAAATTACATTGTTATAGGTCATTATAGGACTCTGGCTTTTACTCTGCTTCAAACTGTGCTGATTTGAGTGGAAGCAAAATTTCAAGAGGATTTCTGAGTCCTGTGTTGAGACTGCAGGAAAAGACAGAAACAGTGAGGCCCATTAAAAGGCTCCTGTAGTAATCCAGGGGAAGGGCAGTGGCAGCTACGGCCACAGGTTACCATGAGGTGGTGAAAAGTGGGTTGAATTCAAAGTACACTTTGCAGGTCGAGCCAGCCAGGTTGGCTGCTAGATTGCAATGCACAGTGTGAGAGAAATGGGGGTGTCAAGGATGACTCCAAAGTTCTGGGCCTGAGCAACTGGAAAAAGACCAACATGACCAATACATTCAAAACTTTGTTTGTCTTCTCTTTGAAATCACTCCTTGGTTTTCTTAATTCTAGTTAATAGTGCCAGCCTTTCTTATAACTCTGAAACTTCAGAGCCACCTTTAAGTCCTCTGTAACTCTTTTGCTCCTGACTTACCTCCCTCTGAGCCTGGCTTTGTGTTATTCTCCCCTTTGTGACGGTCACGCTCCACTCTGCGGATATCATGTCGGAGGTCATCTTCAAGGTTTCACGGGTGCTCTTGCCTTCCTTGCTCCCGTTACCTGGATTTCTCTTATCTCCTCTTTTCTTGTTGTAGAATACAAGCAGAAATACTGTTTGAACACTTATTTTCCCAAATAGAGCTTTGGTAGTAGATGGATTTGCCGTGTTCAAGACCTGCACAGTCCTGGGGAAAAACAGGGGACTCTCCTCAAGCCCAGATTCCCAGTAGAGTAGACTGTAGCCAACACCCATCCCCAACTGGTAGGTGTGCGTTGAGGGTGCTGGTTGGGAGAGGGGTGAGTGTAAGGTTGCGAATGGAAGAAACTTGCTTTCTGGCCTCTATGAGTGGTGGCACTATGTAGTTGAGACATTGTGGGCTTTGTTAGCAGACAGATCTATGTTTGCGACTTTGACAGCATTATGCTATCCCTCTGTCCTTCATTTTCATATCTGTAAACTGAGGGTATCGATGTCTATGTCTAGACCGTAGTGAGAATTAAATAAGACAATGCACATAGAGGTGTATTTCAGTGTTGGAATTGCAGTAGGTGCTCAGTGTGCTCGTATATAAATTCTATTGCCCTCCTTGAGTCATAGGTCATCCTCTCAGTAGTAAATTAACTTCTCAGGAAGACAAATGAACTCCCCCATGCCTCTGTGGGGTACTTCAGGGCTTGGCAACAATAATACATTTTTCCGATGGCTTGAAAGTGTTAGTGTTTCTTCCTGCAACCCTACCCAGAAATGATTTGGACCCCGGAGAGAATCTGCTTCTTTGAGTTACAGCCTCCTTCTTGTTTCCGTCAATGAGATTACAATATCATATTTTCTGATTGAAACTAATCATTCTTGTGGAAATTGCATGGCTTAAGGGTTTCTCCTTAAGAGAACTGAATTTTCCATGCAGTTGACATTGCCCTAGCTGCTATAGGATTTTGCAAGAACCATTTCCAGCCTTTTGACATTCTAAGGATGCAAGATCAGCAGTTACTTCCTGTAATCAAAAGCCTACACCCTCATTGACCATGTACAGGTCACTGACTTTTGAATGATGGAATGAAATATACATGCAATCTGACTGAGTTGTGATGGATACTATCTGGGAAATGTTCATAAATTAAACCATCCACACATCAGGGAACCTGTATATAATACCTTCTCTCAGGGAGAAAGGAGACTGAAAATGATCCTTTTTCTTTACTTTTCTTTACAAAGTGTATCTTTCTCTTTGGCAACACAGAGGCTGACAGCATTTAATGATGGATAAGTTATAGTCATCATGCATTACCTTTCAAATAAAAAAAGAATATATTGAAAATCATAAAGTGATAATAGCATAATCATATCTTAAAATATTATGGTATATTTTCTCATTGGAATTCAGAAGTTTTCACATAAATTCTCCCCTTTATCACATTTGTCTATGTTGAAGTCTTGGTATAAAATACAAATAAAAAATTTCAAATATTTTATGGGGATTCTGTGATACATTTAAGTCTTCCCAGCATGGAATATTTTCCAGGTTCAACATAGTACAATTTGAGGAGTACAATTTAAAAGATTATTTGGTCAAATGACTTTACCCAGCCCACTTTCTCACTTTCTCTCTTAGCCTCATTGACAGAGTAACTATTACTTACATGTGTGTATACTTTAGTATTTACAAAGACATTTTACAACTAGAGTATTTTATTTGATCATTATTTCCAAGGCAGATATTTTCTCAGTTTCATAGATGAGAATTTAGGGCATGATGAAACTCAATAATTTGTTTAAGGTCACAGAAACAGGTAATCTCACACTAAAACCTAACATTTTAATGAATTTTATCCCATTTTGCAAATGGTAATACCAAGGCACCGAAATAAAGTTAAATGCTCAAGATCACAGAGTACCAAATGCTAAATTTTAAAATAGAAAGTAGGGGAAGGAGGAAAGAAACCAAAGTTGTCGTACGTCTATTATAAATAGACCCATTCCGTGCATTATCCCTTTTAATCCCCATGATATTACCATGTTGCCTCGAATCCTTTTGGAAGTATGATAAGGTATAAATGCATGCACAAATTAGAATAAAGAAAAATACAACTGTCCCAGAGGGGTTGGTATTACTATCTCTTTTGTTATTATTATTTCATTTTAGATGATGAAACCACCATTTGGTGAAGCAAAACAATTTCCCAAGGTTCAGCATTTAGAAAGGATATTTATAAAACCAAAGTCTATTCCATGTCAGACTGAATCCAGAAACCTGGGTTCTCTTCTTGGTCACACCCACCTGTCTTAAGGATGAATCAACCAATTTTAATCTTGTTGTCCAAGATGTTTGGTGATAGAATGAAATTGAGATCTTTATCACCTGCTAAAGATTTTCCATTTTGAATTCATTCTCCTGCCACAGAATAGCAGGGAAAGAAAAGCAGTGTAGAGCCCCAAATCATTCTACATTCTAAATAACCTCTAAGCCCAACAAACACAAAGCCTCGTTCAGATATGAATTCCCGATTCACACATTTATGTAAATAGTCTTGTGCTTAATGACCTGGAAATTCATTTTAAAGTGTTGCTTGAATTCGTGAGTACATTTGTCATTACGTATTTTTTAATCAATAGATACTAAAATCTGACCATTATAATATTGGGAACTGTTTTCATACTACAAAGACATCTTTTAGAAAATATTGGGACTCCTGCGTATAGGGGCAGTCCAGCACAGAGGCCAAACAGGTTATTTTTGGGGGGATATTGACAAATATCTAATGACTTACAACTCATGAATTAAAAATCTCTCTCTCTCTCTCACCTTGGCCAGTGTGACTCAGTTGGTTGGAGCATCATACCATACACCAAAAGGCTGGGTGTTCGATTCCTGATCAGGGCACATACCTAGGCTGCAGGTTCAATCCCTGGGGGAAGCAGCTAATTAATGCCGCTTTCTCACATCGATGTTTCTTTCTCTCTCTCTCTCTCTCTCTGATCAATAAACATATTATTTTTTTTAATTTTCTCTCTTACACACACACAAACACATCTATCTCTCTATACATGTATCTGTGTAAAACATAGTGATTTAATACATTTACATTGCAGTATCAGCCCTCCAGGCCTTATGTACCTACTAGTTGCAAGTATATGCCATTGAACAGCATCTCTCCTAACCCCCCCACTTCACACAACAACTGGTAACTCCCATTCTGTCTGCTCTCTCTTTTCTCCAGTCCTGGTTTTGTTTTTTTTTCATTCTACATGTATGAGTGATATTATGCAATGTTTACCTTTCTCCATCTTTCCTCACTTAGCATAGTGAGCATAATGCCCTCAAGTTCGATTCATGTTGCTTCAAATGGCAGGATTTCCTGTTTTCTCGTAGCTCTGAGTGTGTGAATATATAATTTTAACCACTCATCTGTTGATGGACACTTAGGTTGTTTCCATATATCGAATATTGTGACTAATGTTACAATAAACATGGAAATGCATATATCTCTTCCACAACTTGGTTTCATTTCCTTTGGATATATATAGTAACCTTAACAAAGAGAATTAAGAGTCTGTATTAGAGAGCTTGACTGCATTTATGCTTATTATAATTTATTCACATCTTTTGTTTATGCTTTCCCTACTATTTAGTAACATTATTTTAGTTACTTAATACTACTCACCAATGCTGGAAATCTGCCTCCACCCCGAAAATTTCACCAGAACATTAGAGATAAAGAAATTGACCCTGAAACCAATGAGGTGGTAAAAATAACCAGGCTGAAAAGGAAAGGAAATGCACAACTTGGGAGGAAAAATGTCAGGGCTGCTACTATAAAGATTCTCTTTCTATTTGAAATACTAGATGTTCTATTTTGTTTATAGCAATAATGTTATAGCATTGAACAAATAGAAAATTTTGAAATATACTTGTATTTTTTCTCTTTCCAAAACCAACTTGTTTATATGACCAAAGATTCTACCCTGAGTAATGTAATAAATAAAATTAGTCTTGTATTTTTCTTTTTTTAAAAAAGATTTGTATTTATTTATTTTTAGAGAGAGGGGAAAAGAGGGGGAAAGAGAGGGAGAGAAACATCAATATATGGTTGCCTCTTGCATGCCCCTCACTGGGGACCTGGCCCGCAACCCGGGCATGTGCCCCGACAGAGAATTGAACCGGCGACCCTTTGGTGTGCAGGCCGGCACTCAGTCCACTGAGCCACACCAGCCAAGGCCTAATCTTATATTTTTCAAAATTATATTTGAAAGTCTGAATGTTTCATCATATAGTAGATTGATTTTCAAGAGCAATATGTAAGTTCTTACTTGAATTAAAATAAGAGATTTATTAACATGAGTGCATGGATTGCCTCGAAAATGGAAACCTAAGTAGAGACTCGCCTGATGTGCTCCACTTTCTCTCTTACAATGGGTACGAGACATCAGCTAATTTTTACGTAAAGACATAAATGTAAATAAATGTGCATAAGAAATATTATCAAGTAATGGATCCTCGGAAATAGATAAGAATGAAGAATTATATGGATTATTTTTTGCAGAAAATTTAGGTTATTAGGGGGGAAAAAAAACCCAAAACCCTTTTTTTCCAAACCAAACATAAAACAAGAAATTTGTGAGTCCTGAGAAACGACACTCATCTCTTCAGTTCTAATAAGTTTGCTTCCGTATCTCTGTGTTTTCCCGGAAAGATAATTTTTCCAATTGTACCACCAGTGTTCCTCTGGTGTTTTAGCACATTGGATAAATTCCCCAGTTTAAAAGGAGAATGACGGAGACACAAAGCAATGCTACTCAAAGCCTTCCGAACAGTGGAGCAGACACTGAGGGGTTTGGCCTCCCTCTTTTCATCTCCTACTTCTGCCCACACACTTGCTTTATATAAAAAGAAACAAAAGGATATTATTCTGGCTTTGCTTTTCGGGCCAATTCCTCCTAACAAGTTGGTACTTTGGTGTTTGATTCAGTCACCACAGATTCTTCTCAGAAGGCACCTACTGAAAAGATAAAAAGACAGAGAAACATCCCACTGAATAACAGATCTTTTGATCATATTTGTACAATAATGTTTTTAAAGTTAATGGAATCACTTTCAGAAACTCCATTTCTCCAACGGCCTACTGCCCACCGCCTAGTAACGCCTTTTGAATGCTAAATAATTATTAGAACATTTTTTAAGTGATAATAAAGAGTCCTGAAATGACTTCCCTAGTGAGAGTACTAGTGAAAGAAAGGTATTTTATATTCTCACAGAGTATGTACTCATCATTAGTAATTGTATTATTGTCATTTATAAGAAATATATATTTGGTCATTTGGATGACCAAATATGTATTTATCATATAGATTTGGTCTTTCTCTACTGTTCCGACCTCACAGCTCCAAACACCATTGGAATTTTCCAAGTGTTGAGCATGATAGAGGCGGTTGTTGTTATGTTAATGAGGTGATTTTTGAAAGGGTCTAAGGATGGGGACTGGTCACCAGGAGACTTCCCATTATTAGTATTTTGAGGGGGTGATGATGGGATTGGAAGTCCATAAGAAGTTAACCTTATAACCAAAAAAATTTTAAAATTTTATATTGAATTTATGAACTATTCAAACAGAGGTCACATAGAAGAGTTGTCTTCATTTTCTGCTTTTGATTGTCTATGCCAAGTAGGTGCTGATGGAGACACTATAGTTAAAACTCAGAGGCCATATGAACATGAGCCCTAGTGCTTTAATATTATATTTTGGAAATATATATTTGTTATTGGAGTTTTGGAGTTTTAAACAATGCTGTCAGAATTTCAAACAAAAACTAGATGAGAGTTACTTTTTGTTCGGGTGCCCATACCAATCTGAGAGACCCGACTATTAGCCAATCTTGGGCACACAGTGTAGAAGGGAATGCCAGTGATCTAGTCGAGACCTACTTCATGCAATCTGGGAGAACTTCGAAGAATCTATAGCAATGTGATTTAGGTTCAAACAAAAGTTAAGAGGATGCTTTATCTGTGAGGCTGGATTACGTAATCAGAAAATGCGGGCACACTGAAACAGGGAAGGATCTTCCAGAGATGAAAATCCCACACATTAGGGAGATTCTTCTAGGGATTTCGCTCCCCCACAGCAGCACAAGGATGTCTCAGAGGGTGGGCTTTCTAACCTGGCGCTGGGACATGGGACACTGGGCAGCAGCTGGGGTCTACCTTCTGATGCCAAGGGATGTTTCAGTGTTTCAGATGAGGAGATGAATTGATGTTGCTAAATGGAGCCTTTTATTGGGACTTCCTGCACTTCGAAGACAAAAGAGGCTTTTGGGGGAAACATTGTCGTTTGGTATAGACCAGTTTGGGGCAGAGCAGGACTGTATGAAGGAAGCCTTATACCTGGAGGAGGAGGAGAAGGAGGTGCAAGAGAAACCAGAACATTTAGAGAAAACTTCTCCTATAGAGGCCATTGCAAGGTCACAAAGGATCAGGGGCGGTGACCCCAGACCTTTCCGATTCAGAGATGTTGAGAGCCAATGGAGTATGTTTTTGTGTAGGTTTCTCTAAAAGTCTCCTTACTGTTTTCTTTGCTTTGTAATGCAATATAAAATATACTTTGTTGAGGCATCATATTGACCCTTTGGAAAATGGACTGAAAAAGGTGGGAATTACATGTGAGTCTCAAGGAAACCTGCTAGGAAATGTAGCCACCACTTTTCAGTTCTTCCCTTTCCTGATGGCTCTGATTTTTGTCAATTTCTTTGAAACAGTGTTAGGCATTTCACTATCCACAGAACATTTTTCAGAAATAATGGTTATGAATCTGTAGATTAATTGTGACCATGGCATCCCATTTCATTCCATGTGCAGTCTTTGTGTGAACAGGACAAAACTGAAAGCCTTAAAAAAAAAAAAACAGCTGTTTTGAGAAATAATTGATATGCAAACCGCTGTACATTATCTAATGTATACAATTGGATGAGTTTCAGACATTTGCATGTGCTTATGACATCACCACCACAACTAAGGTAATAAACATATACTTCACCTCTAAAAGTTTCCTCATGGTTCCTTGAATTTTTAAAAACTATTTAACATGAGATCTTCCCTCTTAACAAATTTCTAAGTGTACAACCCAGTATTGTTTTTTGATTTTTTTTTCTCACCCAAGAACATGTTTAGTGATTTTAGAGACAGTAGAAGAAAGGGAGAAAGAGAGAGAGAGAGAGAAACGCTGACATGAGAGAGAAACATCGATCCATTCCTGACTAGAGACAAAACCCGCAACCTAGGCGTATGCCTTGACTGGGAATTGAACCCTCAACCTTTTGGTTTATGGGATGATGCCCCAACCAACTGAGCCACACCAGCCAGGGCCACAGCACTGCATAAGTACTATGTTGTTCAGAAGATGTGTAGAATTTATTCGTTATACATAAGTGAAACTATATCCATTGAACAACTCTCTATTTATCCCTCTCCAAGCCCCTGGCAACCACTATTCTATTCTCTGCTTCTTTGAGTTTGAAAACAGAATGGAGTTCCTCAAAAAATTAAGAACAGAACTACCATATGATCCAGTAATCCCACGTGGGGATATATAACTGCAAGAGTTAAAGCACATCAAGGACCTCACGTAGGAGGCTCCTCTTGGGTGACTGCAAGATGAGTATATTTCTTCCCCCAACCTCCAGAATCTTAAGAGTTTACATAGACTCCTTTGCTGGGTTCAGTCATGTCTGCCACCCACATGGTCCAAACAACACCTTACTTTCTCAAGGCTATGTCCTTGAACCAACTTCTAATGTGGGAACAGTGGGCCAAACGGTGTATATGCCAAGGACAAGGGAGTGGGTGAAGGGCCTCTGAATGCCCAGGTCTATCTAGCTCACGGATCAACCAGGGGTCACGTCATCTGGATAACCTCCAACATCTGCAGATGCCCATGATCACTGAAACCCCTGGGGGTGAGGACATGCGGCTGTTGGTTGGTCCAAACCAAAGAAAGATGAGCAGAGACTGTGACTTCCAGGTTAAGGAATTTGAGCCTGTTTCATTTTTCTCTTTCTTCTTCCACCACAGCTTCCATGGACCTGGCGTCATCACTTGAGGAGAGTTGCCCTATGGACTCCAACACAGGCCAACGACTGTGATGTAAGTAAGAGATTAACATGCATTATGTTCTGCCAGTGAAATGTAGGGTTATATTGTGTCAGTTATCCTTCATTAACTGACTGAAACAGCAATGCCTTTTTTTCTCTCTCTCCTTGATCAGCCGTTCTGGAGGTTTATCTACTTTAGGAGTCTTTTCAAAAGAAAAATCAACTTTTGGGTTAGTATAGTATGGTTGATAAAATCACAGACCATAAATCAATCTCTGCTCCTTATTAGCTTTGTGGTCTTGGGAAACTTATGCAATGTCTCTGTGCACTGCTTTACTCATCTGTAAAGTGAGAAAGAATAATTTTACCTATGTCTAAGGGTCGTTGTGAGGATTGAGTCGGTATGTCTAAAGCACTTAGAATGGTGCTTAGCACACAGTATGTGCTATAGACGTGTTAGCTGTTATTGTCAATATTTTTTCTCCACTTTATTACTTTCTGTCCTTATCTTTATTCTTTCTCATTTCTTGCCTCCTTACTTCTTTGGATTTATTCTCTTGTTTTCTTGCTAGTGTTTTGGGGTAATATTTAGCTCACTTATTTATAACCTTTCTTGTCTTCTGATAAATATTTTTTGGGATATATATGGCCCTCGCAGTACTGCCTTTGCTAGTTCCCAGAAATTTTGCCACGAAGTGCTTTTATGCTCACTCAGCCATAAATTTAAAACTTTCTCTTATAAATTTCTCCTTAGCCCAAGTGCTGCTTAGTTGTGTGTTTCTTGGTTTATGGGTATTTGGAGTTTCTATGACTTTATATTTGGTTTTGATTTCTAATTTTTATTGAGTAATTATTGGAAAACGCTCTAAGATGTTGCTTTTATGCAATTTATTAAGGTTTTTGGTGACTCATTACTTGAGCGAATTGTGAGAATGTTTCATGTGTGCTTGGAAAAGAAAAATTGTGCTCACTGGGTATAGAGTTGCTTTTGCATCTTTTCTATCATAATCATTAATTATCATCCACATGAATTTTTAATTTGTTTCCTTGAGCTATCTATTTCTGATATGCAGGCTTTAAAATCTTTAACTACAACTACTGATTTAGCTGTTTCTCCTCGGAGTTCATCACTTGCTTCAGAGACAATGTCTATACTTTTGTGTGCTAATATGTTAATTATTATTATAACTTTTGGATTTTAGTTCCTTTTATCAGCCCACATATAAGTTCAACTTTAATCTATAAGTGATTTTTTTTCTTTAAAATCTAGTTAGCCTGAAATTAATGTTGCTGCACCATATTTTTTTCAGCCACATTTGCCTTGGTATATTGTTTTTTATTCTTTTTTTAATTTTAAGTGTATTCAGCATGCACACAGGTTATGAATTGATGGGAAGACCACATCTATATAGGTGCAATAAACATGTGATTCATAATCCCGTATTTATTTAACGAGAGTATCAGAACTTAATGGAATGAACGTGGGTGGTAAGGCATCTAAGTACAGAAGCCTATCTTTCGCTTGAGTGTTTCATTGCTGTGTTTCTGTGCATGCACTGTTGCAGGGGACGCCTTCCATGAAGTCTGTGTACTGCCAATTGACTAAAATGCCAAATTTTTATTGCATCTCTGTCATTTGGCTTAGTGCAATTCCAGAACAGCTTACACTAGAAATCATTTTGCCTTAGTTTATGAGAAGACATATAAAAATATAACTTTCTTGATTCTTGAGCTAAATTCAGCAACGGAGAGGCCAACTCCCTATCAGTGCAGGGGTGGGAGTGTGTCCTTGAGTCATGGATTTACTTTCAGATTTCCAGTGTTCTTATTCACACTATTTCTTGAAAATAATTTATGGTTGGATCTCTTTCTCAATATTAGGCTGGGGCTGTACTAATAGGAGGCTATAATTAAAAATGTAAAAGAATGCAACAGTGATTTGTTATTTTTCACTTACATTACGGTTTGATGTGGGAAGCATAGTTCTTTTGGTTGGTTCTACTCCCAGAGGCGATGCAGGAGTATAGGCACTACAAGGGCTGAAACACAAAGGACTTTGAGTTAATCCAGCAGGAAAGGAGGATGAGAGCATCGTATCTGAAGGGCCAGGCTTGAAAGTCTAACACTGCTATGGCCAATTAGCACATTCCAGAACTCAGTCATATGTCCCCAAATTAGCTGTCAGGAAGATGGGGACATGTTTTCTTTCTGTCCATCCAAGAAGAGGAAATGGTTGTGAACACTTAGCATTACCTCCAACAAATTATCTAGTTGAAGAAGTTGTCTTTTAATTGATATGTTCAACCCAGTTAAGTTGATGATACATTTCAGTTATTTCTTTTTATTAATTTATTTTTTATTGTTGTTCACTTACAGTTGTCCCGCCTTTTTCCCCATTGCTCTCCTCTACCCTGTCCCCTCCACGCCCACAGTCAGTCCCCCCCCATTGTCCATACCCATGAGCCCTCGACTCATGTTCCTTGATTTGACTCTTCTCTTTCTTTCCCCCGTTATGCCCCCAGCCTCTCGCTCTGGTCTCTGTCACTTTGTTCTTTATTTCCATGTCTCTGGTTCTATTTTGCTGGTTTCTTTGTTGTTGTTTTTTTGTTTTTTTAATTAGGTTCCACTTATAGGTGAGATCACATGGTATTTGTCTTCCACCGCCTGGCTCGTTTCACTTAGCATAATGCTCTCCAGTTCCACCCCTGCTGTCGCGAAAGGCAGGAGCTCCTTTCTTTCTGTTGCATGATATTCTTTTGTGTAAATGTACCAGTTTTTTGATCCACTCAGTTACTGCCGGGTGCTTAGGTTGCTTCCAAAACTTGGCTATTGTAAATAATGCTGCTATGAACATTGGGGTGGATAGGTCCTTTTGAATTGGTGTTTCAGGATTATTTTGATATCTCATTTTATATATTCTAATCATAAGACTTTCATTTTGTTTTTCTCTTTTACTGACTTCCATAGATAAATGAAATTTTATTCTGGAAGTTAGAAGTTCTTATACTTTAATGTTATCAGTTATCCCTAACTTATTGAAGCTTATAGTTTGGGGTGTTTTTTTTTTCCCCAGCTAGCCTCGTAAGTTTATCACTTTTTGTTTTTCCTTGAAATGAAGATCTCTCTTGTTTCTTCTGATCTTTCTCCTCGGTCCTTGTATATCACTATATAGCTATCACTTAGAAATGTACCATGGATGCACTTCAATAATTTTAGGATATATTTTATTGGTTATTATTTAGTTATAAAACAACATATGTTATCAAATAATTTAATTATCATACCTTGCTGTGAAGTACCTCAAGACTTCTTTCAGAATGGCTCTAGCTGTAGTAAAATTTCTGAGGCATTCATTATTGAGAATATTTGTACTTTAGTCTCTTATTTAAGTGATAATTTAACCAGTTATAATTTTCTATATTTGCAATTTCTTTCCTTTACTACTTTGTAATTATTACTCCATTACTTTTTGTCTCAGGTATACGTCATTCTTGTTATTTTCTGTCAAGTGATCTGCTTTTACTCATGGAATTTTTTCTTTTATTTGGACCTACATAAATTTGATAACTAGTTATAACTTTTACTTTTGTAATCTCTATGAACCTATTTAATGTGATTTTAATATACTTAATTTTAGAATCTTTCTAATCATTTTTTACATATTATCTCTTTTTATTTTTCTCAGATTTTGCAATACTTATTGTGCAGATATGAACAAATCTTTTCCTACTTTTTATATTGCTTAACTTTAAATTTTTTTTTTTTACTTAATTCTATATTTCTGCCTTCTGTGAAAGTCCTAGGCATGATATTTTATTTTTTTGGATGGAATGTATTTTATTAGTTAGCCCACGTATTCAGCTGTTTATTTCAATAATTCTATTTTTACATCACTTGTTTCTAATTAGCTCTTTTCTATATTGCTTATCTATCCTTGGCGTTTCCAATATCCTCATTTTTCTCTTTGAAAATTTTAGTGTGGATATTTAAAATTCTTATTTCTTTGGTGTCCATTTATTCTGCTTTAAGGAGAATAAGATGCTCAGCATGTGGCTTTAAGAGTTTTTTTTTTAATAGTGTGGACCTTGTATCTTTCCCCCATCACTGTTCTTCCACTTTCCATTGGGAATATGTCATTGTAGTTGCCGGTGGGAACTGGGAAGGTGTGGTGTAATGACAGGCCCGCTTCCAGGTGTGCGGAGCAAGTGGAAACTGCAGGAAAACTGTGAATGAAGAGCCTTTGGAATTCCCATCCTGACTCAGTTACTTTCCATTTTATCATACTATTCCCAACCATCACTCTAGAAAAATTCCTTGTTCCTTCTGAATGCTGGTTTTGTCCATTCCATAAGTTGACTCTCCAGGCTGTCAAATCATGGGGTGTTTTGTGGTGACGGAGAGAAATAAAGGAAATAAGGGGATAGGAGTCAGATCCGAAGCACACTGACTGAAAACAATAGGTACTTATTTAGTTCGTGAGTCGGTGGGTTGCCAAACTAGCCTGGAGAGCTCTGCTGGTCTTACATGAACTTGCTCACGTAGCTGAGTCTGGACTCTCTGAGCATCGCCGTGGCGTCGTCTGCGGGTTGCCTGGCTGCTGGCTGGAGCGATGTGTCTCTCATATCCCTCCAGCGGTCTAGCCTTGTTCTCACGGAAAAGGCGGAGGTGCAAGAGCGGGGGTGATCCCTGTATCTACGCGCTCTTCAAGCCCGTGTGTATGCCACATTTGTTAATACCCCTTTGTCTAAAGCAAGTCATGGCTACCATCAGAAGGTGAGAGCATTGCAAAGACTGTGGATGGAGGGACGAGAACATAGACTTTGCGTGTTTATAATGAAACTATCATAAACTGAAGCAAAACCCTTTGGTGGAAAAAGATATTTATGGGCCTTGTGGTATATATGCTAGGCGCCTTCTAGTATAATATGTGTTTTTATCCTTTACCTTTACCACACTTCCAGAACATTCTCACTGCTTGAACTTCTATATTTGGACACATTCAGACAGTACTCAACCTTTTCTGAACCACAAAAGTTTTCCTGTACTTTAGAATTTTCTAGTTCTGGATTGACAGTACTCAGGATTTCAATTTTTTCTCCATATATTTGGGGATTTAAAATGCATAACTGTAGTCGAATTTTATTTGACTGATGGATGCCACCGTTGAATGCTTGCTAGGCTCCAAACTGAGAAATTCTTCGATGTTGCAGTTTTTGTGAAGTAAATTTATTTTTCTATTTAATAGTTTAAGGCTTGGCATAGAAATTTTTCTTGCTATCTTGATTTTACTGATATCTTGATATCATGAGATTTCATTGCATACTAGTGACTTTCAGAACGGTAAAAGAATAAATTTGTATTGTTTTAAACTACCAGGTTTGTGGTAACTTGTTATAGAAGCTGTAGGAAACTAATACAGTTTTACTAAGGTTGATCATGGACAAAAGTAAGAACAAATACATATTAATATAAATGACAAAAATAGGAAATAACTAAAAATGCTATAGTTATTAAAATATAGTAAGAAGACATTATGAACAACATTGTAAAAATGGAAAAATATTCTGGAAAATATTACTGCTAAAACTGATCCATAAAAAAATGAAAAACTTGAAGAGTGACACAACCATTGAAGTAGTTGAGCAAATGTCTAAGATTTTCCCCACAAAAACATACTGAACATTCAAGAAAAGTTTTTTATTTATACAAACTATTCCTGAGCATAGAAAGAAAATAAAAGGTACACTACCCAGTGCATTTATCAAGATTATCATAGCTTTGCCACCAGTACCTCACAGAGGCAATATGATAATGGAAAATTATAGGCCAGCTTAACTATTGAACATAAATGCAAAATTATAAACCATTAGTAATTGAATCTAGAAATACATTAAAAAGAAATTGCATGATCAAATGGGTTAATTCCAAAGAATAAATGTTGGATTTAAATTTTAAAATCAATATGAAATATATAAACAAAAAATAATAAATCATAAAAGCATTTTATTATAGCTGTAGAAAAAGCATTGGCTATAGTTCAATACTTATTTGTTAAAAAGGAATACCTAGTAATAGAAAGGACTTTCAAGAAGCTGATATAGGATATTTAAAAGAACACACAAACCATATATACTGGTGAATCATTAAAATATTTTCTTTAAATCAGGAATAAAACAAGTATAGCAGTAATCACTCCCTCTATTCAATGTTTTCCTGGAAACCTTAACTGATATAGTAAAGATAGAATAATTTATAATTTATAAAGATTAAAAAGGAAGAAATAAACCTTTCATTATTTTCTGATAAGATTTGCTCTGTAGAAAATACAAAAGAATAGATAGACAAATTATAATTATAAGAGAATTTAGCAAGGTTGTTAGGTACAAAATCAATACAATATCAATTACAATTAAAGTAAAATTTAAAAATATAGTATTTACAATAGTGTCAAGAAACATACAAACAGGAATAAATTGAACAAAAGATATACAATACCTTTAGGTAGAAAATCATGAAAATGTATTTAACAACATTAAAGAAAACCTGAATTAGTAGAGTAACACTGTATCTATGTATTGGAAGACTCTATTCTAAAGTTGAAAACTTTTTCCAAACCCTCGTGATCAATTAAGAACAATTCCATCACTGAGATGTGGAATTTTTATATAAGTATTTGTAAAAGTGCTTTATCTCCTTAACCCCACAATGAAATTTTACAAAGTGTTTTCACTCCACTTTGTCAAATTTTAAGCATATTGTTCTTAAGAAATGGTGTCAACTTTTTTATATGAAACTTATTTTTGAGAAGAGTTTAAAAAAATAAAAACATGTTTATTTCTGAAAATAAAGTGCTGTAAACAAGCCATTTGTATTTAAGGCCTTGAGTAGGGAAGCATTTCTTAAAGAAGGCATAAAGAGTAGGTCATAATTTTAAAGATAAATAAAACTGATTATACTTTTAAAAGAGCATCTCTATCAAAACACACCACAAAAAGGATAAATACAGACCACAAAATATAAGAATTAGGGCTCAAATATGCAAAGAACTCCTACAAATTAAAAAGACTACCTTACAGGGAAATGGACAAAGGACTTGGATAGCACGTTGCAGAAGAGGCAGCCTGAATGGTGAACAAACGAGGACAAAGCTGTAATGGCATCTAACGAAGTCACTGAAGATGCAGAGTCCCAAACACAGCTAGCTATGGGTCACAGAACAGGTCACAGAGTGACCAGCTGCACCTCATAACATGACAAGGTGGAAGGGTTAGGGAGACAGGGCCTGCAGACAAAACTCTGATAAAAGCAATATTCTTTACTTAAGCTAATGGGCGGGCTCACGATTGTTTGTTTTATTTGCCCTTGCACTTCCTTTTTGTAAGCATGTTTTATAAACATTGCATAAAATTCCCTTGAATTTGTTCGATAATTATTATATTTTAAAAATGAATAGGTGTGCCTTGGGTGGGATACGTGGGCAACACGTGTAAAGTCACTGACTTACCGACTACCCCATCTTGGGGAGGGACATAAGCTGTGAAATATTGACAGAGTGTGCATCGTGAGTGAGGTGAGAACAGATAGAGGCCAATCTAAAGAGGTGACAGTGAGCCAGAGTGGGCCTTGCAAGCACGTATAGAGCTTCTTCTTTCTGCTGCAAAATATCAGAAACGTTGTAAAGGGATTTCACATAGAGGATGACAGCCACTGCGCATTATGAGTAAATTACTATTGTAGTGACAGAGTGTAGAGCTGTGGCTGTCAATGCTGGCTGCATAATGAAATCACAGATGAGCCCTTCAAAAATATAGAGCCTGGGCACTCCCCCCCACCCAATATTTTGATATAATTAGTTGGAAATGGATCTCAGGCTTACATGTGACTGGGTAGAGAGGATGAATTTGATGGGAACAATAACGACAGTGATTATGGTATGCAGACTTTCAAAATGGTTTCCAATGACTTTTGTCACATGGTATTTATGCTCATGTGAAAACCCTTGTCCTTGAGTGTGGGCTAGATCTAGGGACTTGCTCCTAATGAATAAAACATGGCAAAGTTGATGGAATGTCACTTCTGAGATTTTAATACAAAAACCATGATGCCTGTCTTGTTAGCTGGTTCTCTTTCTCTCCCCCCTCTCCTCTTGATGGCTCATTCTGAAGCCAGCTGTCCTCTATGGAGGGGTCCATGTGGCAAGAAATTCAGGGCATCTTCTGGCCAATTCCCAAGAGAAACTGGATTCTGCCTACCACTGCATGAGCGAGCGTGGATTAAATCTTCCCCAGTCAAGCCCTGAGATGACTGGAGCCCCAGCCGACACTTTGGCTGCAACCTGTGAGAGACTCTGACTCAGAGGACCCTATTAAGCCACACCCAAATTTCTGACCCACAGTCACTGTAAGATAACTACTGTTGGTCCTCTGAGCCACTGCCTTTGGGTTAATTTGTAATGTGGTAGTAGATGATGGTTGCAGGAGGTATAATAATGGCACCCTGAAGATATCCGTGTCTTCGTTGCTGGAACCTGTGACTATGTTAAGTTACATGGCAAGGCAGTATTTTGTTTGCTAATCATCTGACCTTGAGATTATCCCAGCGGGCCCAATGTCATCCCAGTGGTCCTTATAAAGGAATGAGGAAGGCAACAGAGACAATGTCAGAGTGATACAGCGATGCATTACTGCATTCAAAGATGGAAGGGGCCACTGCCCAAGGGATGTGGTGGCCTCTAGAAGCTGGAAAAAACAAGAACACCTCATCCATTAGAGGTTTCAGAGAAATCATAGCTCTGCTGACACCTTGATTTTATAGCCCTAGGAGATCTATGCCAGGCTTCTGGCCTCCAGAACTGTAAGATGTCACATTTGTGTCGTTTTATGCCACCAAGCCTGATAATTTGTTACAATAAGAAACTAATGGAATGGTCTAAATACTGATGACGATGATGATGATGACAAAGCTAATATCACAATTTTCAGTGCTTACTATGTGCCCAGAAATGTTACAGAGCTTTGCATGTGCTTTGTTATTTTTGAGTGCTCTGTTATTTTGAGTGCCCAAAACCCCCTATGAGGTAGGTACCTGTATCATCTTTATTTCACAGATGAAGTCAGGGGTCAGAAAGATCAATTGTCTTGTCAAAGTTACATATTTAGCAAGTGAAATCCAGAATAGAATAGAATAGAATAGAATAGAAACAACAGTGTAAAAAAACCCACCTAGGGGTTGAGAGAGATGGAATGCTGAAAACAGAGAACAAGTTTCTATCCAATTTACCTGCAGTGCAGTAGGATAAGGTAGTCACAGCACCAGAACTGCTTTTTGCAAATGAATCTAGTTGCTTTCATAATATGGTATGGGGGAGGTTACGCACTGATTTTGATAAGGCTGCCATGGCCAAAAGTACTTTGTATTTTTTAAAAGACTTTATTTATTTATTTTTAGAGAGAGGGGGAAGGAGGGAGAAAGAGAGGAAGAGAAACACCAATGTGTGCTTACCTCTCCTATACGCCCAACTGGAGACCTGACGCTTAGCCCAGGCATGTGACCTGATTGGGAATCGAACCGGCGGCCCTTTGGTTTACAGTCTGATACTCAATCCACTGAGCTACATCAGCCAAGGCCAAAAGTACTTTTTAATATGCCTCACTCAGTAAACATCACCAAAACCTGTAGGGCATTGCTGGGAACCCTGTCACGTGAGAAACAATTAATACTTTAAGAGTTATTTTAATTTTCAGAAATAACCAAGAATCTTTCAGAGCTAAATCAAGAAAGGTGGTTAGTTGTCATGAATGCCTGAGAAAATAACAACAGTGTCTAATAATAATAACAAGAGCTAAATGTGTTGACTCCCAAACAGTGCTAAGGGCACTGATGAAATAGAGTAAATTGGCGAAACACTACTGTACACAGTGAAGTAAGTTGTCAAAGGGCTCCTCGGAGATCTGGATTTGCTAACACACATCAAATAAAAGGAATGCTTAACTTTATTTGACCACAGAAGTGTTATACAGCACATCCATAGAGACAACTATTCAAGGAAATACATTTTGGAAATTACTGAGCTAGTTATTACAATTTAATAAAAATAAAAGCAGTCATCAAGTTTTTTTAGAACATACAAAGATTCCCTGAAGATAAACCCGAGAGGAAAGTCTAAGTTATTTTAAGTGATTAGAACATGATTGAGACATGGATGCTTTTTTCGAACAGATTGTTTTGAAGAACAACTCTTATTTGAATGGGCAAGTCCTGTAATTGCAGTCCAAGTTAGCAACACTCTTTCCCTCTCTTTCCCACCCCTTCCCCCTCTTAGTTCATTGCTCATCACTTTACATGAACAACGTTTCTTGTGGGCATTTCTCCACTAGGCTGCAATTCCTCTAAAAGGGAGATTCTCATCTTTACCTCCAAAGCGCCCAGCACAGAGGCTGGATCAGAGCAGGGCTTCCTAAACACCTGCAGGAGGGAGGAAGGAAAGGCAAATCCATGACATCATGACAGAGACAATTTGCCTTAATTATTTTTTCTGCAACAATCACTGTTACATTAACATGTTTGTGATATAATGATCCCTTTCTGCAACTGAAAGATGGAATAGGGAATTGGGCATTAAATGTTTCTCTTCTTCTCTAACAGGTACTTAAGTGCCTTCACACTGTGAGTTTCTCTTAATTGTCCCCAAACCTGAGGCCAACACATCAAGTTTATTAAGTGGCCTCAGGCAGATTATAACAAATTGAATTTTATGCTAATTGGCCCATGCAATTAGCACACGGGATTTGGGAATTCCAGCAATGGGGGCGAGCAGAGAAAGTGCCTCACACGCCTCAGTCAGCAAAGAGCCACAGTACCAGCTCGCGTTTTATGGGGGCATTTCAGTTTAGACAAGTTATTTCGACTGAATCTTTTTAAATGTCATAAAACCTATTGCCCTTACTAGAATAAAAAAAAAGAAGAAAGCAGTCTTATTAAGTATGTATAGCTCCAAATTGAAGATCTGATGTCTTTATTCAATCACTCGTTCATTCATTTACTTATTTGTCAATCATTTACCAAACACGTTGAGATCCTCTCTCCTGCTCGTTCACAGACCTTGCAGTGACCCGACCACAGATTCTCTGAGGACAACACTCCTCTAGACATGCTCTCCATACGCCTGCTTGGCTTGCGAACTTAATATTATTTCGACTCCTTTATCACCCTCCTTCTGGTTGTCGAGGTAGAAACATGGGCACAATTTTTGAATCTTTCCTTTTTTCACACCATAATCCAGCACATTTAAGCGCATGAATATGCATACAGGCACCCACATCCGCAATCTGTCAGGAAATCCTATTAAATCTGAAGCGCCACAAATACAGCTTTATCTTTGGTCCCCATGTCATGCCGTGTTTAGATTTTGCTCATCTTTTGCCCAGATGTTTGCCGCAGTCTCCTAACTTGCCTCTGGGCTCCCATTTTCTCCAATCCATTCTGCATCATGCAACCAGAATCTTTTTTTTTCCCCCTAAAAAATAGATCTGATCTTTTCACGGCCCGGTTCAGAAATTTTTAGTGGCTCCCCGTTTTCTCAAAATAAAACTGAAAATTTACAGCTTCCATTTAGAATGTAGAAAGCTACGAAGAGCATAGATCTCACCGTTACAACTGAGAACCATCTGAATAACTTGTAAAATCACAGCTTTTCCCAAATCTACCAAAAAGGTGAGGTTATAGCACACAGTCACCTGTCCTGTGATTTGGGGAAATGGAATTCCCTTCGAGGAGAAATGGAACGCGAGTGCTTCACAGCGTGTGCCGGATTCCGTGCAGACCAGAGATAATTTAGATGGAAAATTTAACAAACTGCTCAAAGCTAAGTGTCATCCACTACCGAGTATGATTTGCCTGGGAGCCACTAAAATAAATTGAATTTGCACCGACTTCTAGGCTCTTCCCCCCAGATCTCCACTGGGTCATCACAAGAGGGTCTAGGGTTAGGATGAGAGTTTAGACAAAGTCACCGTCATCATACTGGTTTGGAAGATGGGAAGACGGGAGCAGCTGAGGGGACGGTATGGATAACTGCCTCCATCAATCTGCTTTATTTTCCCAGTGAAAGGAAAGCTTTCAGACGCTGGGGGGAAAGGATCAAAGCCTGTTGCGCTCAGGACACAGCAGTCTGGGTAATCATGTTCACTGTTGTGGTATCGCAGGCTTGTGTTCAATCAGCCTTACTCTACTTCATGATGGTCCCAGGGTACAGGACCAGTGATGCTGGCAATTCAGGTATGGCAAAAAGAAGCTATAAAGTGCCTCGTTTAAGAGCATAGTACAATAAGATATGTTGACAGAGAGACCTCATTCACATCACTTTTATAACAGCATATTGTATAATTGTTCTATGCTATTATTAATTATTGTTGTTAATCTCTTCCTGTGCCTAATTTTTAAGTTAAACTTCAGCACAGGTATGTGTGTATAGGAAAAAATATAGTATGCTAATATCCGTGATTTTGGGTACCCACTGGGGGTCTTTGAATGTGTCCTTCTCGAAGAAGTGGGGACAGCTCTACTGATGAGAAGGAAGAACAACAGGAATTCTCATTCACTATGGGGGGAAGAAAAATGGGCACAACCACTTTAAAAAACACTGTCAGTGTATTATGTAATTAAGCATACACATCATATGATCCAATGACCTCACTGTTCAGCATTTACCCGAATGAATTGAAAACGTGTGTTTATGCAATAACCTATAAACAAATGTTTATAACAGCTTTATTTATTATCAACAAGAACTAGAAACAACCAAGATTTTAGATAAAATATGGATAAAAAGTGTGGTACATCCATATAATGGAGTATATTCAGCAATAAAAAGATAAGAATTATTGATATTCAGTACCCTCCAAGGACCCTGTGACAAGCATTTACACAGCTCCATTTGTCTATTTTTATATGTTAAATATAATGAATGTGTTTTGAATATAATCTTGAAAGCAGAAAAGAAATGAAAAAAACAGAACACACTGTCTCCAACGTAGCATATCCATACAGTGTTCAAATCCCTTCCAATGTTTTTTTTTTCCATTTGCATAGTGTTGGTGGTGTCTGTGTACAGTCAGAAGTAGAATCTCCTGGGGCTGCTGTGGTCTCAGATCTGCCCTGCCTGTCAACGGGGGCATGTTTACCTAGTAGATAAGAGCTTTACTATAACTCAGCTATTAAAAGCACAGATTTTGAAGTCAGAGAGCACTGGGGTCAAATTTATGGCTTAGCCATTTGCTGGCTCTGTAACATTAGGCAAATTATTTAACATTTTGGAGGCTGTTTTTTTGGTAATGTGTTTGTAACAAAGTCTTCCTCATAACTGTTGATTTGCAAGCTGGCACCAAACGCGGAGGGCGAGGACAGGCCAATGAAAGAGACAGGCCACTCCAGGTAGGTAGGTGGTGATTTAGGTGTTTGGATGCCTCTTTTCAAGAGAAATGGCGATCTGAACCTAACCTGTGAGATGCATAGTGTGGTAATTAACGTCTCCACGGGAAATTTCTCTTGGCTGAGTTTTAAAACTAGACAATGGATTAGGATTGACAATAACTGTGGGGAAGCTCAATCCAAGGGAATTTTCTTCTTTTCTTGTACTCTCTACATCCAGATCCAGTAAACTGTAGCCCATGGGCCAAACTCTAGTCCACCACCTGTTTTTGTCAATAAAGATTCATTGGAACATAGGTACTCTTCGTTGTTTATGTATTGTCTGTGGCTGTTTTCCTGTTACAGTGGGGTGAGTTGAGTAATTACAGTGGAAACCATCTGGCCTGTAAAGCCAGAACCGTTTACTGCCTGGTCCTTCCCAGGAATGTTTGTCGACCCTTGTACTACAGTAATTCTCAGAAAACATTAAATTTTGCCATAGTTTGTATAGTAATTCTAATGTCACTCTAGGTTATAATTTCCCAGTCTTTGGGACACTCTCTATTTTACTTGGAACTTATACTGAATAAGGAAATAATTTGATTGTAACTTGTGGCGGTGATAGTATTTGATTCTCTGATTTGGTTATTCATTTTGAATATTGTGTCTTCTATGGTTTGAAGCTGGTGGCTATCTTAATTTTTTTTTATTTGTTTGTTCTGCGCCTTCTAATCAAGACTCCCCAGCCCCACACACATAAAAACCAAAGAGGAATGAGGGTTTGTCCCAGGCAGAATGTGGTAATAGCAGAAGCAAATAAATGCTGTTTCTCACCTGGGTGAAGTGAATCATTGTGGCTCTGTGGGATCTTCCCAAGTTCACCAGGGCGAGGGGCCTCCTTAGGGATCTGGAGCCCAAGCACCAGCTACTGCAAGCAGCTGCTGTAACTTCCACTCCTTGCACACTTGCCCTGTGCTGCCCCTGAACTAAGCACTTCCGTAGGTTATCTCTTGCAGCCCTCAGAATGTATCATTGTGGGAGGAGGTCCCTACGAGGACATGACTGCCAGATAGCCTGGGAGCTAGACCTGGACAATCAGAGGTTCCTCACCCCTCCCCATCCTTGGCATGGACCTTCTGCCCACTGTTCCCACAGCCAGAGCTATTTTCAGTGACCAGGCTTGGAAAGAGTAAGATGTTGTTGAGACCATCTGGCCGGTATACGTGCCTGAGCCCAGTTAAGGCCTCTGTATAGAAACTAACAAACAAAATAGAAACAGACTCATAGATACAGAGAACAGACTGACAGCTGTCAGAGGAGAGGGGTGTTTGGGGGCTGGGTGAAAAAAGTGAAGGGATTAACCCCCCCCCCAAAAAACAAGGAAACCTCAAAGACACAGATAACAGAATGGTGATTTCCAGATGAAAGAGGGGTGGAGAGAAGTGGAAAAGGGCATATGAGGGATAAATGGTGACAGGAGGAGACTTGACTTGGGGTTGTGAACACACAGTACAATATACAGATGGTGTATTAGAGAATCGAACACCTGAAACCTATGTAATTTTATTAACCATTGCCACTCCAATATGTTCAATAAAAATTAAAAAAAAATTTTTTAAAGATGCTGGCGGGCGGTATAGAGATTTACTCTTGTATGTAAGTCCCCTCGCCTATCAGACCTGACACCTACCAAGCTGGGGTGTTCTAGGGCACAGGGGGAAACAGGTGAAGTGACTGAGCAGAGTCAGCGCGCCCAGGAGAAACTGTAGCCTAGCGCAAAGCTGGCTGTAGAGAAATCCAGTACCTCCTTTAGTCATTATTTCCTCTCTTCAGATCTTCCTTTTTTTTCTTTTTTTAAAAAAGATTTTATTTATTTATTTTTAGAAAGAAGGGAAGGGAGGGAGAAAGAGAGGGAGAGAAACATCAGTGTGTGGTTGCCTCTTGTGTACCCCGCACTGAGGACCTAGCCCACAACCCAGGACTGTATCCAGACTAGGGAATCGAACCGGCAACCCTTCTATACAAAGGCCGGCGCTTAATCCACTGAGCTACACCAGCCAGGGCAGATCTTCCTTTTGTCTAGTGTTCTCTTAATGAATTTTGTTGTTGTTGTTATATGCTTTTTAAAATTTACATAAGCCATTTATGTACTTAAGATAGGTGCCATTTGCTGTCATGTGTAACTATAAATCCTTCTTACTATTTCTTTAATTGACTTCATTTTTGGACATTTGGCAATATAAAATTTTTACAATTAATCTCTTTGTTCTTTTGCATTCTTCCATCTCTTTTAAAATTTAAAAATCCTCTCACTCCATACATTACAATAAATTTTGAAGTCTTCTCTTCCTTTTTGAGATTACAAAATGTTTAATTAAGCCAAAACTATTTTATGATATTTATATTGCTACTTTTGACAGAGTTAAAGCAAATTTTCAACAATAATCAAATGATCAATTGGGTGTATCCAATTGTCTGAAGCCTGATAGAATATGTTACTCACAGCAATTAAAAGGATAAATTCAACTGGAGAGGTATTAATGTTATGAATGCATGCAAACCCACCTGAAAATGTTTTAATGATTATTTATTTATTGTTGTTACTGGTTTTGACATTCTTCACAAGATATTAAATTGTGTAGTATAGTCCTTTGCAAAGCATGCAGCACCAGAACACTAATGCTGCAGAATGTTAATTTACATTGCATGATAAAAGAATATTGTGGTAAAACACATTTGGGAAAATACTGCTTTGAAAAAAAATAAATTGCTTTTTGTTTTTTAATTTTTTTTAACTCAAGGACTTCTCATAGTATTTATTGTATGTTGTGAATTTCCAAGAGTGTAATATAATAAGTAGTATTGTCCAAGCTTATTCAACCAAGATCTCCATCCTCACTCTCCTCCCTCTGCCAGAGCATCTTGGGGGCTGGCTGTCCCGGGGAACATGCTTTGGGAAGTGCTGATATGCTGAAAAGCATCCTGAACTGGACACTAGGAACCCTTGAATAAGGCCTTTAGCCAGGATGGAGTATTTTCCTCATCTGTGTAATAAACCCAGGACTTTCATCATGATTAGAATGCTATAAAATTGTCCGTTTCTAGCGATAGATCCTGTGTGTCGACGCTACCTAAAGAAATCACAGACCCCTGTCAGCACCTGTGTTCAACAAGGTCTCTTCTGAACCTGAAAATGTAGAAAGACTATTAGGTGACCTCTAAGATCTTCTCCCCCTTTGACATTTCTTGGGCCAGAGCAGAACACTTTGGTTTATATTACAAAAGTAACTTTTCATATCCTTCCTACATAGAGCTATTTGAACATGGAGGTTTTCTGTGATATACCTGGGAAATTTGAACAAACAAGGAAGTATTCAGAGCAGGCTTTGCTGTATATAAGGCAGCCAAACCTTCTCGTTTGTCCCAAATATTCCTCCTTTATATTCGATGCCCTGGCATAACCATTAATAGGGTCCCCTTCCATTTCAAAGGCTAAATGATTTAGGGAAGAAATTTTTTGGTCACTTTATTCAGACTCCAAGTCTAACCAGCTTCCTCGGTCCCGATAATTTTTAAAAATAGATAATAACTGAAACACCAATCAGAAAAAATATATATATACCCCTATGTTCATAGCAACATTTTTTACAATAACCAAGATCTGGAAAGAGCTCAAGTGCCTATCAGTAGATGAGTGGCTAAAAAAGCTGTGGTACATTTGTGCAATGGAATACTACACAGCTGCAAAAGAGGAGGGGCTCTTACCCTTTGCGACAGCATGGATGGACCTGGAGACTATTACGCTAAGTGAAATAAGCCAGTCCAAGAAAGATAAATACCATACGATCTCACTCGTGTGTGAGATCTAATGAACCAAATTAACTGATGAACAAAACAAAGCTAGAGGCATGGATACATGGAACAGACTGACAGGTCTCAGATGCATAGCCCGTGGACACAGACAGCAATGTGGTGAAGGCCAGGGAGAGGAGTGGGGGTTGGGGGGAGGCAAAGGAGAGAAAAATGGGCAACATCTGTAACCGGCCAATGATAAAAAAGATAAGTTTCTTTTTAATATCAACGAAGTATAGGTCCTTTTTTAATAAGAACTTCTTATGTGCTATCTTATCTAATCCTCACAAAACTCTATAAGGCGGATACTTTGATTGTGTCCATTTACAGATGGAGAAGCTGTCATATAACTTGTTCAGAAGATGATGGAGATTTTAATTCCAACAATCTGATTTCGGAGCTCTCCCTCTGAAATCTGCACTACAGTGTTCTCCAATCTCTTACCAATTATTTCAGCTCTAAAACATATGGCCCACTCTATGCCTTTGCTCAAGGGACTTCTTCCTTGAAACATCCCACCCCCTCCTTTCCCTTCTTTGTCTGTAAATCCTGTGACTTCTAAAGTCTTTGCTTAGCCTCACCACAAAACCTTCTGCTTATACTCTTGCTCATGATGACATGTAATTAGCTCGAATTTCACTAGCAATTACTACCTCTGCCCTCATTTCAACACATATTCCAATATCCCCTTTGAGAGTCATAAATATTTCAGTGGTTGCATGCCTCTTCCCAACCCAGGTTAACGTTCTTGGGGGCCTGGGGCCCTGATGGAACCTGTGCTTTTCCTCTGAAGGCATAGTGCCATCCCAGTCCCTACCATCGCAGCCCCTACCATCGCAGCCCCTACCATCGCAGCCCCTACCATCCCAGTCCCTACCATCCCAGCCCTCTATTCATTCCCACAGGGAGAGAAGATGCACAGGATGAAAAAAATCTGCAAATTCAAAATGTCTGTGTATTCTTGGCTCTTGTTTCCCTATTGGTGGGTCCCTATTTGGAGGGTCCCAATATTTAGCTTTGACGTTGGCTTTGTTCTTTGGTGACATTAGGGGATTGTTTTCTTCAAGCCTCAGTTTACTAATCTGTGGATGATTATCTGTGTGATAACGTGTGTCCTGCCTAGTTTAAAGGCTTTTATGTGGATCCGAAGAGAGAACTTAGGGAGAATTGCTTTGTCAATTGTAATGTGCTACACAAGGATATAGGGCTGGTTACTTACAATGATAATCTATTTTGGATCTACAGGCATTTCTTTCTGATTTGGGAGAAGAGAAATTTATAAGCAATGTTTTCTTGATGTCTTAATCTGGTTTGAAATCTGATTTTGCCCAGTTAATTCTATTGATAATAAATATACAGCAGAGGCAGGATCTGGGAAAGTCACTCCGTAAATCCGCAGGCAGCTTTCGGGGGCAGCCCAAGCTAAAGGCAGACTCCTGCCTCCCCCATTAAAAAGCAAATACATTTTCCAGAGAAACTGATTCATTCAAGGCTGCTTGTCGACCACCAAGAAAATCTTCTGCATTGTACAAACAGGCAAACAAGCCATCCCGGGGTTATTAAGACCTTGGCCTGTTCCAACATCATTCTATTGCTCATCATTTGCTGTTCCCATCTACTCCGCTCGCCCATTTCCCACGATGAGCCCCTAACCTGTCCCACATGGGTTGCCGGGCTGCAACCCAGCAGCACTTGGAACCAGGAAATTAATTTTCTGATGTTTCTGCTTCAACCTTCTTTTATTGCACCTTACATTTGTCTTATATTTTCCCCCACCACTCCTGACTGCAAATTTATATTTTCTTCAATATTTTCCCATCCTAGGGAAGGCTATAGGTCAAAGGAGGTTAATTTATCAGTGCCTGAAGCATTGTGTCAGGACCAGTTGGTAAAAGAACCCAAAAGAAATGGCTATGGAGTGGACAGTCCTTCACCCCCAATGTCCCTTTAGTGGCTTCTAATCAGGACAACAAATAAACTTGATGTGATAAAGATATAATAGGTCGAATTGGCCATTATGCTTTTGGGACACAACTGTGGCTGTTGCCTGTTTCTTGTTTCCCTGGTTAGTGAGCTCCTCCCCATGGAGACCCTTTCTGAGTCTCTTTGAACTCTGTTGGGAAGAGTATTTTTCATCCTGGTAAGTCATCTTGGTTTTCTTTTCCCAAGGAAATTTGTATTGCAGGCATAGCCTGACATTTCTCTCCTCCTTGTATTTGGTGTTAGGTGCCAAATAAAGCTGAGTTCCCATTACTCAGAAGAAGAAAGAGAAACTTGCATCTGTCGAGCCCTTATAATTTACTAGTTAATGTTCTCTGTGTTTTGCATATGTTCTCTCCTGCAGCTCTTATATCAACTCAGTGAAATAGGTCATTATCCCTTCTTTTAAAACAAGACATCTGGTTTGCAGAGACAAGGACCGACAGGCAGGGGCTGGACATAGGTGTGCCTTTACACAAATGCCTTTGCTTTTCCTTATATCAGCAGGGGCTCGTGATGTGTCCTGGCTTCTTAAAATTGAGAGAGAACCAGAAAAATGTTTTTATTATGAGCCATCTTCATCATAGTATTTCTAAAGAGAAACTATTGTAAAAATAATAATAATAATAATAATAGTATTTCTAAAAAGAAACTGGATCAAGGCATAATTTAAAGTAAGCAATGGATCTTTGAAGTGCACCACATTATTGTGTTAACAGCTGGAGAATATGACCTAACATATTAGTAAATACAATAAAGTAATTTATAATCTGAGAAAAATTGGTCTGGATGCTAATGTGCTCTGCTCTAATTATTCTATTGCTGTGCATAAGGCTTTTGCCCATAAGAATTCTGGAATGATAGCTAATTATTTATTTCTTCAACTACCTATAATGTAAACATATTAATCATATCTAGGGCACTTTTTCTGGGACTTCTAATCATAATTATTTTGTAGTACATTTTATCTGGAAGCTCCATTTGTAAAGTAAATTCAGCCTATTTAAGTTTGTTTGATTTCTAGCTTGTTTAGTTTCTAATAGTCTCTGGAAATGTTAAGTTACTCATTGAAAATTCTCAGAATTGGAAATTACCCATTTCAGGGTTGTTTTTTTTCCCCCGAAAAATTCCCTAATTCAGCCCTGAGCTTATGTATGAAAAGAGAAGACACACTTCTCTCTTCTTAAAAAATACTGTTTGGGAGTTTTAAAGATGATTTTTAAAAGACTGCTATTGATTCACCATTATTTGGCTTAAGCTTCTGAATCTTCATGCAATTTACCTATATGAGAAAAGCTTCTTAAATTGCTTTTAATAGTATATTTCTATATATTTATTTATTTAGCTTCGTGAGGACCGTTTCACAAATATGCATCACAGGACTACTTAAATTCTTTCTTGTTCTTTCCCTTCTTGCAGCTTTTAACAATTTTTCCTGCCTAAAGCACTAACAGTTTAGTGAACAAATTAGAACACCTATGACTATCCAGGCCAATCTAACAACGTCCTGAATTCCATCACAGGTCCTGGTATAACTTTTAAAGGTTTAGGAAAATTTTTAATTATCACCCTCCCCTTTTTTCTCTAGACTAGGGTCAACATGCAGCTTTTTAATACTGCCTCCTGATTTAAGAATTTAAAAGAGATATTACGTGCAGTGTAATTGTTCCTTTCCTGAGAACACCCCCGCCCCCCAAAGGGAGCTCACTTATGAGGCCAGAAGATGCAGCTGAAGGAATTGGAGGGAACGATAAGACAGATGGAGAGAGAGGCAAGAAGTGTAGATTTCGAAAGGTTGTACAAGAGTGAAAAGAGAGTCTTTCTAAGAGATTTTCTCGAACTCAGCATTTTGTATATTTGAAGTTAGCATACAAGTTGAAAAAGCTGACTATTGGATGTTTGATTTCTTTTTTTTTTTTTGCTGTCTATTTCTTTCTGAAGCTCCTCTAAATTTTGACATGCAAAAAGTTCCACATAATATCCATTGTTACTCAAGTAAAAATAGTTTTGCCATTCACCAAGCTAAGCACAAAAATTAGTGTTGTGGTGAGAATTTTTAGGGAAGCAGCCGTCTGCCAGGAACAGGTTATGCTTTTCTGTAGTCAAATTCATAACAAACCAGGAAAAGGCCACTGCAGTGGGTCAAGAAAGTGTGTTTATGAATAATGTCTTGGTCTCCATAGCCAAACAGAGTCCAGGAATGAAATGTGTGATCAAAATTACAGTAAGTGTGGACCTTGGAAAATGAACTAAACAAAATGACTTACTTTCATGAATTGGTAAGATAGACTATATACTGATTAAACCTCTGCCTCCCCTGTTGCTTATGAAACACACTCTCATACATGGGACAGGAGTAAGACAACCCAGGACAGAAGAACACCAGCCATCACTCACAAACATAGACATACACACATATGCCTAATTTTATATACATACATATACAGAGCAGTTATAACGAACAGGCAACTAGGACAGAAGTAATTAATCCAGGGTCACTTATGGTGATCAAAGCCTGGATCAAAGACGCATCAGAAGCCGTTCCCTCTACTGAGGAGCCATCCAAGGAAGTTATGATCCCATTAGGAGAGTATGGAGCCTGGATAGCTCTATAATTTAAATGTTTCCCATATGATTCTGGTTTGAAATCCATTTTCTTTCTCTCTTTTTTTTTTATTTATAATGAGTGACAGTTTTTAGACTATCCCTATGCTACTGTTTTATAGGTGAGACGAGGGGAACAAGAAATTTGTCTGATCCAGCTACTTACTGACTCAACTAAGACTAACATCGTAACTCCTTACATCAAATCTTGTGACTTCAATTTTGATTCCTAAATGCAAATATAGATATTCAAACCTAGATCTTGGTTAGAGTAGCTTCTAGGTCCCAGCCCCCACCTTTCTGCCCCTGCGTTTCCTCGTCTATAAAGGGAGGGTGCAACAGTGATTGATTTTGAGGGTCTTTCCAAATCTAGTGTCCTCACAAAGATGTGACCTGTGAAGTTTGTAGTGTTGTGTATTTGGAGGCATTAATCAGAATGAGAAACTTTTACATTAGAGGTGTTCGGGAGGATGAGATTATGAGTGAAGCAAAACTGAGTGCTGCTTTAAGGAGTAATACTGACTGCCATGTTCCAGAGTGTCTGATATGAGGGACCCCAAGCCTTCTTCCTGCTGGCCACAGTGCCAATACATTGAGTTCATTAACACAGGTTGCCCCACCTGTTCTATGTGCCGACAGCATTTCCTGTAATTCACAGAATTCTTTTCAACTCGGTTTTCCATGCAGTTGCTACCCAGTAATTGGAGTGAGCACGTGAAATGAAACCCATCTGTCATTCCTGTCATGCCTGCCCAAGGAGGTTGGGGACTGCACGTCAGGGACAGATGTTCCTTTTCAAGTATAAAGGACAATCTTTTAACTTGTGGGAGAACGGGTTAAAGAGGAGATGGGACAGAATCTAAGCCTTTCTCAAGTTATAGCCCCATGAACATTGCTTCACAGTCCAGAGAAATTTACCTCTTGGCTCTGTGTTTTCACATTTCTTGGACCAGGAATAGGAGATGATCACCTTAAGGAGATGGACTGTGTATGCTACCCGTAGAGAAATGGGAACCAAGTTGGATGTTGTCCAATTGGCCTGCTCTTCAGTCTTTATCATTATCTAGATTGCCAAGAAAGAAAACAGGTCTTCCAACCAGCATCTGGGTTTTGGTGAAGCAGCCGTATGCTTAAACTTATAATAAAGATAGATCTGGGTTCAAATCCTGCCTTTGCAACTTGCTACCCAAGTCACATTGGGCAGGTTTCCTAAACATTTCAAGCCTTAACTTCTTCATATGTAAATTGAGGGTGCTAATGCTCACATTAACATTTCTTACAATTAAATGTATTATAACTAAGTGAATTAATACATTAAAACATTTAAAATACATTAAAATGATGAGTACAGGGCCTACCACACTTTAAGCTGATATTAAATGTCAGTTATCACTGGTATTCCTGGTGCATTTCCATAATAGCCTAGATCTAGATGATTTTTTCAACATTGCATGGCTTATTAAGCTGAACTGAACACCTTATTGAAAAAAAAATCCTTGCTGCCATCAGCTAACGGAATTGCTCTTTGTTTTTTAGTCTCCACTCCTCTTGAATCTCTGGTTTTCTACATACCTGAGTTTCAGAAAATACCAAATGCATTCCCTACGAAAAGCTCATCTGTACCTTGGGTTTCTCTCCCTGAAATTTATTATTCACCAGTTTTTTAATGACTCTCTTTTACTCGTGTTCTTCTTCCCCAAGCTTGGCCAAATATCTGCTTAAATATTGCCCTTATAAAGAGGTTTCACAAACTGACCAGGTCTTCCAAAATATGACCCTCTCCAACCTAAATACCTTCTAGACCCCAACTCTTCTTAATTATGTCACAGCACTTTTCCTTACTAAAATTATGCACTTGTTTCCTTGTTTATTGCTTGCTTCCACCAAAATATAAATGAGGACAAAGTCTTTTTTTTTAGTCTTCTTCATTACTGCACGTTCGGTACCTAGAACTGTGCCTGGCACATAGTACACATGTATGTATGTGTGTGTTATATGTACACACACATATATGGGTGGATAGATGCATGGATGCCTGGATGGAGGGATAAATCGAAAAGTCAATGGTCACAGGTTTGTTCCAGTTTGAAAACCCAATTTAAACCACTATAAACAGTGCTGCAATGAACAGCCCTATAAATGCCACCGTAAATACATATATGGACATTTTTCTACAGAAAATACTTAGGAATAAGATTGCTAGGCCATAGGGCTTGTGCATCTTCAACTCTATTATATATTTTCAAACTATCCTCCAAAGCAGTCATATCTGTTTACACTCCCCCTGGCAGTATACGTTTCCCATTCACCCTTATCTTCGTCAATCTTTTGTATTATCAAATTTTAAAATTTGTCAAGTTCATGGTGTGTGTGTGTGTGTGTGTCAAATGGTAATCATTATTATTATTTTAAATATGTGCTTCCATGATTACTGCTGAGGCTAAGAAAACAGCCTAGTGAATTCTCAAGTATGCTGTATAATCACTTATAGAGTTACCACAGTGACGACTAGGGGCTGAAAAGTTTTCTTTCTCCACCCGGAGCCAGAATTTGCAGTCATAGGCTTACTCCCTGCTTTTAGTTGAACCTCCACTCACAATCTTTGTCCTGTGCCTGAATCATAACAGGAACAGTAGAACAAGCACTGGCTACTTTTGAAGTTTGGGTTTAGCTATCCTTGGCTTGGGCAAGTCACTTCGCTTCTCTGAAAGGGACATTAAGCAACTCTTCTGTCCTTCCTCCCTTGGAGGATTGAGATGAGAATCACCTGGGGTAATCACTGTAAAGTCTGAAGAGCTGTGTACACCTCCGTTATTATTATACCCCTTCTGCTGACCCTCGTGAGGCTCTCCTTGAAGAACCTTCCACCCTCCTGCTCTAAAGCTCCCGGAGAGTACGTGCTGCCGTTGGTTAAGGGCTCAATGTGGGACCAAAACTAATCATCCCCTGACTTTTTTCCTCTTTCTTTTTCTTTTTCTTTTTTTCCTTTTTTTTTTTTTTTTTTTGGTTTAGCAAGTGAATGGTTCAGCTACATAGAGCCTACAGACCAGTGGGGGGTCTGATTCAACAAAGAATGTATTCTTCCTTCCTCCAATAATGAACACTCCTCTAGCACTTCTGAGGCTGCTCCTCCCACATCAGAAGAGTATGTGAAATCTTTGCTCCCTGGTGACATTGCCCACCTCCCAGGATTCCAGGATAAGGAGTTGGAATCAAGAGCCCTCGCTTACATCTCCAGACTCAGCAATAGGCCAATTTTAAGGGAGATTTTCAATGATGGAAATTTGTCTCCATGGTTTGGATTCTCTTTTCCTTTTTTTCAATATGCAAGGGAACCACTTTCTTCCTATTGTGGCCACACTGCCCCACCCACTAGGGGATTTGTATTTTTGCAGAGATCAAAACTTTAATCTGTATAGATTAAGTCCTAGGAATTACAAGTCTCAGTCTGGATGTGGAGGATGTCATTGGGGCACAAGAGAGCCTCACGGTGGCCCAGACCAGGAGGGGTCCTTGATCAGGTGCAGGAGATGAAGGCTGAAGGAGAGAAAGGTACCACAGACCAGATACAGTCTCAGAATGGAACAAGTAGAGACCAGGAAGCAACATGTTCTGGGAGGCTGAAGCTTCTGAGGTGATTAGGGATTTACAGTCCCATATATTTTAAAATTGGTAAGCAGTTCGAATGAGCCATGTATTTTTTTTTCCTCCTTCTTCGAAGAGATATTTGAAGGAAGAAAAAAAAACAAACTGTGCCATTGAGCCCACTTTATGAAAAGGAACCATAGTAAGATTGCTTTGTAATATAATCCTGCATTTAGGGGGATTTTCTGGTGAGTCCATACTGCCTTGCTTTGTCAGAAGAACCTTATGAAACAAAGCAAGAAAATGCCATGCTATTTCCTTTCTGGAACAATTTCTTAAAAGTTCCGAGTACAGTACTACAGTCACATGTGCTGCAGGGGCCTCCACCACGTAAACTAAGCAGCGCGCCCTGCCTTGGACCGAGCACCCCATACACTTCACGCATCCGTGGAAATCTGTGGGGAATGTGTGAATGTACCCATCAACCTAAGGAGAGAACTGAGGCTCAGAAGAATTAAATAACTGGCCCCGGGCCTCACAGCCAGAGAATGACTGGTGTGACGGTTGATTTTAGTTCCATTTGGCTGGGCCACAGTGCTTAGATATTTGGTTAAACGATACTCTAGCTGTTGTTGTTGTTGTTGTTTTGGTTTTTTTTTTATGAGGTTGTATGTAGATGAGATTGACTTTTCGATTGATGGGCTTTGAGTAAAGTCCAGATTCTCCTTCGTTATGTGGGTGAGCCTTGTCTAATCAGTTGAGAACTAAATTAAAAAAAAAAAAAAGACTGACCTGGGTTGTCGACCGGCTGTTCCACTCGTAGATTTTGGACTTAACCCGTCTCTGTAACTGTGTAAGCCAATTCCTCAAAAAGAAATCTCTCTGTACACATTTCCTGTGAGTTTTGTTTCTCCGGAGAATCCTAACTAATATAACTAGCCTAGGAGCACAGCTCCGCCTGTATCTCTCCCTTTCCACTAAGCCAGGGGTATCCAACCCGTGGCCCACGGGCCGCACGCAGCTCAGGATGGCTATCAATGCGGCCCAACAAAAATCATAAATTTACTTTAAAAATTTTGAGATTTGTGTGTGTGTGTGTGATTACATGTCATGATGTATTTAATCTGTGGTCTGAGAGAGTTCTTCTTCTTCCCAGAGATGCCAAAATGTTGAACGCCCCTGCGACGAAAGCATATTGTCTCAAAAGTCCACAGTTAGGCAATACCTATATGCAGTCCCAGACTGATGACAACTGAGAAAGAAAATCTCAGAATGAAGCTTGCTGTGCAATCAAGGTTTTAGGAATTCACTGAAATCAGATTCTCGCTAGCAAATGAAGAAATTCGGAGAAAGCAGGGTTAGAGTATGGACACTGGGATTTTAGCCTAAATCCAACATTGACTTGCTCTGTGAGCTTGAGCAAACTACTCCCCACCTATGAGCCCTCCATTTCTTCCTTTGAAACATGGAGATGATGCTTCTTTCTTGTAAATTAATGTGTACTTTGGCTATCTATTGATGCACGAGCCAGTCCAAAACTTAGAGACTTAAAATGACAAAAATCAATGAGTTTTCTCACAATTTTGCAATGTAGGCAGGGCTCGGAGCAAATAGCTTTTTCTGTTTGTTTGTTTGTTTTCTTTTTTGTGCTCCAAGACGACTTCTTCACTCCCATGTCTGCTGGCTGAGCTGGGATGGTGGGTAAGGCATCTCTATTTTTCTTCACTTAATCTTTTTATATAACTAGTTTTCTTCACAGCATGCAGTATCTTACATTTTGCCTGAAACTCCCAAATGCAAGCAGAAGCTTCTAGGCCCTTAAAACCTAGACCAGCACTTGACCCAGCATCCCTTCTGTCTCTGTCGGTCAAGGTCTGTCACATAGACTAGCTCAGAACCAATGGGAGAGGATGACACAGGGGTTTAAAGAGCACAAGGCATGTCTTATTGGGAGCTGTAAAAGCAACAGTCTATTACAACAGGACCCAATAAAAGGGTGAGATACAGGGTGTAGTTCAGGGACAGGCAGAAAGAATGCAGAATTGCTTCAGGTAAAATTCACACTTATTTATATGTTTTTTTGTCCCCGATAAAACATCTGCACTGATATTTATTTGAGCCTCAGGTTGTCTCTGTTGACCGGGAAGAGAAGAAATTAGTTTTCTTCTATTCAGCTGAGGTTCGGAGAACATAAGTAACTTGTACAATGTCACACAGTTGTGGGGATGCAGGTAGCCAGCTGATCTATGTCAGACAGTTGTGTTTCTGGCAAACTGACTCACCTCCCTGCCCCACCACCAAAAAGAGTCCATCTGTAGCATTTGACAAGTTCCATGATGTAAATACTCCCAACAGAATTGATCGCAAGCCAGCTTGGGAATGGATACACACAGTGAGCATTCATGAGCCAGTGCATGTCAGCCCCAGCACACACACCACTTAGCTCGGGAGACAAGTACCAGGAGCCCAGGAAGTCAAGGTGCTGAAACCAACGCTATGAGAAAAGAGACATATTTATGAACCTTGAATGACTGACCCCAAACCAACTAGCCCTGAGACTCCAAACTAAATATTTTGCCTCCCCATGGAGTAGAAGATGAGATTCATTTTGTAATTCTATCAAAGCACAATATTTCCTAATAGAAAATAAATTAAGCAAAAAATAAATAAACAAGCAAGTAAATAAAATAAGCAATTTGTTTTTGATAACCCTTCCCCACCTTTTTAGGGGGGTACCCTCCCAAAAGTGTGCTCCTAAATTTTTTTCCTTTCCAGCTATGGTAGCCTGCCTGAATCTATAGAGTTCAGCCTTTCCAGTCCTCATAAAGGATTTTAATCATGGTACTGGCTTAATCTATTAAGATTCCAGTGTATTAAGCAGACCCAAGTTTATTGATGAATCTCTCCAGGATTCATTTGAAAGTCATTTGTAAATCAGTTGTTTGGAACTTAGTGCACGTTATCCCATATAAATTACAATGTAAACAGTCCTTACACAAGAGTCTATTTTACTAAGATAAACGAACCCTTACAGATTACCCCTGTAACTATAGTAAAAAAATAATAACTGTAGTAAAAAGAGTCAATAAATGGAACAGTCAAATTAAATGAAATATTTTGAAGTGATTTCTTTTTTTTTATTTCTACAGGTAAATTAGATTTAATGAGAGGAGATTAGGAATGTCCCTGGGTATTTCTTATTTGTGTGTGTGTGTGTGTGTGTGTGTGTGTGTGAAGATGGGAGGTTTCTTGACACTGGTAGCTTTATGAGGAGATGGTCATACTATTCAAATGCACCCTTTCCATTGAATGCATTTTTCGCACTAAGCTTCATGCTTCATAGTCATTGCTAGTGTTGTGTTTGGGGAAATTACAATTGAAATAAAAAATTTTTGAGATAGGAGATGCAAAAAAAAGTGAAATAGTAGATATTATCTTGATGACCCTTTCTTGAGTATGTTCATTTCTGCTCTAGTCACACCGGTCACACCATGTTCAGTCAAGTTTTGGAAACTGAATACTAGATCCCCTATTTGGATAATTACATGGCATATTAACATGTAAGCCATTTAAGAATAATGAAGCCTCATAATAAATAAACTTATTTAACCTGTAATTTCTTGAACTTATTAGATAGCAGGTCCCTTTGCTTATACAATATTTCTTAACAACAAAAAAAGCTGGTAATTCTAGAGCAGGATTTTTCCACCTGTAGGTCACAACCTAATCATGGGTCACGAAATCATTTCGTTGGGCTCTGAAAGCATAGGATAGAATAGAATGAAAAATTTCGTATACAGATGTTGATTATAACAAGTATACCTGAAACTTACATAATAAAAAATTAAGAACGCATTGCAAAGTGTATATAGTTTTATGTAAAGATGTATAAAATACATTTTGTTTTAGGAATGGATGCTGTGTGTATGTGTGTATATTATTATGTCACGGTGAAAAATTTTTTTCCTACAGCAAATCAAAAGCTTTTTAGCATACATTTTGGGGAAAACTTTTTAAGTGAAATTGAAGAATTAGAACAAAGAATGTTAGTTTATTCATTATTATTTTTATTGTGATATTAGATTAATAGAAGACAATGTATTTAACATATATGTGAGTTATAAAGAATAACAATAAAATGAACACCTATAACTCTAGCATGCAATTTAGAATTTTTCCAATACCATTGTATCTATTTATGGGCAATTCTTAATTCAAGAGGAGGGAAGACTCCCAAACTCATTTTACTATGGCCAATGTTATCCGAATTCCAAACCAGATAAAGACACACAAAGAAAAAAATTATAGGCCAATATTCCTGATGAACATAGACTCTAAAATCCTCAACAAATCATTAGCAAAACAGATCCACCAATAAGTTAAAAAGAAATCATATGCCATGATCAAGTGGGATTTATTTCAAGATGGAAGGTTGGTACAATATTTGCAAATCAATAACTGTGATATATCACATAAACAAAATGAGGGATAAAAATCACATATCAATAGCTGCAGAAAAATATTTGCTAAAATGTAGCAACCATTTATGAAAAAAATTCTCAGCAACGTGGGAATACAGAGAACATACCTCAACATAACAAAGGCCGTTTATGACAAATCCTCGGTCAACATCATACTCAATGGGCAAATGTAACAGTATTTTCCTTAAGATCAGGAACAAGATAGGGTTGCCCATTTTCACCACTCTTATTCAACATAGTACTGGAAGTTCTAACCACAGCAATCAGACAAGAAAGAATAAAGGGCATCCACATTGGAGAGAAGTAAAGCTGTCATTATTTGCAGATGACATCATACTGTATATAGAAAGCCCTAAAGACTCCACCAAAAAAAAAAACAAAAACCAAACAAAAAACTAGAACTGATCAATGAATTCAGTAAAGTAGAAAGATACAAAATATTCAGAAGTTGTTGGAATTTTTATAAATCAATAATGAACTATCAGAAAAAGAAACCAAGAAAATTCCATTCACCATTGCTTCCAAAGAAAAATAAGGTACCTAGGAATAAATTTAACAAAGGAGGTAAAAGACCTGTACTTAGATAATCAAGGCTACTGAAGAAAGAAATTGAGGAAGATACAAATAAACTGAAGCATATACTGTGATCATGGATAGGAAGAATTAGCATCATTAAAATGTCCATCCTACCCAAAGCATCTATCGATTCAACACAATTCCGATTAATATACCAATGGCATATCTCTCAGAACCAGAACAAATATTTCACAAATTTATATGAAAACACAAAAGATCCTGAAGAGCCTCAGCAATCTTGAGATAGAAGAACCAGTGGGAGGTATCATGCAACTTGATATCAAACTATACTACAAGGCCATGATAATAAAAACAGCATGCTACTGGCATAAAAACAGGCATGTAGATCAATGAAACCGAATAGAGAGCCCAGAAATAACCCATGTGTCCATGGTATATTAATATTTGACAAAAGAGGCAAGAACATGCAACGTGGTAAAGAGAGTCTATTCAATAAACAGTGTTGGGAAAGTTGGACAAATAGTTGCAAAAAAATGAAACTAGACCACCTCCTTACACCATAAGCAAGAATAAACTCAAAATAGATTAAAGACTTAAATGTAAGTTGCAAAACTATAAAAATCCTAGAAGAAAATATAGGCAGTATAATCTCACATATCTCTCATAGCAATATTTTTTTCCTGATATATATCCTTGCATGAAGGAAACAAAAGAAAAAAAAACAAGTGGAACTATATCAAACTAAAAAGCTTTTGCACAGCAAAGGAAACGATCTATAGAATGAATAGACAACCCACTGAATGGGAGAACACATTTGCCAATGATACATCTGATGGGATTAATTTCCAACATTTATAAAGAACTTATACAACTCAACACCAAGAAAACAATCCAATTAAAAAATGAACAGAGTCCCTGGCTGGTGTGGCTCAGTGGATTGAGCACCTGCTTGAGAACCAAAAGGTCGCCAATTCCATTCCCAGTCAGGGCACATGCCTAGGTTGCAGGCCAGGTCCCCAGTAGGGGGTGCTCAAGAGGCAACCACACATTGATATTTCTCTCCCTCTCTTTCTCCCTCCCTTCCCCTCTGTCTAAAAATAAGTAAATAAAATATTTTTTTTAAATGAGCAGAGGACCTAAGTAGACTCTTCTCCAAAGAGGACATACAGATAGCCCATAGATATATGAAAAAATGCTCTACATCACTAATCATCGGAGAAATGCAATTAAAACCACAATGAGATATTACCGCACACCTGTCAGAATGGTTATCATCAATAAATCAACAAACAAGAATTGGCGAGGATGTGGAGAAAAGGGAACCTCATGCACTGTTGGTGAGAATGCAGACTGGTGCAGTCACTATGGAAAACAGCATGGAGTTTCCTCAAAAAATTAAAAATGGAACTACCTTATGACCCAGCGACTCCACTTCTATGAATATATCCAAAGAACCTGAAACACTAGTTCCAAAACAGTAGTCCCCAATCTTTTTGGCATCAGTAACCCATTTCATGGAAGACAATTTTTCCACAGAATGGGGTTGGGGTTGGTGGCTTTATAGCCTGAAACCAGAGGCAGCTTAATAGTCACTTGCCACTCACTGATAGGGTTTTGATATGAGTCTGAAAGCAATTGATTTATTATGGTCTCTACAGTCAAACCTCTCTGCTTATAATAATCTGTATTTGCTGTCGCTCCATAGCTCTAGCATCACTGCTTTAGCTCCACCTCAGATCATCAGGCATTAGAGTCTCAGGAGTACACAGCCTAGATCTTGCACATGCGTAGGGGGTCGCACTCCTATGAGAATCTAACACTAGCTATAGCTGATCTAACAGGAGGTGGAGCTCAGGCAGTAACGCCAGTGATGGGGAGCAGCTCTAAATACAGATGGAGCTTCACTTGCCCGTGGCTCACCTCCTGCTGGGTGTCCTGCTTCCTAACAGTCTACAGACCAGCACTGGTCTGTGGCCTGGGGCTTGGACACCCCTGTTATAAAGAATATGCTCACCCTTGTGTTCACTGCAGCATGATTTACAATAGGAAAGATCTGGAAGTAGCCCAAGGGTTCATCAGTAGATGAATGAATAAAAAAAAGCTGTGGTACATTTACACAATGGAATACTACTTGACCGTAAAAAAGAAGGAAATCGTATCTTTTGTGATCGTGTGGATGGATCTGGAGAGTATTATGCTAAGTGAAATAAACCAATCAGGGAAGGACAGATACCATACAATTTCACTTATATGGGGAATCTAATGAACAAAATAAACTAACAAACAAAATAGAAACAGACTCATAGATACAGAGAACAGGCAGACAGCTGTCAGAGAGGCAGGGCGTTGGGAGACTTTATGTAAAAGGTAAAGGGATTAAGCAAAAAAAAAAAAAAAAAATGAGAGACAAAAGTATGATGATTGCCAGAGGGCAAGAGGGGTGGGGAGAGGTGGAAGAGGGTAGAAGGAGTGTAAATGGTGGTGGAAAGAGACTTAACTTTGGGCAGTGAGCCCACGATGCAGTGTGCCAATGATGTGTCATGTAGATGTATACTTGAGCTTGTTTGGCTTTATTGACCAATGTCACCCCAATAAATTCAACTGAAAAGGGAACAAAGAAAAATAAATAAATAAAATAAATTACTCCACATCATCTTCATATGGTATTGTCAGACTTGCTTTTAGCAAGCCATTGGGCATGAAAATGATAGTTTTAATTATTGTTAATCCCATTCATATTATTAGTATCAGATAGTAGGATAGGCATCTCTTCACATATTTATTTTTTATGAACTTTTGTTTTCTGAATTGCCTTTTTATATCTTTGCATTTTTCCACTTGGTTGTTTCCTATTGATTTGAAAATGTTTTATACATAATGGTTACTAAGCATGTTGAATATGGGATTTAGTATTTTACCTTGTGTTTTCATTCTCTTTGAAGTGCCTTTTGATGAACAGAAATTCTTAATTTTAATGTAGTCAAATGTATCAGTGGTTTCTTTTGGATTACCATCTTACAGCTTATCTGAAAGAAAACCTGTACCCATTCTGAAGACTTAGAATAGCCTCATTTTTTGTTGTTATTGTTGTAAATGTTTTAAAGTTTTGTTTTCTAATCAATCTGGGATTAAGTTTGGTTTAAGTGTGAGGTAGTGCTCCGATTTCATTTAACTTGCCTCAGAATAAACTTTTATCCTAGCACAATTATTAAATTGCCCCTCCTGACCCCAGTGGTCTGCAGTATCATTTCCATCATATATAAAACTTGCATGTCTCTGTGGGCCTGGTACCAGAATTAGAGGTATCAGAAAAATCATGCTATGACTGGAACATGCTCATGCTAAAAAATTCTTGTTGCTTAATTTAAATTAAAATTCAACTGGGCTTCCTATATATTTGACTACTAAATATGGCAACCTTAGGACACACTCAGGAAACTAAAATCATACCAGTATTTTTCTAACAGCTTTAAAGAGGTAGTGTTAACCCAGGGTATACTTATTGACTATGCGAGGAGGTTTTTAAAGATGCGGACACCAAAGAAGCCCTACTTCTGATTTATTGAAACAAAAGCTCTGAAGCGAGGCCTGAGGCACATTTTAAGGCAGCTGATGAAGCGGAGTCTCAAGTGTCCCCCTTGTTAAGAACAACCATTTCAGGGGCCGCCTCAAGAAATCCTTCAGAATGAGTTTTATTTTAGTTAACTCAAGTTAGCCAGTGTTAGAAATAAATTGTGCAAGAAATAAATTGATTCCTGGGTCAAATGTTAAAGGTAGGGTTTGAGTTCATGAAGCAGTGAAATATGGTGAATTGACACGCATGCTAGTGTTGGGTTCTGTGGAGCAAAGTCTAAAAAGAAAGGATCAGCATGGGTTTAGATCAGCTGGGACAGGCTTTCTGGAGGATGGATGGCTTCAGCTGGTCCTTGAAGGACATCTCAAAGTGAAGGTTTAATTTTTCTAATTGAGTAAGTTAGGAAAAGGGTAGAAGTTAGGGCTAAAAAAAGGCCCCAATCTAAGTAATTTTCACATTTTAACAAAGTACTGCAAAGGTACTGGGAGATCTAGAAGGACAGTTTAAGACTGGCATCATAAGCCTAGAGTTTTTAGGGTCTAGAGCTAGAGATTCGAACTCAGGAATATGGATAGAGACAAGGTTAGGCATGGGAGGTGAGAGTTAAACTGTATGAGAAATAAAGAGATTAATAAAATCGATGATTTCTTTGGTCATCATTTTGACACCTACGAAGAATGAATGCACAAGAATTTCTGTTCTACCAGGCAGAAAGCAAGCAGGGCTCAAGACAAATATCACATTCTCCCAATAGTTACTATGAGACAAGAAATTCTTAGTCTAAAGCACATGTGACTTCTTATAGTTCCAACCTGAACGTGGACACTGGAACTAATATCTTACTGAAAGGGTCCTTCAATCCTGAAGCCATGGGTTTGGGCTTTCCCTTTGTCCCACCCATCTTGACCTATCCATTCTCTATCCTGTTCTCAGTAACAATCAGTTTGACCTAACTAGACAAATGTTCCTACGCCCTTAAGCATAGTTATGTGAAGCCATAAGCAGAGTCCCTCATTGTAAACCAACAAAAGTATAGACTTGTTTTTCCTTCCCTAGACTTCGGCCAGGACTTTTTCTTCCCATTTTTCTTCCAGGCCATGTGTGACATTTGATTACAATGGCAGAAGAGAGGTTTAGGCTTGACTAGTGTGTTGTGATTCATGTGCATTTTTGAAAAAGATGAAAACATAATTATATTTAACAATCCACAAACAGAGCTTTTTCAAAGAAGGACATGGTGAAGGCAGAAGAGAAGAGGGAACTTAAAAATTATCATCCATCTCGTTCCATCTTTGCTACAATTATGACCAACAAAAAGCTCCATGAATGGAGACTATGAGAGAAACATAATGGATTGATGTTTTAAGATTGTTATAAGGATAAAGCATTAAATTGCAATGTGGTTATCAAAAAGACCATAGCCTATCTCTGGCTAAGGGAGCATGAAATTCAAAACAAAAATAAATTACATGGAAAATACCTATTTGCAATAAAATTGGAATGAATTTTCCTTAGCTCTGGTTCCAAATTGCACTTGCTTAAATTGTAATTAGAGAGAAACCTAGCCAATGTGTGGATAAAACTAACAATACTGGTAAGATGATTAGCCATTGGAGTATCCAGCCAAAGATTACTCTTCTGATAATTAGCTTCAGGATAGAGAGTCTAATATTTGCCAAGAAAAATATATGTTGGCATTTGAAGATCCCCATATGGGCTGGCAAATATACGTACTTGGGATGTAAAAGAAATTAGGAATTAACGAAGTAGGCTCTGAATTGGGAGATCTGGATGACATTTGCAAGCATATTACTCATCCTGATGGCTTATTCTTGACACTTCCAACATAGCTGGGGCAGCCACAAGGGTGCAGGCTTGGATCTCCACCCAAGGAAGACCTTGCCATTGGGCTACAAACCGCGCAGTTACTTGACAACCTCTAGCTGTTACCACCTTTTGGGTCTTCACGTCAAGGACTTTCACCTTTCAAATCAAGGACTAGATATTCTTAGGCAGTTACCAGCCAAGAACTGAGCATGGCAAGACATTTAGTTCTGGCCATTTCTGCTCAACATAAGAGGCTTCCAATAGGCTTTCTGCTCCAAAGCTCCCTGCTGAGGAGACAGAGTGTTTCAGATACGCGCTTCACTCTGGCTGAGGTTCTCACTGCCTAGTCTTGTACTTTAGTGTTGTGTTAAAAACTGATCACCAAACCCAAGGCAGTCTAGATGGTCTCCTATTCTATTTTCCAGAAGTTTTATATTTTTACATTTCATAGGATCCATAGGTTCTTTCCCCCCGTTTTTGCATATGGATATCCAGTTGTTTCAGCATCGTGTTTTTTCTTTTTTTTAAGGACTATAGTTTCTCTATTGAGTTGCCTTTGCTTCTTTGTCAAAGATTGTTGTCTATATTTGTGTAAGTATACCCCTGGGCTCTCTGTTCTGTTCCATTGATCTATTTGTCTATAATTTAATCAATACCACACTGTTTTGATTCCTGTAGCTTTGCAGTAAATCTTGAAGTTGGGCGGTGTCAGCACTTCAACATTGCTCTTCAGTATTATGTTGGTTATTGGAGGGTTCTTTTCCTTTCCATGTAAACTTTAGAATTATTTGGTCATTACACAAAAATTAACTTGCTGCAGTTTGGACTGGGATTGCATTGAATCAAGTTGGGAAGAACCGAATCTTAATGACAATGAAACTTCCTCCCTAAACACATGGGCCATTTCTCAATTTATGAAGATTTTTTCCTGATTTTTTCATTATAATTTTGTAGTTGTTTTTATATTGACCTTGTACATATTTTGTCAGACTTACACCTAAAACATTTATTATGGGATTTGGTAATGTAAATGATGTTATGTTTTTAATTCCAAATTCCTTTTCCTCAATGCTGGTATACAGAAAGCAGTTGGATTTTGTGAATTACCCTTGTATTCCAAGACCTTTCTATAATTGCTTATTAGTTCCATAGAGTATTTTTTGTCAATTCTTTAAGATTTTTTGTGTAGATGACCATGCCATCTATAAACAAAGACAGTTTTATTTCGTTGTTTCCAATCCATATACTGTTATTTCCTTTTATTACCTGTAATTGCATTAGTAGCACTTTCAATGCCATGTTGAATAGGATTGGTGAAAGTGGACATTCTTACCTTGTTCCCGATCTTGTAGGGAACGCATCCAGTTTCTCACCATTAAGCATGATGTTAGCTGTAGGCTTTCATAGGTTTTTCTCTTAATCACATTGAGGAAGCTCTCCACTATTCCCAGTTTGTTGGGAGTTTTTTGAAAATCACGAATAGGTGTTAGATTTTGCCAAATGATTTTTCTACTTTTATTCATATGATCATGTAACTACTTCTATAGCCTGTTGATATGATAGATTACATTAGTTCACTTTCAAGTGTTGAACCAGACTCGCATACCTGGAACAGATCACACTTGGTCATGGTGTACAATTCTTTTCATACATTGTTGGATTTTACTTGTTGAAGATATTTTCATCTGTATTTATGAAAGGTATTATCTATAGGTTTTCTTGCTTTTAATATATTTATCTGATTTTTGTACTAGGATAATATTGGACTCATAGATATGCTAGGAAATGTTCCCTTTACTTACATCCTATGAAAAGATCATAGCAAATTTGTATAACTTTTTTTTTAACTTTTAAAATATTTGGTATATATACCAAGAAACTGTGTGAACATGGTGCTTTCTATTTTAGCATACTATTATTGATTCAATTTATTTAGCTCATGTGTGATATTTAATTATAATGGTAGAAGACAGGTTTAGGCATGATTAGTGTGTTATGCTCCATTTGCATTTTCAAAAATAGTAAACATAATTATGTATATTTCCAGGTTTTAGGGGAATAGTGATCTTATATATTAATTTAAAAGAGTTCCTTTTCTTCTATTTTCTTAAAAATTTGCTGTAGTATTAGTACCCTTATTATTGAAAGGTTTGGTGTTGTCTACCAGTGAATTCATCTGGGCCAGGGATGTCTTTTTTCAGAATGGTTGTAATAATATATTAAATTTACTAATTGAATAAAAATGAATTTAGATTTTCCAATTCTTTTTAAATAAATTGTGCAAATTTGTGTTTTTGAAGAACATCCATTTTGAAATAAGTTATTGAACTTATTCATGTAAATTTGTTTTTGTTATCCCTTCAGTAGCTGTAGACTCTGTAGTAATACCTACTTTTTAACCCCGATGTGGGCAATTTTTGTCTTCTCTCTTTTTTCTCCTTCCATTAGCCTAGATATACTTGCATTAATTGTACTAACCTATTCCAAAGACACAGGTTTTGTTTCCTTTGATTTTATCTTTTCTATTTCATTATTTTCTCTTTATTTTTTTTTTATATTCTTCCTTCCACTCTCTTAGGGTTTAATGTGCTGTTTATTTTGTTACTCCTTAGGGTGAAAGAGTAATTTATTTTAAATCTTTATTTTCTCACAGTAAGCATTTCAATCCAGAAATCTTCTTTTAAGCACTTCTTTATGTGCATCTCATCAATTTACACATACTAGGTCTCATTTTTCTCTTTATTCAGTTTAATGGTAGATCAAAATATAACCACAACAGTAATCTAAACATGCCAAATTTAAGACAGTGATTACCAAACTTGATAAAAAAAGAAGCAAAACCCAACTATATACGATCTACAAACAATGCACTTTAAATATATAGACATATACAGGGTGGGACAAAAGTTGGTTTGCAGTTGTTCATATGGAAAATAATACAGTAATTAATAAGTAATAATATAAGAATAAACTCTGTTTTGCATACTCACAATGTAAACCTACTTTTCTCCCCACCCTGTATACATTGGATAAAAGTTTAAAAGAAGAAAACAATGCACACAAATGTTCCTTTCTGCCTGCTCTATCATTTCAGAAACTTCTGGGTCTGTTTCTAGTACTGATTTTTCTGTAGTTACAAATTGCTTTTTCCTCACTGGGCATGTCTACAGCCCACACAGGAGGGGAGATAGGTTCAAACTCAGGCCAACTGGAGCAGGACATCATCAGAGATCACCCAGAACACTCAGCGGACACTCTTTCAGGGGGAATGGTGTCATGGTGTCATGGTGTCATGGTTAGTAGTAGGGCTGACCTATCCCTAAGTAAAACCTAGTCTAGCCCAACAGGTCACAAGGTGATGAAATTCACAAACAAGCTACTTAACAGCTAGCCAGGAGAAAGGCCAACAATCTTTACAGCGAGACAACAAAAAATTCAATGGTGTAAATCCACTCTTTTATAGTGTTCCACATTATGGGTTTTTCATAATTCATTGTTTGCCCTAGTTTTTTTTATGGAGGTTTTGTTTGTTTTCAGTTTTTATTTTAAATGAACATGGCTCCTGTGGACTTCTTGCATGTGTCTCCTGGTGCACATGTGAAAGGATTTCTAGAACATATGCCTAGAGCAGCAATTTTCAATCTTTCTCATCTCACGGCACACATAAACTAATTACTAAAATTCTGTGGCACACACACCAAAAGTATATTTTTTGCCTATCTGACAAAAAAAAATAGGTAAAATTTTTATCATTCACAACAGATAGCTATTGCTGTGTTAGCTGTTATCATTTTTTTATATGACAATCTAAGGGAAAAGAGGTCAGTGCCCCTGACTAAATAGTCCAGTACTGCATGTTTTAAAATTGTTTGCAGCTCACTGGTTGAAAATCAATGGCCTACAGTGAAATTACTGTGCCTTTGTATATGTCATTTTTTACTTTTTGAGATAAGCGAAATTATTTTTCAAAGTGGTTTGATAATTTATATTTCTCACAACAGTATACAACAGTATAAATATATTTTTGTTTGCTCCCACCCTTGTCAACTCTTGTTAGATTAGGACAGTTTTACTTTTGCCAATTTGAGGGGCCTCATGTTTTTTATTCTTTTTAATTTCTTCTTTCATTAACCACTTCTTAACTCCTGTTGTTACTATCTTATTTTAAAGTAATTTCTGTATCTTTACATTTCCTTGAAATTATTACATTTTTAGAAGAATAGACCTCAGGTTAGGCCTACAAAACCAGTAAATATATTTTTGTCTCCCTTTTATTGAAATTTTATTCTATGCCAGATAATATTCTATGTGTCATACATGCATCATTTTATTTAATTGTTATGACAAAACAGCTCTTTGAAATAGATATTATTATTTTTACTATTATTATTCCTAGTTCACAGATTCAAACACAGTAGCCTAACTATATAAAATGCTTTCCTAAGGCCACACAAGGGTATTGGCAAACAACGCATTAAAAACAGATGGAAGCCAGTTTTTGATTCATTTCAAAGTCTTAGTCCTTTATATAAGAGTCCTCTGACTCTTGAAAAATGCTTTGGAAAAATGAGATTCCATGTATTAAATTCTCTGCTAACACAATTTTACTAGTATATGGGTTTCATTGTTTTGATAGTTGGTTTTATCAAGAATTCTGACAACTACATATTCCCATTCACTGAGATTGAAATACATCACTTTTTAAAGTCAATATTCAGAAATTGAAGGCATTTTTGTGCACCAACAATGAAACAGGAGAATCAGAAATCAGAAAAAAAGTCCCACTTGCTATAGCAACAACAACAACAAAAAAACAATACCTAGGAATAAACCTAACCTAGGAGGTAAAAGACCTGTATTCAGAAAACTACATAAAACTGAAGACAGAAATTAAGGAAGACACAAATAAGTGGAAGCATATGCTGTGTTCATGGGTTGGAAGAATTAACATCATCAAAATGTCCATACTGCCAAAAGTAATTTATAGATTCAATGCAATCCCTATTAAAATACCAAGGACATATTTCACAGATATAGAACAGACATTCAAAAATTTATATGGAACTATAAATGACCCCAAATAGCTTCAGCAATTTTGAGAAAGAAGAACAAAGTAGGAGGGATCACAATACCTGACATCAAACTATATTACAAGGCCACTGTAATCAAAACAGTCTGGTGGTGGGATAGGAACAGACACATAGGTCAATGGAACAGAGTACAGAGCCCAGAAATAAACCCATGTCTCTATGGTCAATTAATATTTGACAAAGGGGACAGAAGCATAAAATGGAGTAAAATTAGCCTCTTCAACAGATAGTGTTGGGAGATCTGGACAGCTACATACAGAAGAATGAAACTTGACCACCAGCTTACACCACACACAAAAAAAACTCAAGGTGGATAAAAGACTTAAAGATGAGTCATGACACCATAAAAGTCCTAGAGGAGAACATAGGCAGGAAAATCTAAGATATTCCACTCAGCAACATTTTCACCAATACATCCCCTAGAGCAAGGGACATAAAGGAAAGAACAAACACATGGAACTTCATCAAAATAAGAATCTTCTGCACAGCTAAGGAAAACATCAGCAAAATGAAAAGGGAACCGACCATATGGAAAATATATTTGCCAATGATACTTCAGACAAGGGCTTGATCTCCAAAACATATAAAAAACTCACACTACTCCACTCCAGGAAGACAAACAATCCAATTAAAAAATGGGAAGAGGACCTGAACAGGCACTTCTCCGAAGAGGACATACTGAGGGCCCAGAGGCATATGAAAGGATGCTCAGCATCACTAGCCATCGGAGAGATGCAAGTTAAAACCACAGTGAGATACCACTTCATACCAGTTGGAATAGCCATCATAAACAAATCAACAAACAACAAGTGCTGGTGAGGTTGTGGAGAAAAGGGAACCCTAGTATCCTGTTGGGGAGAATGCAGACTGGTGCTGCCACTGTGGAAAACAGTTTAGAATTTGCTCAAAAAACTAGAAGTGGAACTGCATTTCAACCCAGCAATTCCATTACTGGGAATATACCCTAAGAATCCCAAAACACCAATTCAAAAGAACCTATGTGCCCCAATGTTCATAGCAGCACAATTTATAATAGCCAAGTGCTGGAAACAACCTAAGTGCCCAACAGTAAATGGGGGGACCAAAACACTGTGGTACATTTACACAATGGAATGCTAGGCAGCAGAAAGAAAGAAAGAGCTACTGCCCTTCGCAACAGCATGGATGGGACTGGAGAGCACTGTGCTAAGTGAAATAAGCCAGGTGGTGAAAGACAAATACCATATGATCTCACCTGTAAATGGAACCTAATCCACAAAACAAACAAGCAAGCAAAATATAACCAGTGACAGAGAAATAATGAACAAGCTGACAGTAACCAGAGGGGAGCGGGGAGGGAGATAATGGGAAAAGAAGGGGAAGGGTCATCATGAAACATGCATAAAGGACCCACGGACAAAGCCAAGAGGGGAAGGACTGAGGGTGGGAGGTGGGGGTGGGTGGGGCAGGGGAAAGTGGTGGTGGGAAAACGGATACAACTGTACTTGAACAACAATAACAAAATGAAAAAAAAAATAGGCAGAAGACCTGAACAAACACCTCCCCAAAGAAGATGTACAGGTGACAAATAAGTTTGTGAAAAGATACTCAACATCACAGGCCATTAGGGAAATGCAAATTAAAACACAAGATATTACTACACACCTATTAGAATGGTAAAATCTACAACAGGGCATCATCTGATGTTGGGAAGGATGTACAGCAACAGTACCTCCACTTCAGAAGACAGTTTGGCAGTTTCTTATAAAAACTAAACCTAGTCTTATATGATCCAACAATCACACCCCTAGGTATTTACCAAATGAATTAAAAACTTACATTCCCATAAAAACCTATGTGTGGATGTTTATAGCAGTTTTATTCATAATTGCCCAAACCTGAAAGCAACATAAATGTCCTTTAATAGGTGACTGGATAAACAAACTGTGGTACTTCTAGATATTAAAATATTATTCATCAATAAAGACAAATCCTCTGTCAAAGCAATGAAAAAGATGTGAGAGAACCCTAAATGCACATTGCTAAATGGAGGAAGCCAACCTAAACAGGTTATATGCTGAATGATTCCAACTACATAACATTCTGGAACAAGAAACCTACAGAGACTGTAAAAAAAAAAAAGTGGTTTACAGGATTTAGGAGGGTGGGGAAGGATAAAGGGGTGGGCCACAGGGGACTTTTAAGACAGTGAAACTATTCTGTGTGATACTGTAATAATCGATACATGACATTAAGTTTTTGGTAAACCCCATAAAACTATACACCATGAAGAGTGAAACACAATGTAAACTATGCACTTTAGTTTATAATAAGGCATAAGTTGTAACAGATGTACCACACCCATGCAAGACATTAATAATAGAGGAAGCTGAGGGAGTGGAGAGGTAGTATATGGCAGTTCTCTGTACTTTCTGCTTAATTTTTCCATAAGCCTAAAACCACCCCCCCTTCCCAATAAGGTCTATTAATCTACAAAAAGAGAGATCTAAAGATAACCAACTGGAGCCTAAAAAAAAAAAAAAAAGAAAGACATCACTTTTTTACAAAGGGGACATTAATAGTTTTCTGCATTTGGACAAAGGTATTGGACCTTTTGCAGAAGAGCCATACTTTAGGTATGGCCATGAAACAAGAGATGTGTGTGTGTGTGTGTGTGTGTATATATATACATATATATTTTTTTTTCTTTGTCCTGGTTATAAATTCAGACTTCATTATATCCTCCCAAGACCTGGTATAAGTAACTCTAAAGTTATACTTCTATGCATAAGTTCTAAAAATGAGTCATTGTAACATAAATCAATTAAAATTCCGGGTTCAAGTGGCTTACCACACTAAGTCAATGTGGATATGGCACACATTCATCATTTTATTTATAAAGAGTGCCAGCTTTCCTAATATGTTTCTGTGCAGTGTGCTAGTTAGAATTCCCAATGGGTGAAGTGTACTACTTAAATGAAAGCCATTACTAAAACCCTCTTTGTTGTTTTGGAAAAGCTTATTTATGTGCCGAAATTCAATATTCTATCTATCTATCAGCTGTTGGCATGGGATTTTAAATGTAAATGACTACAGAATATAAATGTTTATATTTGTCAAGCCGAGAAGAATAAGTTGTTAAAATGGTATGCTAAGTTGCTTGTTCATAAATGACATCAGCTTTGTATTCAGATACCACTATCAGCTTGGATTAATGTAGTTACATTTAGGATCAGTGAAGGCAGATGGATTTTGCAACACACTTACGCTTTTGATGGAGAACAAAATAATCTTAACAAAAAGGCTCAAATGAAAGTTCAGAATTTCGGCTGGGGTTTTTAATAGGCAGAGTAAACAGCACAACGTTGAAATACAATTGCATTCACTTTCAATTTGTTTTAAAGCTGAAGCAGCAAGGGTTTGCTCTATAACAAGCTTTTTCTCTGGGATACACGTCAGTAAAGGATGCTGCATTTTGCTTTTGAGCAAGAAAATTTTTTGCGATGATGACAGTCTGCTCTATTGGATACCTTCATAAGGTCCGTACATAATATGGTAGCATATTCACTTGCAAAGACTGTGGGACTAGAAGAACATCATTTCATACTTTCATCATTACAATAATTTGGCAAGTATTTCTCCTAGTGTTCAATTCTACAGGGATTAACTTACTAGGTCTTCTAGTCAATTCTCCAGTGTTTGAGTCTGAGACTACCAACAGGGTAAAATATTTCTTTAGATGGCTGTTCCTCATTGATTATACTGAATTGGAAAGAAAGGCTGTTTTTTGATTCAATAGATGTCAGTTTATTTAGAAATAAATTTTTATGTGCTTGGGACAAGATATCACGTACTAAAATGTTTTACTGTCCATTAACCTCCTTCAGTGAATTCAGAGGTTTTGGGGAAAATAATGCCACATTGTCTTCTAAAGTACCTGTGGCCATGATTTTCAGGTGGTATTGTGCATTCTAATTGTGCAGGAAGCTGGGACAACAGCCTGTTTTTCAGCCTGGCTTCAGAGATTCCAACTCGGCAGCTCTGCGGTAAAGTTCAGGTCCCTGCAGTTTAAGGAGCACATCACGTTTTGAACAACACCTTGAGACCTGCCCTGAGACCTCTGTTGACAAGGCCCTTGACAGGCTCTTCCTCATTCCAAGTCTCTATAAAAGTCTTTTCTCTGGTGCAGAAAATGACCGTCACGTTCTCTTACAACTCCAGAATCTCAAAAGATGGTTCAAGGACCACCTACCCTGGGATTATTTTCCACCCACCGATCTACTGCTAAGGCCTTTTTCCATATAAGAATCTTTAAAGGAACTTTTTGAGAATATGTTTTGATCTTGTGCTGATTTTGCTTTGCTCATGCGTTTCATGCATCGTTGCCGCAAACTAAGATGATCCACCTAACACGCTGGGCAGCCACCTTAGTAAAATGAATCTTGAGAAGTTAGATGAATGTGCAGCCTTAATACCATCTCCTCAGGTTTTTGCCTTTGCTCGTTATTTCCTGTTCCATTTTACAGTTTGTCTATTGGACTTTCAGCCTCCTTTCTCTCTCTTCTCTGACCCTGTGAACCATCTTCCATCTTGAGAACATGGGGTAGATTAGAATTTTCAAGGCAGAAAGAAAAACTTATTTTAAGCATGTTGACTAGGATATAATTCTATTCGATTGGGATTCTGATAGCTGTAGAGACCTGCCAAGAAATCAAAAAGGATTATCCCCAAGCCGAAGTGATGCAGAGCGGCTACTATACGGAAAAAGTGAAAAGAAAGTTTTAGATTGAGAAATCAACAAATTTCAGAGGTGAAACAGATCTCAGAGGTCACCTAGCCAAGCAAACTGAACTGTTTTAGGAAACAACATAACTGCTCTTTTGCCTCACAACCTACTGTCCCTTTGGCCCTGGGTCCTAAGGAGAGTTGTTATGGTGCATGTGGCAGCTTAGTGCTTACCATCAGTCGCTGTGTCTCTGGTGTGTCTTCACCCCCATAGAGTAGATGCTGGAAAGCCCAAACCTGTATTTCTTAGAGTCCCTGGCAGCAAGGATTTGGATGTGATCTAGATTCAACCAACCTGGTGGATGTTTGAAAGATTTTGAAAACTAAAGTGAGGTGGACACACTGTGGCTTCTTTCACAGCATCTACTAGCAACATGAGCACAGAGATTTTGTGTAGAGATCATCTGTATACTATCAACAAATATCTCATGTCCAGACCCTAGGCCCAAGAGGACGTCCACAGGTGCAGGTACCTAAGGAAAGGCGTAGCTTTGGGGTTACCAGTTCTGCTAGTGTCATTAGCTCCTGGAAAGGGGAGGTATGTGTTTCTGGAGCAGCAGTGGAAGTGACTGCTTCCTGATGGCAGGTTATGACAAAGAGAAGATAAGGACTGAAATGGGAAAGAGGCTGAGGAGAGGATTCTAGGGAACCATCCATTCATGCAATTGGCAGAGGAAGACAGCCTCTTGAAAGAAAACAGAAAAAATGCAACTCAGTGGTAGTTAAAAAAAAAAAAGAGTAAAATTAGAAACATCACAGTAGGAGGGGTCCTTATATCTGGGCAATGTCTAAGAAACTGAGGCAAGAACTTAACATGAGGATTCGTATTTGTAGAATACCTAGAACTTGACCTCACACCTTTGTTTAGATAATTCCAGTGACAAGGAGCTCACTATCTTATAAGGCAAACCATGTATGACTCCAATAAAATGTGCACACAGAAAATTAAATAAAAGTTGACTTATTTCATTCCAGTTATTATCAGACCATCAATAGTGAGTTAAACTTACCCCAAGAGAATTAAAGGAATAAAACCAAATTTATAAGACAGAGAAAGGAGCAGCAGTAAAAGATGAGTAGACAACCTACTAAATGAAATTAATGATGAGTCTAAACTGGCTTCCCTCCTGAATTCATTGTGGCATCTGTCCTGAGCAAAGAAAAATAAAGGAACAGTGTGGATAATTGGAAAATAATAAAGACATAGTTAAAAAGTTGTTAGCAATAATAACCTTTTATATACCTAAATGATCATGACTTTAGAGTTATGTAGTCAGATAATACAGATAAGCTGACAAATAGGCAGAGTGGTTACAGTTCCCAGCAGTTGAGGGGTACTGGAGAGTTGCACATTTATAGCATAGATCTTTCATAATGTGTGAAATTTTATCATTGAAGGCTGTGCTATTCAGGAGAGTAGCCCTATCCACATATGGCTATTTAGATTTAAATTTAAAGTAATTAGCATTAAAAAGTAAACATTCAGTCTCTCAGCTCTATTAGCCACATGTCAAGTGCACAGTAGCCACATGTGACCAGCAGCTACCCTAATGGACATGCAGATAGAAAACATTTCTGTAGATAGGTCTAGTGGAGAGCTCTGATTATGCCACCATAATCTCCTCTATGTTGAGCTTTCTAGAGACTTTTAGTTGAAATGTAAATAGTGCTAAGTTATGGAAATAAATGAACACCTGCAAGAAGTCAGCTTATGAGATTGTTAACAGGGATAGGGGATGGTAGTGAGGAGTAAGAAAAGTGAACCAGACATCTATTAACATGATGGATATGAACATAGATGGGTTTATTCCTTACAAGACAGCATACCATAGAGCTGGAAATCAAACCCTGGGCTACATGACTCCAAAATCCACAATTGGTGCTGTCTGCCCACACCTGTGTGAAAAGAATGTAGAAGCACCTTGAGTGGAAGAGCAAAGTATCTCAGCATTTGGCATAGTTTGGGACAGGATAAGAGAGGCTATGCTGTGCAAATGGCTAGGAGTATTAAGTTTAATTTCTAGAGAGAAAAACAATAAGGTGCATAAATACATGATGAAAGGGAAGGCAGAAAAAAACCCCAGTGACCAAATTAAATCACCCCACAATTTTGTTTTGTGTAAATGCTCATGAGATAACCTACCAGCCTATTCTCACAAGTACTTGGGACCAAATTCAAGCTACAGTTTTACACTCTACTAGCCCTGAATCTTAAACAAAGAACATTGTCTCTTCTTGATCATGGAGTTGGAGCATCCATGATGCACTCATATTACTGACCCAATAGTAGCAAACATGTAAAACCAGACAGGACTGGATATATTGAGAGATAGCACTTGTGTGTAAAATTGGAGAGAACATGTAGAAATGGAGCCTGGGTCTTGAGCAAGGTCAAGATGAAAAGCAAGTAGGAGAAAAGGATAAAGTGAGTCAGTGTAATTCTCTTTTCTACCTGGTATGAGAAGATAATGAAGTTATTATTAACATTAAAGGAAAACAGTATCAGATTTACATACATTTTCTGAGCATTAGTTTTATTTCACTATATACTGGGGACTATTCTTTGTGGACATTTAGCCTTCACCAAGAAAATATCCACTTTTCTGTAGGTCAAAAGTCATGGGGATGGAACAAAATTATTGTCAGAATGCCCCGGTTTATCCTTCTCCCTGTCTATTAAAGGAGAATGCTGGATGAGCTCATGAAATATCTTCCTCTCCCCTGATTTCCAAGTTGCAAAGCACTTGACAACTTCACAGTCTAATATTCTGGACTTTGAATGCAGAAACCAAACAAAATGGGAAGAGGAGGGCTAGGGTAAAGACCCTGGGCTGGGCAGATGTCCAATCAGAGAAGGACTGAAATATGAGGCATAATGATATGTGATAGAATTTGGTAAAAGAAAAAAAAGAGAGTTATTAAGAAGCTTATCTACCAATTTAGGTAAAATATTGACTTATGTATTTTTGTTGTTGTTATTGACTGTGTTCTTTTGACTCTGGCAGTAATCTGAGGTGGTGAAAAGACAGGTAATGCAGATTTTTAAAACATTGTATTAGCCAATGTCACTATGATATATCATTTGCCCACAGCCAAGAATCATTACTTTCTTAGATTCTTCTACTTTTTCTTTGCTTACTGTCTAGCATTTTGCTTAAGTTTCCTTTCTATGAACAGCAACTACAAAAAAACCATAATGTGTATGGCTTATGTATGGTAAATGGTTAATCAGATTTACTGACTAGTTAAATGATGGAAATATGAGCTTTAATATCTTGTCCCAGCAAAATTACTAATCATTTTAAGTTTTGTACTGTCTGAGTCACTGGTGCATTGATAAAATTTTTGGTTAAACCAGTGACAGTCATGGATATGCTATATTAACAACCACATCACAGGGCCTTCACAAGTTTCAGTGAAATAGGGTAAGTAAAAGTACAATGGAAGCTGTAAATTGCCTCCACAAACGCAGGCTTTTATGGTTAAATAGAATGTAATTGCAACTTTACCTTAATGAACATATCAGCAAATATGTGTTGAGTGCTTGAATTAGCACATGTTATAAAAATAAATGATGAATTAACTGCCTAATTATGCACAGCTCTATTCTTGCTTCTCAGCAAAGGCTCCTTCTGGCTTGTCCTTCCATACAAATTATAGACTGGTGTAAATGTTTGCTACGTAGGAATAGTGGGTATTATGAGATAATACAGGCTTTAGGTTCAGACTGTCCCTCATTCGTGTATCCATTTGTTTAACAAATATTTATTGAGACTCCAGAGTCTCATTCACTGAAATGTTTTTGAGATCCCAGGAATGTGTGGAAATAGTAATCTGAGGAAATGATTGAGCTGACATATGAAAATTAGGAATAATTAGGGGAGCAGAAGGGGATTTCTTCCATGCAGAGAGAACACTATGTATACTGGGCCTGCAGCAGCACCAAAGGTGAAGGAAGAAGAAGGGCTCTAGCTCAGAGAGGAGAGGAGAGCTATGTGCCAGGGCTGGAAGACACGGACCTTCCTGTCCAGTGTCCTGTAGACCACATCAATGACTGGGAACTCACTGAAAAAGGAACACAGCCCAGGCAGATTGTTGCTGCAGTAAGGAAAGAAGAGATGAAAGTCCATCAACTCAGTGGCTAATGAGGTAGTCTCAGGAAGAGAAGAGCATAGCGGTTTTAGGAAGGTTGTGGTGAGGGTGGGGAATATGGTTCCAATCAAGTATTCTTGGATCTAAATTGCTTGTCGATGTTCTGTACCTTATTAAAGTTACCAAGGCAATTGCTTCACATCTCCAAGGCTCAATTTCCTCATTTTACAACTAGAGTAAGATTAACTTAAGGATTTAGGGGAATTCGATGAATGGATATATGCATTGTCAACTCAAAGTTCTGTGTAACTCTTAATTAGACTGGATACTTTGGAATTGCATTTTTAGTCTGGTATTAAAAGACAGCAAATTGATAGAGACTGGCTGTACCCCATAAAGAATCCAGTTGCTCTAAATCAAAGGCAATGAAATTACAGGATCTGACTCCTATTGTCTATTTCTCCTTGTCCTCTACAGCTCTTCTCGCAGCTCCCTCCACTCCAGCCACACTGGCCTCCTGGAGGTATCTGTCATTACTCATACAATCTTATTTCTCTGAGGTATAAAGTGCTCCTTAGCATCAATAACCCTGGCCAACTCCTTCACACATGGCTCAACACTGTCTTTTTTTTATAGCACTCACCACTTTGTATGCGTACCTTGTGATTTATACAAGGTCTGTCCAGAAAAAGTCCAACCATTGTTAATATAATGAGAATGGTTTGTGCAACATTGATGTAACCTGGAAGCCAAGGAGTGTGGACTGGAATGTGTGAACAATGACGACTTCACTGTACTAGTCAGTGAGGGTGGTAGATGCCATTGAGTGAACGTCTGTACCAAGGGCCATCACATTCAAAATGACTGAGTGAGTAGAGCCACAAAGCTGCATCAAATTTTGTGTTAAGTTTGAACAGTCCTCTGTGGAAACTATTCAGATGATTCAGAAGGCTGCAGCTATGGGCAACTGGCGATCGGCAGCTTCATCACGACAATGCATCCACTCATGTATGATATCTCATGCAGAGTTTTTTTGTGAAACATCAAATCACCCAGGCGACTCAGCCCCACTACAACCCAGATTTGACATCCTGCAACTTCTGGCTTTTCCAAAACTAAAATCACTTTTGAAAGAGAACAGATTTCAGCCAATCAGTGAGATTCAGGAAAATATGACAGGGCAGCTGATGGCAATTGGGAGAACTGCGTGAGGTCCCAAGGTGCCTACTTTGAAGAGGACTGAGGTGTTATCATCTTATATACAGTGTTCATTGTACCTTGTACCTTCTTCAATAAATGTCTCAATTTTTCATATTGCATGGCTGGATACCTTCTGGACAGACCTTGTATATGTCTCATGTTTAATATCTGTTTCTCCTATGAGACTGAGCTCTGCGAGACAAAGGAAACTTGAATATTTCGTTCCCTGACGTATTTCATAGAACTGTGGTCGGCCCATAGGAGACATTCAGCAAATGATTCTTGGACAGATTTGAGAGGATTGCATTTCAAATGTCATGTGTTCTGGAACTGAAACATGACAATCCAAGCTCTTCTGCCGCCGCTCAGTGACACCCATCAAACATGTAGATGGCCAACTTGTACACCTCACAATGAGACTTTATAGAGGAAAGGAAATCAGACATGATATAGAAAATTCTAATTTTCAGTGTCAATTGAAAAATAGCCTGGAAGTTAACATCAGCCAAATCTCATTTCAGGTATTAATGGGAAATTGAAAAAGTCATAAAAGAAAATGTTCAGAGACTAATGAAAATATTTACAATAGATATTGAGGGAACAGGAAGAAAAAAAAATATGCTCCATGAGTCTTATCTTCCTTTGAAGGATTTGTTGAATGAGCTTAGGAATAGATTCAATACCTCATTGAAAAAGTCTTGGCATGTCCTAATGGCATCTTATTCATGCAGCCTCGTTCCTCAAAATATGTGCATCTCAGATCCTCAAGCTTCTGCTCAGAGATACCTTTTTTGACCACACTTGTTGAAAATAACTTCCCACATTGCCCCCACCCCCCTAAAACCTTTATCCAGGTTTATTTTTCTTCCTAGCCTTATAATTTCTTGAAGCATATCATTTTATATTTGTTTACTCATTGTTATGCCTCCTTCAGTGAAGGACAAGCTCTACCAAGTCAAGAACTTTGCCTGTGCTGTTCTTGGTTGTGTCCCCAACACCTCATCAGGGACAGGTCTATAGTAGGCACTTGATAAACAGAAGGTCAAGAATAAAAAACATGTTTCTCTCTTTTCGTGGAGGAGGGGGAAGAAAGGGAGGGCCAGCTGGGCAGTGCCTCTCCACTGTCCATTCCAACAAAGTCAAACTCTGGATTTAAAGCCTTTCGTCATTTCATTCAACAACTCACTGACGCACATACAAAGGTTGAGGATAATGAGATGTCCTTTCAGCTTTCGGGAAGCTTATCATCTAGTGGTGAGGAAAGGCAAAGTTGGTAACAATAGCTCTAGTGAGGCCATATGCATGACAAAGCCAGTCCAAGCTGCAAACCTAGCCAAAGTGGGGCTGTTTCCTAGGGCTGATGTAGGCAGAGAAGGCTGTGTGGGGAGACTGAGGGACTGAGGATCAGTTCTTATTTTCTTTAAATTCTACTGCCTCTCTGTGAGTCGTACCCTACTCGTTCGTTCTCCCATGAAGACATTTTTTTGTCCTGCCTCATTCTCGAAAGCACTGGCCTTAGCATCCATACCAACTAACACAAGTTTCTAGTTTCCTTATTAAAGCACAGGAATCCCCATCTTACAGATTTAACATTGACTGTACATTCACCTTCCTCTAGGAACCCACGTTAAAAAAATCCCTCCTTACTTTAGCTGTACTTACTCGGCTACAAAATATTCACTGTATCTGGTTCATACAGGCTCTCTATTTTGACTGTAAGTTGAATTGGCTAAAAAGACAGACATAAAACTAATTATGACACAGAACAGCATTAAGAATTATAATGACGCACTGTAGGGGGAAAAAAGAAGAAAAAGAAGTGAGCTATCTTCTAAAGAAACAACACTGGAGCTAAGATTCGAAGGGCTGATAGGTTTCACTTGGCCCCACAGGGAAACACGAACGCAGGAAACAGTGAAAAACACGGGTATCAAAGCGTACTGTGAAGTGTGACTTGTTCAGTGAAGCTGATCGATAGCCTAAGGGGTGCTAATAGATTGGCTTCCAGATATATTTTGGAGTTTGATTGGGGAAAAAACCTTCGGATGTCTCACTATGGAGTTTAAACTGTGCGACAGGTATAGGGAGAAGTGTTTAAGAGAGGAAAGTGATATAATCAATTCTGGTTTTGGACAAATAACTCTGCAGGAGAGGAGCAGAGTAGGGAGAGATTAGAAACATATTCATCACCGCAGGGATGATAACTTTTATAACATTTTTAAACGATTGTCCGGAATGCTTTGATGTAAAAATCAAAAGCTATTTTAAGGAGTGGCATTTTAGATGACTGTAATCTTTAGGTTGGCTCCCTTCATCTCTTTCAAGACCAGCATTATTTTACTTTTGCTATCATTTTGTGGGATTGTTTTCAGCACTTTTAAGTTGTTAAAATATTTTCCAGTTATGCCCAACATTGAATTTTACGCTTTCTGGGCTATAAATTCCTAGAATTACAACAGTAATAAGGATGCCATGGTATAAAAGAAAGCAGGAACAACATAATGCTATTTGAAAGTTTCCTACATACCCAGCGTTTAGAAAAGGAAGCATTCTTTTATTTTCACAAAGACCCTGTGAAGAAGCCATCATTATTTCCATTTTACAGTTATGAACATTGGAAGAAAGAGTTTAAGGAAATTGTCCAATATCACACAGCTATACAGTGACAGAGAGGTTTAGCTGACTCCTAAATACATTTGTTTCCTTTATACTATTTTCCATTATATAAGCATGAGTTGAGGACCCACTATGTGCCTCTCATGGATACTAGACTTTGAGAACATACCATAACTATACTGGTTATTCTTCATTTTCAATATCCTGTACAAAAAAAATAATAATAATTCTCCACTCTTATCTACTATACTCAAGAAGCTGACTTTTGAGGCTACGTCACCAGGCTTCTTCACTCTCTGGTTACACTTTGGGTTCTGGCACTGGTGGCCATGGGTAAGACCTTGGAGAGCAGGAGAACTGATTTCGTACACCAACTCCCTCCGTGCTTTGCACTGGTTTTTCTGTCTCGGGCTGTGTTCCTTAGTACACATAGGTCCTGTTGGGCAGCCCTTCTGAGGGTCAGCTCTGTCGTCAGCCTCTGACTTCCTTTCGTTGCCTCTTCAATCCTAGAGATGGTATCGGCTCCCCAATATTGTCAGTCCTCTAAGGTGGTTCCCTCTTCCTTCCTTTCCTTTAACCTTGCCCACTACTCAGTAAGCCCTTTATTAAACTCATTGTCAGCTTTCATTCTGGGGCCCTAAGCGACTCCATCACCTCCCACTCGACTGTAAGCTCATGAAAACGGGGACCACGACTGTCCTGTGTGTTGACTCATTCTCATCCTTTCAGCTAGCTATTGAAAGGGTCATGGTTGCACAGAGCCTGACAACCTGATGAAAATATGTCCTATTGGTTAAATTTTCATGTTCAGTTGTAAACTATTTGCCCACTTTGCTCCAATCTCTACAATTTTTTCAATATATTTTGTCCAGCTGTATTTGTGCCCGGATCTATTTTTTCAACATTGCCTATTCATAGACCATTTAATATCCCAATGTACAACAATTCTACTTAATTGAAACGGATAGGAAATGGAATACTGATAAAGTGTAAATGTAAATAGCCTATTGTGATAGTCAGATTGCAAATTAGTTCAGTTTCTGTCCCTTCATCCCAGTTTCAGGTGGGGCATGTCCTTCAAGTTTTCTGAGTCTGACTTTTTGCATTTGTATAGAAGAAACAGTATAATACTAATATATAATTATCTCAATTTGTTCCTGTGAAATTGGAAAGGCTCTCATTCCCCTACAAGAACTTCAAGTAGTTTCCCCATGAGCCTCAGGCTTGAAAATAGACCAAGATTCTTTGAGCCAACACAGTCCCCACACCAAATGTGTGTTCTCAAGTGTTTGTCAGCTTCCACCCTCCAAGATGAAACCCACCCCCTCAGCCATATGTTCAGAGCCTTTAGGCCTTGACTGAGCAGTGCAAACAGATGGGCCCACTGGAAAGACGCCGAGACCCTGGCAGGACCAGCTTCTGGATCTTGGGTGCTCTCTTTGAGAAAGGAGAATTTTCTAGATGATAGTAACAGTGACGGCAGTAAGGATGGTGTCAAGGAGAAGCAGCCTTGTTAAAAGCTGGCTCTCACCCATGTACAAGCCATGCAAAAGCCTGTATCCCACAGGACAATCTCAAAGCCCAAATCTCCATGGAAAGGAGTCATGAGTATTTGAGACTATGCACATTTGTGGCAGTAGAAGGAAGTGTTGCCAAATCTAGTTTATTAGTATGTGTGTGTGTATACTATTTTATATAGAGAGAATATACACTTTTATATAGAGAGAATAAATAAGATATATTCTATATAAAACTAATATATATTCTCTGTATATAAACTAATATGTATTACAGTTTATTAGTATATATAAGTACAAACATATAATTTAAAGCAGAACTTATTTATTTAAAAAATTACGTGGAAGTTCTATATAATGTAACCTCTTTATTATGACCTTGACTTTGGAAGATTGGTATAGGACATCTATGTAAAAATGTTTACTTCAATGTAAAAATGTTTACTATTGACGAACTGTCAAACAAAAAGAATCTAGAAGGGCATGATGGTTAGATAATAATAATAATAACAGCTAATATTTATAAATCATTTATAATGTATCCATTTATGCTCCAAGCTGTGACCCACCACCTGTTTTTGTAAAGAAAGTGTCATCGAACACAGCCACATGCATTTGTTCACACATCATCTATGCCTGCTTTCCTTGCTACGAAAGCAGGTTCGAGTGGCTGTGACAGAGACGGTGTGACCTTCAAAGCTGAAAATATTTGCTCCCCGGCCCTTTAAGGGAAAGCTTGCCGACCTCTAAGTACCTTGCATATTTGATCTTATTTACTTCTTTCATCCATTTATCAAGTGTGTAATATTTTTATCTTCATTTTATAGATGAGAAAACTGAGAAACAAAAGCGTTAATTAGCCCGCAATCTTACAGATAGTCAGTGACTCTGTCTCAGAGAGTTGGAAGCCAGCACCTGTGTGGCTGGGCCCTTTCCTCAGGCTTACCTTGCCTATTGTAACCCACACGGAATCTAGGAAGTAGTGGAGAATTGTGATTGGTTCGCTACCCCATGCACTCAGCCCACAGGCTCCTAGGGAAGGCCCAGAGAGCCTTTAGCTTTAGTGGGCATGGCCCAAACCGCACCCATCTCTGAGTTCCTCCTCCCTTCAACTCCTCCCTCCCAGTGCCCTCCACTCCTAAACCCTCCTCTCCATTTTCTCCTCCTCCCTGGGGCTCTGCCACATTGCTTGTCCTCCTGGTCTCAGGAATCTTTCCATTCCATTATGTGTTTTCCTGATTGTAGCCTAGAGGGCTTGAGTTGCATACAGGTGAAGAAAAAAAGGAAGAGAATATTCTTTTACAAAGTCAAACATCCCTCAGACAGTTGGACTCCTGCAGTTTTTTTTTTCTTCTATGCTCTATGGTGTTAAGCTATTAGAGTTCCAGTTTCTTTTCTATGCTTTGAGTTGTAGTACAAAAGACCTCCTTCCTTTTGTTCCAATTTACTGTATGCCTGGCCAATAAAGGAATGGCTTGGGAAGGTTTAAAACTCAGGCAGGAAATGGAAGTAGAAAAACTCCTTATCCTGTGACAATGTAAAGTAAATAAATGTAAATAAGTAAATACCCTGCTTGTTTAAGGTGGTGGCGGGGAGGTGAAGTGGAACTGAGTCCTCTGCATGCTCACCTGCCATGTAATGACCGGGACCATTATCCAGAATGCTGGCACCCCGGGACACAGCTTTAACGACGACTGCTTGGGATTCTTGTGACCTAACATACATGAAGCTCCTAGTTCCAGTGATGGGAAGGTAGAAATTGTCAAGATAATACACTATTACTGAAATTGTGGATGATGATGGTGTTGACAGTGATTACGCTTGGAACTCCCAGTTCACAGAATTTTCCACCAGAGCACCCCAGTCGCTCCTCAGGGGTGCACTCTCCAGTGTGGAGGTGCTTCTCTAGGCCGGACAACTGATTGTTGCAATAGACCCTTAACTGGTCACCTGCCCCGAGGCTTTTCTTCACGCATCTATACAAGACATTGCTGATGGAATGAACTTTCTAACAGGTAATGTGATCAAGACACCTCCCGGCTTCAGCCCCAGTCCCGGGCTCCCCATTAGCATCAGGGCACAACGGGGTGGCCATTCTGGTGCATGAACTGCAAAGCCTTTTAGAGGCTTGTTTCTGTTTTTCCAGCATTATCTGTTCCTATTGAATATTCATCTCTCGAACTTGACAGTCTGTTAAACCCTCATTTACTTGTCATTTCAAGCATGCACTCTTTGGTTTCACTCCTCAATGCATTCATTCTACATGCTGTTTTCTGATTCTCAAACACTCATTTATATCATGCAACCTTCCCTTGTCCCCATGGAAAATTATAATTAAACTTTAAAACTTATTCCAGAATCATCTTTTTGAAAAAGCTTAAAAAAAAAAAAATCCCACCCTAGAAAGAACCACTTCTGCTCTGTACTATTTTAATACTTTGTATATAATTGTGTTATTAAGTATAACATAATATATATTTATCTTTTTAAAAGATTTTATTTATTTATTTTTAGAGAGGGGAGGGGAGGGAGAGAGACAAACATCAATGTGTGGTTGCCTCTCATGCGCCCCCTACTGGGGACCTGGCACGCAACCCAGGCATGTGCCCTGACTGGAAATCAAACTGGCGACCCTTTGGTTTGTATGCCAGCACTCAGTCCATTGAGCCACACCAGCCAGGGCTATATTTATTTTTTAAAATGCCTGCTCCCCTTAATAGTCAAAGAACTGATTGAGGGTAGAGTTTTATTTAGCACAAGGCTAGAAACAGTTCTTGGACTGAACTTCAGAGCATCTCTCCGTCAGGTATTCATCTAGTGATTGTGTCAATTACAGCAACTCGGAATTTCTGTCCCCACATGGAGTTGTCTGAGCTTGCCTAGCATAAAGACTAGATGTATAAAACCATGGTCAGAAGATTAAGTGATCATCTCTTCTTGACATAGCTATAAAATATTTTATTTTCTTTTTTATGATTTCCTGAGTGATTTTTGGTCTGATTTTATGCAATGACTATATATCACTTTTACATCAGAGAAAAGAATTAGTTCTAAGTTTATCCCATCTAGGGACTTTTTTCTATAGGAAAAAATGTGTATGTTGTGTTGCAGATATTATGGTACACAGTGTTGGGTGACTAACCTAACAGTTACTTCCAGCTCCTTTCTGTCTTGACCTCATCATATAAGGAGGTTAGAAGAGCTAAATACTTGCTTTCCTAGACTTCTTTGATCTGCAGTAGACATATGTCACAGATATGGCCATTGAGACACCAGTGGCCATCTGCTGGAGTAATTATTCCCGCCCCACCCCCCACCCTGGCCTCCTGCCTTAAGAACAGATTTGATGCCTAGAGCCCTGGTAGCCATATTGAAACAATGAGTTGCAAAAACCATAAAAATAGAAATCAAATTCCAAGGTTCGGAGAGAGGAAAGATAGAGTTTGAGTCTTTGTCATCATTCAGCTACCACACCAGGCCTGATTTTCTACCTCCGGTTGTTTTATTACACTGGGAAAATATCTGCATCATTTAACACACTATTATTAGTTGGGTTTTTAAACTTTTAGCCATGAGTATTTCTCATAGATACAGATATGTACAATAATTTGTATACAATAGTATCTTAACAGTATTGTCATAAAAATTGAAAACTTAGAAAAATGTAATATTGTGGAAGGTTGGGGGTGGATAGTGTAGGGGAGGGTAATGGGGGGAAAATGGGGACAACTGTAATTGAACAACAATAAAAAAACAGTGGACTCACACTATCCATTATAGGTTTTATTGTCAAGGTATATTACTTAAAGCAGTGTGATATTGACACAAAGACAGGTAAATAGCCCCTTATGAAACAATAAAAATTCCAAAAGTTAAAAAAAAAAGAAAAGTGTAATATGCAACAATAAAAAATCAGTTTTTAAAGTTATGGAACTAAATAATCAGCTTTTAAAAATAAAGTCTTAGAAGACTTCTAATGGCTTAAATAATTATCTATGGTATGTTATTAACATTGAAAAAGTAGGTTATTAATTGATATAGAAAATATAATCTCAGTTTTCTTGAAAAATATACACATATGTATAGTAAAAAATGTCACACATCATATACTGTTAATTGTCTTTGTTTCTGGGAATTGGACCACAGTGATTTGTATTTTATTCATTTATGAATTTTCATGTCTTCTAAATGTCCTTTAGTGTACATAGATTATTTGCCTTAATTGAATTAGAGAAATTCAATTAAGAAAAATAATATTAAATGTTAGTTATAAAGTAAAAAATACCAGAGAACTGATATCTGGAATGTGGTCAAGTTTGCCTTGTGGCAAGTATTAGGTGAGTTAAATGGCAATTGGGGAAAAATGTAAATTGTATTAAAATATTCTGCCTTTTACTAGATTTGTATCCATGCCAACATTGATTAATACAGTCAGCCAATGATACTTCAGAAGAATAATGGGATATTGGATAGGCAAAGAACGATAGATACTTCCATTTGCTGTTGAATTAAAAGCAAGTTAAAAATCCATTAACAGTGAAATGGAATCTTACCATGGTTTTACTCTTCTTCACGATCCTGTCTGAATAATTCAGAGAATGGGCAAAAAGCCCAGATAAATGCACTATTTTTATTTTCTCTTTGAGCCTTCCCCACCTCAGCTGCTTGGTCTCCGGAAAGGCTCTCTCAGTGCCTGCCCGTTTCAAAGTGCTGTTGGGATCAACAACCTGGAAACTCAATTTCAGGACCCAAGGTGTTTTGGAGAAAGTGGCAAACGGTAACCTCAGTCTTCAGACAATGAGACAGCAACTGCAGAGAGTGAAGAGAAGGTTTCAATGTCAAAATATAGTATTTTGTCCTCCTGTGCCACTGAGAAGTCATGCGAACCGGGGCAAATCATTTCATCTCTTTGGGCTCCAGTTCCCACATTTGTGAAATGGTGTGGCCACTTCCTCCCAGCGTTTCGAGAGAGCACTGGATGCAAACATGTCCACGTGCAGTGCACATTACGTCAGCAGTCATGGAAACCAAATATTTTAATGACCTCGACAAAACAAACACTTCACTTTGAAATTTATTAACTCCCCAATTAAACTAGGGTCACTAAAGGGGAGATGCAGAAGTATTATCCCAGTAGCACAGGGTTCTGTGAATCAAGACAGTGGCATTTCCTTTGGCTTTACTGGGTGAAGGGTCATTCTGGCTAACTTCAACGACAAAGGTCCCGAGGAGGTGGGTTCCCTCTAAATGATTTTGTAGCCTGAAAGGGGATCTATGTTCTAAGATTTCCTACTTTGTGGGCCATCCAGGGCGGGCTACCACAAAGTTATAACTTGTACCCCCTTCATTCTCTAAACTGTTTAAATTATATTCCATTCAAGTTTGTTTCTATACAAAGTTATGTACAGAGAAATGCTTATATAACATTCTGATGTGTCAAACAAAAGTGCCTTCCGCACTTCCTGCAGGCGCATGTGCCGAATATCTCCAGTGTTGGGGGAACTTCCTGCTTTATGAAGGTACTCTTTCGCTACTAGGTGGCAGCTTATGTTGTTAGACAATCCTTTCTTCTGTTTGGCTAAAATCTGCTTCTCTGTTCTTGGTAGCCTCTTGACCCCTGCCCTGCCATCCACCACACAGAATAACACTTGTTAGGCACTCCTTTTGGCTCCTTGATTTATACACAAACAGTTGTAGGTTTAGATACGTGGGCGAACTGCTTACAGAGACTAGAATGTAACTCCTAACTTGGGTCATCTGAGTTAAAGGACTTGCCCTCATCTGCTCCCTTTCTCAAGCATGCACTCATTGAGAATATTGCACTGGAGAATTCATAAAACCATAATACACAACAAATAATAGAGAAATTCCATTTTCCTGAATCCAATCACTGTCAGTGTGAAGGAGCGTCTCAAGGCTTTATTTCTTCAACTCCATTTGATATAATGTCATCAGCTGCCCACACCCATGTGCAATCTTCATTCCTGCATTTATTCATCCAATAAATATTTATCAGGCATATATGCCAGGTGCAAGACAGAGTGTAAGGTGATGGGGGTATAAAACAATAAATCGGGCACAGGCATCTAACATCTAGATTAAAAAATAAATAAAAAATCCAACACCCACTTACTTACTGTATATGAAACCAGTATCCAAGCAATTGCTTTTCGATGTTGTTATTTGATTCATTTGTTTATTGCCACCATACAGCTCTTTGATGCTTTGTAGCCACCGTTAGTAAAGGTGCAATTCTTGGAAACATCTTTTCTAATACAGCGTCCAAGGATGGGTAACATGCTAGCTATTTAAAGACCCAAGAAGAATCTCTCTCTTGCTCCTGAAAGCTTTCCTAGGATGGTTCAATGAGATTTAGTGGTTCTTCCCCAGAACTAATTTTAATCTTTATTTGTCCCTGGTCTAAAATGAGCTTTGAGAATATAGGTGAAACACTTTTATAGAAACTCCCAAGCACAGGAAAAAAACAAACAAACTATTGAGTCACAGCAAGACAGGAAAAAGAGGGGAGGAAAAGGGGGTGGTCGCAAAAGCAAATTTAATTGTTCACATTAATATTGCAAGAAATAACCCATGTTCTATGCCTACTTATTGCTTGTATCTCACCAAAATAGACAATGATGGCAGGGTCTTAACATCTACTGGTGCTAAGATTCGTGTGAACATCCTGATCATGAAAGATACTCATGGAACTAGCACATGTCTTTTGCAATTTCAGAGGACGGCCTATGTACTATCTGGTGGCAGATAATTTGGCAGGTCAATGTGCATAATGTGAGAGCTTGCCCCTTTCATGGCCTCCAGTCTCTTCTACAGAGAGACTATCACCTCTGACATAGAGCTGATATTCTGAGGACAGAGTCACATCACTGCCTCCTAAACACCATTCACTTTTATTTCCTTTGCAGAGCCATGAGCCAGTTACTTTTGCTCTTTTCCCCAACAAAGGATGATATTCCCAGGCCTGACCACCTTCACCCCCCTCCATACCCACATATCGGTTTGACAAGTTTGATCCCCAAAGATTAGAGGCGTGATGAAAAGGGAGCAGCTGTGCAGAAAACACTGTAGCGGTTGCAAGAAAATCCACCATCCTAACACAATGTAGGTGAATTTATTTTTCTGCAAGAAGAGCAGTCATTCTGTTCAATTATTTGATGACATTAGCACATGCTTGGTCCAAAGGTAAGGACGGGGCATTCGAGGAGATGGGAACCTCAGGTGCAGTGGAGAGTTTGGGGAGTTTTACTTGTTTGGTCGCCATGTCCTCTTCCCCACATGAGCCTCTCCCAGGGACCAAGGGAAGGAGATACTGTAACAAGAAAGAATAAGAGTTTCTGTAAGACTTGAAAGACTCTAAGGCGGGACTTCTTTGCACTGTATGCTTGTGGACACCAGAAATACTTTTGAGAGAGAACCTTTAAGCACTTCTCGAACCTGTGGATAGATGATGTTCATAGCAGTAGACATTTGACTTCTGAATTCAGCCAGACCTGGGTCTGAATGAAAGACCCTGGTTTTGACTTTATGGCTGTGTCACCTAGAGAACGTTACTCCTTGCCGAGGCTTATTTTCCTCATCTAGGAAGTGGGGTCACAGTCAGGATTACATGTGTGAAGCAGAGAGGAGTTTTTCTTTATTCTTCTCATTTTCAAACCTATGATGACAAAAATTATTTCACCCCAAGTCTTAGCTTTTACAAAAATAGTTATTCTGGAACTTTTAGTTTAGAAACAACATGCAGATTGATGTTAGGGAAATTAGGTGATTTATAGCGTACTTAGTTCCATCATTATGAAAGGGTTGTGTTGCAGAGGGTTATTTGTATGTAAGCCATCTACCATGTTCCAAGCACTGAACAGATGTGAACTCCTGGGTGCCTTCCAGATGCAAATGGCATCTAGCATGGCAGGCACTCCCACCACAGCTTGTTCCTTCTACCAATACTCGTGGAGACAGTGAACAAGGCAAAAACTCAGCCCTCCCAAAATTAAGACTCAAATTTTAGAAGGATTCTTCCTAATTTTAAATTTGATGAAATAATTTGCAATAACAGTTCAAAAAACGTCTACCCAGTCTTCAGCAAATATGCTCATGTGTCAAATATACCTCCAAAAAGATTGGAAGAAAATTCTCTCATCTCAGGTTTTTGTCCTGAGGAAGACACTCAAGTTTCTCCTGAATGAAAACTAGGCATTGATTTCTTCCTAGCAATCATCTTTTCTGTGTCTTCTACCCCCAAAGAATACAGCAGAGCAGCAAATGTCAAGAGTTGGGGCGGAGGACTTGGGAAGCATGGCTCTCAATGGTAAACAATGAAAACAAATATGAAAGATACATAGAAACGGTGCATTTTGGAGATGAGACAGAGCATGTTGTGTATGCAGTAGAGGCAGTAAGGTTCCTTGTTCAATGCAATAGATCAATGTTACCTAAATATCGTACAGAAATCAGGGGATGGGTTAGGAACCTTGCCCATCACTTCAGTTGTGTATTGGAGATGGGACTCCAGCATTAGACAAATGAGTATCAGAGTTAAGAGAAATCAATGCGTTATTGGCAAACACCCCTTCTGGAGACATCTTACTTCATTCAAAGCTGAGTAAAGAGACTTTTAAAAAAGTAAGCATAATAGAATTACAGGAGAGGAAACTATAAGAAGCATATTTTTTGAAAGTGACATATTATAATCCAAAAGAAAATTTTTAAATTGAATATTTGATCAAATAAACCAAGGGGGGGTGGAAAAGAAGTATCCATTAAATAGGAGGATAAGTAGGCTAAAATAAAAGAACAATAGAATGGGATGAAAACAAAGTTGAATGAGTTTTTTTTAATGCAGAAATACCAAAATGGTAGCAAAATTACAGATCGCATTGGATGTAAATTGAGGTAAAAATATGAAAAGGTGGAAAATCAAATACAGATGGTGGAGGAAAACCTGAGAAATAAAGACATGAAAATAAAGAGAGGGAACAGGAGAGAAGCTGGGCACTCAAGGGTCGTGAAGAGAGTGATCGGCAGGTATTTGGATAATTGCTGTACCTGCAAAAGGAAATGTACAAATGCAACAAAAGCGGCCATGGGATCTTTAAGCAAAGAGATCTTCCCTGAGCTAATGAGTAAGGATGTAGAAGGAAACTGTGTATCCTGAGCAAAATCAAAGAGCCATGCCTTAGACACATCCTGGTAGAAATAATATATTTCAAGTTTGGGGCGGGGGGAAGTCTACAAACAGCTAGACAGAAAAAATAAAAAGGTTTCTTCCCACAGGGACAAAAAAATAACTAGTTTCTTTTTATAATGCGATAGTCTTTTAACAGGGCACTGATCTATAAAATATAAGCTAAACACTACTAAGGAAATTCAAGCATGAATAAAAGATCAGGTCTGGGGACTTAGTGAAATTAAGTGCTACACAAAATGAAGTTCATGAGTCAAATGCTTATTTCACCCTAAAGGAAAAAACACATACATAGATTGTTTTTGTTTCAGTATTATGACACATGCAAACAGTTTTAAGATAGCCCCTGTGGCCTCTCATGCTGCTAAGCTGTACCACACTTGACTTTAATTGAAGTTTCCTTTTTCTTCCTCCCTCATCTGTATTTCAAAGACAACTTGGTTACATCTTTTTATTGAGTCCATATAATCTTGAGCATCTCCATGCATAAACAGAAAGCAAATGCCTCTCCTAACGGTTTGCCAGTGACTCTTTCACCAAAGCGTGTTAATAAATTTGTAGACTGCGAATGTCTTTAAGACGTTTATTAAGTCTTCCCTTATGTTCCAGATCTTTATGGACAGCATGTTGAATCCTATCTACTCTTTGCTCTCCACAGCCACCAATCTCCCCCCAATTGGATGAATGTTCACTTTTTGGTTCATCGTCAAACCTTTGCTGTCTCAATTCATTGTGTGTTTTCTCCATCTCTTAGTTTCTTCGTGGGCAACACTTGAAATGAATTCCATCAAGTAATTGCTCCGGGAACAGGCTGCATTATGCCAGGTTTAACGAGAGAGAGGCCAAGGTCCCTTTAGAGCCCTGCCTTCCAGCGTCTTTTCCTCTAACCACAGAGACCCTGACCCCTTTGGGAGAGAATGTCGTGTGCAGGTTACTCCCCTGCTGTAAGTCCAGAAGTGAAGTGGCCCTTTCCTTGCATTAACGCACCGCACTAGGAGAAAAATAGTAACAATTAGCTTCACAGCATATGTCCCGAATGATTTGATAAAGGACCGCAAGGGACATCATGAAGAAGATGGGTGTGGAAAAGACTCCTTCTTATTAAGCTTAGCAGGGGAGGAGGTCTAGCGTATTCATTTCCATAGATAAACAAACAAGGCAAAGCAAAGGAACATCTGCTGGGAAGGGCTCCTCCGACTAGTAGCAGATGTGTTTCAACAACAAAGCATATCCTAGAAGCATTTTAGGGTTTAATTATTTACTTATTTCATTGAGCTGAGGAGCAAGAGGGTGGGGATGGATGGAGGAGGCATATTGTAAATTTACTGAGCCTGGAAATTCAATTTTGAATGCAGTTTAAGCCTTCACATGATGAAGTTTCTCTCAGAACATATGCTAACTGCTTTTTGATACAAAGACCCCAACAGGATTGCATCATCCCATTGCGTGTGTGTGTGTGTGTGTGTGTGTGTGTGTGTGTTGGGGGTTGGGGGGTATTGCTCTGAGTCATCCTGTCCACTCCATCCCCCCAACTATACCCTCAGCTTTCCACTGTGTTTTTGTAACAATCACCTCCTCTGTCTGCCTTTTGTTTCACCCTATTCAAAACTGTTCTCCATGGAACAGTCTTTCTAAAATGCAAATCTGATCACTGGAGCCATAAGACGAAAAGGGAGGGACATGGCATGAGAGATTAGGGAAGGATTGGTCTGAAGCAAAAGGAAATTGATCCAGGGCAGGAGAAAGGAGTAAAATAAAGTAGCGACAGCGGACTGTGTCTAGACATTAGCCAAAGTGTTCAGAAGAGAACAGCTGAATCATGGGCAATATGCATAGAATTGAGCCCTCCTGGCTCGTGCCTTCTCCCAGGAGGGCACAGGTTATACAGGAGCATGTCAGTAAAAAGAATCTGCAGGTCTGTGTGAAGTTGCTTGAAAGGCTGGTCAAGTGGAGAACAAAGCATCTGGTTACAATGGCCCAGCAGAAGCCGGGGCAACCTCCTCTGGGTTCCTTTTCACAGTCCTCCCTTGGCCACAGTGTAGAAGTCCAGGAACTATAGTGTGGTTTACCAGAACTCCCAGTTCTGTTTTTCTAGACTCTTCTAACAAGCTCCTCCAGTGTACTTGGCCCTCTAGCAAGTATTTGTAATTTGCATTTCCCCAAAGAGCTATTTCTATGATTTTGCAAGTCTTCCCTTCTCGGCATTCACCACAATGCGAATTTCAATCTGTTTTTCTTTCTGAGGTCTTCCCTGCTCACCTTCACACCAATCTTTGTCAAGGATGGTCCCCACAATGAGCGTTCACAAAACCTGGCATTTCTACTCTGTGGTTAGAAGTTATCATTTCATTTTTTTATCTCTTCCTCCAGTAAGATACAAACTTTTTGAGGTCATAATGTGCTCAATTTATGTGTGTTAAGTGAATGAATGGCATGGTCGATATTGCATAGTATTACATGCTATGTAACCAAGTTACATAACTTGGGTGAGGGAGCTAAGGATATTCAAGGACATACCTTCCCTTCTAATTTATCAGAGTAGCAACTGTGGCCCAAAGCAATGTAGGTTGAGGGTTAGAAAAAGGGCAAAAATGCCCCATCTTTTTTCTTTCATTTATGTTTTTCAGTCGATATCTTAGTTACGATGCTTGCAGTCACTAGTGACAAACAATTCATCTTATCTAAGGGAAAACATCTAAAGTTAGTTCAGCTTCAGAGAAGGCTTGATCGAGGACTTGTGATGAGTGATTAGGATTCAGTTCCTCCCATCGGGAGGTTGTGTTTTCTTTCATGTTGCCTTCATGCTACGGCTCCCAGGAGAAGCCCCAGGCAGCTCGGGGAGCCGAGCACCTTCGCTGCTGGCCAGTCTGGGAGAAGCGCCTGCCTGTCATCTGGCCGTCCCTGCATAAGGTTGACTGCACTGTCTGCACCATGAACCCGTCCCCAAAGGGGTCCCTATTGCCAAGTGATGCCCTTATTGACCAGGCCCAACTCGCAGGGCCATCTCGTAGCCTACTTCACACCAAATGCACAGACACAGAGTAGAGGACAAAGTTGTCACTTACAGGTAGGGAAACTATATAAGTTATTGAGCAAACCAGGGCACTTTTGAGAAGTGAAGGGGGTACTTTTAACAAGCCAGGGCACCACCATAAACTGCCCTGTCCTGGTGGCCTATACGTACTGTCACCCTACCCATAGGAAAAACAGGACACTATTCCCATATGCCATACATTTACACAATATATACACACCATGTGTGTGAATGTCAATCTGTTTTTCTTTCTGAGGCCTTCCCTGCTCACCTTCCCACCAATCCTTGTCAAGAATGGTCCCTGCAATGAGCATTTATAAAACTTGGCATTCCACTCTTGTTTAGCAGTTATCATTTCATTTTTTCATCTTTTTTCATAGGTATACATATACAGTCACATTTGTGTATTCGTGAAGTTATAAGATATTTTAAGATTTTCATTTTCCATAAGTTCACAGAAAGAGCTCTGGACTGCTTTAAAGAAACATGTTGCTAGTTTTATCTCTTTGAACTGGTGGATTACTTTGGGCAAGTCTCTTTATTTCTCAAGTCCCTGTTTCCTTATTTTTTGAACATGGGTGCTTTACTGGGAAGTTTTAGCATCCTATCTGGCTCTAAAGTTCTCTGGGATATTATTTATGATTCCAGGGCAAGGGTCAGACAAAACCTAGGTGGATGGGGGGATGACTGACTCTTGAGACAGGGCGAAATACATAGTTATAACATTTTGGGCTCCATGTGGCAGATTTGGTATTTTCAAAGCCATGACAACAAAATCAATAAAAGCAACAACTATGTATCAGTGCTTATTATCTGCCAAGAACAGTACCGAGCTCTTTATATGTTATTTTACTTGTCTTCACCCAACTCAACGAGAGAAGCATGATTACCCCCATTTTATAGACAAGGAAGCTGTCACTTTCATCAGTCATTCACCCAACACTTACCAAATGCTTATTCCATGTCAGCCCTTGTTCTAGGTCCTGAGGAAACAGTGATGGATGTGACAATATAGGTCTCAGGCTTTACAGAAGTTTCATTCTATGGAAGTAAAGCCATGAGGAGTATGCCCAACTCCTACTCACTCGCCACTCAGGGGCAAGTCCAGCTCCCAGAGTAGGAGTCTAAGGAAGGTAGTTAGCTGTTCATGGTTCTACCTCTGCGAGTTCACAGACTAGCCCCTGGTGGCGGGCTGGAAGTCCGGAAGGAGACCTGGACATGAGATGAGGAAGGTGAGGACAGTCTGGAAGCTATTAGCATCTCTGCATCCATCCCGCACCTCCTATCCAGCGATGACCTTCAGAGAACAATGGCTGCTGTGTCGCTCCCACCTCTCCAACCTCATGCAGACTCTCCTGAGGGCCAGCCCTAACCTGGTGCCATAAAGGAACGCTGTTCTGAGAAATCCAGCTCTCTCTTGGCTAAATTAACACAGCATGATACCCCCAGAGAGGGGATGGGGTGGGGATGGTGGTGAGTTAGGAGAGACAGACAATAAGCTATTTAAAAAATAAAAATATCAGTGCCAACATGGAGATAATTACAGTGGGAGACTGTGCTATAGAGTTACGGGTGGCCAGTTCAGATGAGAGTTGAGAGACTTTCCAGAGCTGACAGGCGGAGAAGCAGAGATTCTAACCTAGGCAGCGCGGCTGTGAAACCAGTTATTTTATCTTCCGCACAAATTCTGTGTCATCTTGAATAATAATGATTTGCTGTGGGGAGAGGTTGTATCTTAAAAATGCAAATTCTCAGGCACCTTCCCAGAACAATGGGATCAGATTCTCAAAGTCCTAGAATCTGTGGTTTTCACAGATACCCAGGGTGGGATTTAGCAGACCAGTTTAGAGAACACTGCGCCAGCATTTCAAAAAGAGCAGCAGAGTCCTGAAATGGACTGCTCACGCATTTCGGCAAAATCCCTGGGTTAGGTTGAACCACCAGCCATTCAGTTAGTGACTAAATGTGCTAACCCAGTATACACCACAGAGACAACCGTGCAGCTGAGCTATGACTTCAGCTACAACACAGAAGTCTCCTCTATTTGCCATTTTGTCTATAACACACAAGTACCCCGCAATACACACATCAACACACCTTCAACTTTTCTGAACTATCACAGAACTCTGTGCATGCATGTATTCAGGAAGCAGAACCAGCAAAGCCTTTTAAGTCCGCAAAGGTACTTGAAAAGCATTGTGTTTAGACATTTCAGCAACTCCCTCATACACCTGGGAGAGATGGGGATGAAATGTGCTTCCTTTCTATGGAGAGGCTTTATCAGGCTTTACATGCCCTGTCTGAAAGGCGAAACTTCAACAGCGATAGACGTTCGTCAACACTGATGAAAACGCTCACTCCCCGCAATGCTGAGGGCTTCCTTCCATAGGGGATTAATTGTTTAACATTCACAAAGGACTCTGAGGATGAAAAGACCCACACAAAGGCTGAAAATGAACACTCACTTTGTTTGCTTTTCTCATCCTCTGGTTGAATCTGTAGGGCCACCCCGTGTTTGAAGCGGCTCCAAGATTATAATAATAATGATGACCACGCTTGGAGCTGGGAGAGCCGAGTGAGCAGGGAAGAATAATTTAGACTCAGATATAATTCCAGGAACTGCAAAAGCAAGGACTTTAGTATTAAAAAAACCTGAGTCCCGACTCTGCGCCGCCTGACAGCTGTGTGACCTTGGGGAAGTTACTTACCCTTTGCGAAATTCTATTTCCTTAGCTGAAAAATGGGATAATATATCTACTTGGTTATTGTAAGTTAGAGGTGTTTTAAAAGACTTAGGTGGCACTTGGCACATTGCTGGTAGTTGTTCGGTTGTAACAATTGTGGTTATTGCCAGGGTTTGAGGAATATTAATAAATAAGGTTTCCAAGGCCCGATGCTGCAGAAGCCAGCATGGATGGTAAATTTAAAAATGACAAAAGAGAAGGAATGAACCAGACTGACAGGCAGGAAATATTTTAAATTTTTTGTGGGTATGTGTGTGTGTGTAGTAGAGCTCTCTCCTATTATTTATTTAAGATTATATAACTTTAAGTCATTTACTTCATAATTGCTTTAGTTTTCTTCTAATATCCCAACTAATTTCTTTAATATGGCTCTACCGTCACCTGCCGCGCACACCCCCAGTGCCATGTTTGTCAAAGGTGAGGAGTGAAGGACTTCTGTGAGTTGTTTGAGCAGCTCTGCATTAAGTGGAAATAATTGCTATGTATAGCTATAGATATACAGCTATAAGATGCTAGGGAAGGGGCACTTAGATTTTAGGACCAACTCTGTCTCCATTTCATTTGGACATTGGAGATTATCTTCCAAATGGGCAGGACTCCAGGTAATGAGGTGGGAGTTGGCAGGAAGGTGTAGGAGACCCACAGAGTTTACTCTGATTTGCCCCAGGTGGGGATTCCCTGCATGCCACTGCTCGCCTCCTGTTCGCCATCCCGTTGGGTCTGTGGCCACTTCTCCAAAGTCAAGGAAGTACTGACGCTGGCCTGGGCTCCACCTCCCTGGAATGACCACAGCAACTCCGCAACCATGGTAGTTATGCATCTGTGGGTTTTCGGCCATACTGCCACGGAGAGAAAAAAGAAAATCAAGGGCCCCCAGTGGGTTCATTTTCTAAAATTTAAAAAACATTGGTACTGGAGAGCACCGGTTTATAGTATAAGCCATCTGGCTGCTCTGATATGTGCAAATTAAGTAACTTGGAACCCTAAAAATTGCAGCATCAGAACATAATGCCTGAAAGTTTGCGGCAGGGTCAGTGGCCCTTCTGACGCCAGCAAGGCCTTAAGAAAGAGGATAGGAGCCAAGAGTGTCTCTCTGTTCTCCCTCGTATATTGTCATGTTGTAAGAGCAAGACCCGAGAAGGCAGCTTACAAAATCTTTAAGAAAAATTTCCCTGAGTCTGTCTTAGGAAAAAAGTTATAGGGCGACCATAATTGGATTGGTGGTGGGGAGGGGAATGGTCCTCGTTCAGGAGCAATATCAGTAATAAATAGCGCATCAAGAGAACTATCTTTAACATTAATTAGCACTGTGATGTTAGGAAATTCAATTAAACTTTGCTGGCCTTTTTTTTCCCCCCTTGCTTGTTTGTTTGCTCTTTTTTTCCCCTCTAATTGAGATAGCAAAAGAACTTTTAATGAGACAACACTAAATTTTGGCAGGAATTTCTCTGCACATGAATATAGTTCTCCAAGGACAAAACTCACAGTTGTCACTACTCGACTTTAGTGTCCTCAGTTGGGAGTGTGAGTATGCTGAGCCCTCACAACCACCCGCCGCTAGGAGAGGACCATGGGCCGTGAAATGGCCATGAAGGTTTGACTCAAGGGTCCACCGCATTATAATAAACTCTGTCTTCATTCGGTAAGAACTGACATCCAGGCCTGGCTGGCGTGGCTCAGCGGACTGAGTGCCAACCTGCAAACCAAACGCTCACCAGTTCGATTCCCAGTCAGGGCGCATGCCTGGGTTGCGGGCCAGGTCCCCAGTAGGAGACGTGTGAGAGGCAACCACACACTGATGTACCTCTCCCTCACTTTCTCCCTCCCTTCCCCTCCCTCTAAAAATAAATAAATAAAATCTTTAAATAAAAAGAATGGATATCCATGGATATGCAAACTGGGGGTCCATAAGTCATATCCAGGGGTACTTAATCTGGAAATAATGAGTAAGTTACATAAGGAATGCCAGGAGAAGCCACCCAGCATCAACGGAGCACCCAGTAAGAGCCTGTCATACCTGCTCATCACAAGCAACATGAGCAAGGTGAGGGCCTGGCTAGGAAAAGCAGGACTCAGGCTCAGTGGCTTCAGAGGAGGGTTCTACTAGGAATGAGGAAGAGAAGGGAGGGAAACTGAGGCCAAATTCCAGGCAAAGAGGACACAGTGGTGGTAGAGACGGCAAAACAAGAAGGAAAGGTGTCATCTAGTGGAAATTTAGACTCACCTGTATTTGGGGAAACATTGACTAAGCCATGACCCTTTTCCCTGAAGAACCAACACCACCCATATCTAAGCTGAGAACACCTTCTAAATGAGCTTCCAGATTTCTGCTTCTAGCCAAGGTAGAGTAACACAGATTAGATTTACCCCTTCATCTCAAACAAACACATTAGACAACATAAATAAAGCAGTGATTGTAATAGAGTAGAGATGGGCAATGAAGGCCAGTGGCTTCTGGGGACTGGGGAGACAAATATTTTGGTGAGTCCTGCAACAGCCTTAGCAAGAGAACTTTCAGGCTTGGTTGGCATAGGGAGCAAAGACATGGGCCAAGGTCGGGGGAATCCTTTAGTTGAAGAGACAGAGCTCGGAAAGCCCCAAGTGGCTCTATTTTCAAGTACTGGAGAAGAGACAGCTGCACAAAGAGAACTTTATACACCTGCAGAGGCTCTCCACGGAATACCCAACAGACTGCCGCAGAGGGAATGCATGTGAGGCAAAACATCTGAGACCAGGGACAGACCCAGGCCAAAGGACTTGAGGAAGGAGTAATTAGTGCTCAGACAGAACCATGAACACTGCCTTGTGCTATGTGCACCCTGGGGATGAAGGGGAACCAATAAGGAGCCTGAAGTGAAGGAGTGATGTGGTCACATGGACCTTTTAGAAATAGAGCTTCGGGTACAACGTGGAAAACTGATCAAAGGGAAAGAAACCCAAGTCAAAATGAATGTACAAAAATAACGAGAAATTATTAACTTTTTGTCTTTTTAAATATGAGCAGTTACTATGTTCCGGACGCTGCACTAAGTTGATTACACGCATAATCTTACTCCAACTGCTAACTGAGGTCGGACAAGGCAAATAAATTGCCCAAGGTCACAGAGCTGCTAAGCAGGTGAGCGAGGATTCAAATCCAAAATCTGTACCTGGTCCATCCATCTTGCTGCTTCCTTTCTTGTTGTTGGCTAATTCAATCCCGAGACTACAAATCAAAGTCCTGTATTTGTCCTCGAAGTAGAATTTGGCAAAGCCCTTGACTTGACACATGACAGGACATAAAAACAATATTCATCCGACAATAATAACTAGCATTTGTTTCCTACTTAGTATCTATCCAGACTATGTCTGCTTACATGCATTTAGCCCTCAACAAGAGAAAAAGGAGTCTATTTATTTTTCTCTCTGAAGAGTCTAGCTGCCGAGCCAGTATATTAACTAGCCAGGCCCTCACGGTTCGCTGCCCTCACATCAACCCAGCCTCCCGTCATCAATGCAGAGCGGGCATTATTATCAGTGCACCAAAGAGCAATGTGTGAGAAAAGGCAGTGCTCAGAGGAAAATAGCATCACAGCTTATGAACTAGCTGCTCTTTAATGACTTCAAGAGCTTTATTTCATGTACAAAGCGCCGAGGCCCGAAGTGGTTCCTCAGTACTAGGGGACAGTTGGAGTCTTAGCCGGGAGTATGTGAACTTTGATTCTCTTTTCCTAAGAACTGCAGAATTTAAGTATCATGTGTTGAGACTTAGTGAGCCCATTGTTTCATAAGATATACTGACCCCGTTGGGTGCTGCGCCCCAGAGAGAAGCCACTGGGCACTCTGAATCCACGGCTTCCTAGCCTATCTTTTTTTTTCCATAGTTAGCTGCCCACTTCTTTGCTGTATAATGTAAAAATCAGTAATGGATCAGAATTTTGCAAATTTTTATGAAGCAACCTACTTTTGAGTTAAAAGAAGGGACAGTGGACATCAAATTCTTCCTATTTACTAAAAAAGTAATAATGATAAGAGTTTTCAGACAATGGAGCCAACGAGGGGGCAGCATTTTGACTGAAAAAATGGTAGTCTCCCCATTAAGACTCTCATTTTGTAGTGTGTGTGTGTGTGTGTACAAAGACAAGTGTGAAGCATTACTGCATATTTTGTTCAGTCCTAAGAAAGTTCCTGATAGACACTAATAATCGATCTTATGATTGTTTTTTCCTTGTCCCACATAGAATCTCAGGCTCTTTGTCAACACTACTCAGCTCTAGAAAACTCCACCAATTTATCTGATGGGCATTTAAAGTGAACCCTATTAGCTTTCCATGGACTTGCCTTTCAACTTGAGCATTTCCAGTAACAGAGGATGCCCTGTTTCTCAGCCAGCAAGCCACATTTTCAGATAGTTTTAATGGCTTGAAGTTCTTCCTTGTATGGAGTGAAAATCTACCTTCAGTTCGCTTCTACCCATAAGTCCTAATTCTGCCTTCTGGTCCCAGTGGAAAAACCAGTGTATATGACTTTATACCCTAAAAATGGCCTTCACACTCCTCTCTGCAACTATCTTTATTTGATTCAAATTCCTTCATTTTTATTTACGAATGAAGCCTTTCAAGGAGCAATTTTCCACTGAGCACTGTATTTGGTACTGGAGTTAAATAGTCAGAAAACAGACTTTGTCCTGTTCTCGCGTAACTTTCTGTGGAATAGAGGAACCAAGGAAATGACAGTCAGAGCAGAGTGTGATATGTGCTCAGACAGGAGAAGCTCGGGGGCTGTAAGAGCATAAACGAGGGGCCAAGAAACCCTGAAACCTGGGGCAGGGGCTGCCGAGGACGGCTTTCAAGCTGAAGTAAAGCCTAGAAGAATGAGCAGGAATTAGCAGGCAAGAGGGGGATAGAGCGGAAGTTAGAGGCACAAAGGTGATCCAGAGGATAGGAGGTAAGAATCAGCAAGATCTAGCTGTGTGTGTGTGTGTGTGTGTGTGTGTGTGTGTGTGTGTGTGTGCGCGCGCGCGCGCAGCAGGAAGTGGGGACAAGAACCTGAGGACTTTTAAAGCCTTAGCAGGTGAGTTCAATGTCATTCCAAAGGGTTTGGGATGAACTGCAGCCAGGTGCAACATCTGTCGTTGAGAAAGATCACCCGGCCCAGTCCAGAAACTGTTACCCTAACTGCGAAGCGAGGTGCGGTAGGCAGAAACGGGGATGCGGTGGACATTTTTCATCCCTTCATCGTGATGGTCACTCGTCTCATTAAGTTCAATTTTTCCAAAGCTCCGCAGATGACTTAACACTCCAAAAGTGAATAAAAATTCCAGTTATGACCTGAGCCATTGCAGAATAAAGGTGAGTTATCGCCTTGCTTGCTCTGGACACTGCAGAAAATGGTCACATTTATTTTGGGTCACTGTACCACATTGTTTATTAGCATTGTGACTGCAATAGACTAGAATACATTGATCCTTTTTTGTGCTACACAGGCACATATTTCTTTCTCTGATAATTATGCTATATTTCTTAGTTCAGGTACAAAAATGTTGCATTTGTACTTGATACAATACATATTTCTTGGGTTTCCCCCAGTATTCCAGATTGCTGGGAATGTTTTAGATTTATTTCTGATACCCAGACAGTAGCTCAGATTAAAAAGACTACAGTCTTTAAAGTCAGACAGACCTTGGCCAAAATCCTGGCCTGACAATTTAATTAGATTTTTGGTACTAAGAGACTTAGCTCTTCTAACCTTAGTATTTTTTTAAATGTAATCTAACATTGATTATATTATCGCATCATATATATAAATACATTATATATAATACCATTGTGAGGATTAATAAAATAATACGTGTAAAATGACTGCCATGTAGTTATTAAATGCCGATTATTAAACTGCGGCCTTTCGGCTCCAAGCACATGCTCTGTTTTTAGCTTTGGGACACTGGACCAGAGGAACTTGTGCCTTCCAGCACGCACAATTACCCTGTCTTCATAAACAAAACTTTATTAGCCCGTGTGCTCTCCTGACTTGGGTTTTGTTAATGGGGCTTTAAATTCGGTGACCAAGAGCAGAAATGAACAGCTATTCAGAAGTTAACTCCCCATGGGAGCAAATACTGTTTAGCAAAGAAAATTTATTACTTACCAGGATCTCTTAATACTTTACACGCATAAACACATTTTATCCTCAATAAACTTATGGGGGAGTTTGCTATCGTTATTATCATCACCCCCTTTCTATAGTGAACCCGACTAAACATTATGCAATGAAAAAATTGCATAGGTTTGTTGCAGTGAGTTGAATGGTGGTCCTTTAAAAAATATGTCCACACAGAACCTGTGAATGTGACTTTATTCAGAAAAAAAAAAAAAAAAAAAACCTGGCAGATGTGATTAAGAATTCCAGGAGGGATCATTTTTACTAGAGTGGACCCTAAATTGGATGAAATGTCTTCATAAAAGATGGAAACAGAAGAGAAAGGCTGTAAAGATGGAGGTAGATGTTTCAGGGACACATCTACATGCCAAGAAAGCCAAGGCCTGCCAGCGGCTCTCAGAAACTGGGACAGAGGCATGGAACAGATTCACCCTCAGAGCATCCAGAAGAAGCAACTGTTATGATGCTTGAGTTTGGACTTTGGGCCTTCAGACTGTGAGATAATAAATTTCTCTTAAGTCACCACACTTGTGTTCATTTGTTATGGCAGCCTGAGGAAGCAAATACATTCGTGGGGTTAGTAAGTATCAAAGCTGGGATGTGAGCCCACCTAGTGTGGCTTCCAGAGATCAGCTGCTCAACAGTTAAGGTTTATTGCCTTCCTATCCTGCAAAAAGCAGTGGAAAAGATGTATGCTAAATTCTCCCAGAAAGTGGAACAGAGGAGATCAAAGCCGTAGGAGCTGAGAAAACTTTTAGAGTTTCTCCCCTAGAAATGGGAATTAAATTGGGGTGTGGGGGCCTCAAGGGTTGACTGGTCAGTAATAGTGTTCTCATTGTCATGTGTGGTCACCACGCTCCCTTTCCCTAGAGGTGAGAATATTTCCAACGGGGTGGCTTCATGTTGTCGATGTGACAGAACCCTCGGAGGAGGGCTTTTAGAGCCACGGGGAAAGATTATGAACCCAAGGATGGCAACAGGAATTTTGTAGCCCTGGGCTAAGCGTACATCAGCTAGTATAAACTCTCCAGGTGATCTGTACTGTGTAAGACCCTAGGACATTTCCATACTCCTGGGGGAGTGGACAGGGTAGACTTCTCAGTTGAGACTGAGATGGGCTTTCCTCCGAGCCCAGTGTAAAGGACCTAGAAGTAGATAAAAGTAAATTTGGGGAAATTGATGAATTAATGAATGTGGCATTTCAGGGTTATAAGGAAGGGACTTCATAGCTGATACCCATACATATTTGTTTGCTCATACAAGATTTCATTAGTGGGTTTCCATGGTTGGGTGAGATGCCACAGATGTCTTCTAGGGAATACTCGAACCATTGAAATTATATGTAAACTGTATGTGTGTGTGTGCGTGTGTGTGTGTGTGTGCGTGTGTGTCTATAACATTGAAAATGTACTTCGAAAGGTCCACATCTCTCAGCATGGCAGGAACCACTAGCCTGCATGAATTCACAGGCACCTTCCAGCCCTGACATTTTATGATTCAGTTACTTTCCAATGGAATGGAGTAGGAATCCGTATAATGCTTAACTTCAAACTACCAGAGAGGTAAACCAGTGTTAAAAATGCACCTTCTACTCTCACCCTTGTTGAATAAAGAATATAAAGACATATTCTGCTATCCCATTGTTCCTGCTCTTCCACAGTGAAAACCTCTCTGAATTTCATTGAATTGACCTATGTTCTGACATCAGGACTCGCGGGTTTTCAAGGTTGATAGTTTTTTTTAATCAAAGATTAAAACTACCAGTGATTAAATTTGGAAATCAGAGGTTTTCAGTTAGGTAACATCATTCTTCTGATTAAATAAATAACACAGCTCAGTGTAGGAATTGAGGAAGATTTTATAATGTGCCCATAAAAACACCTCACTTCTGTTTAATGCCCGGGATGTTGTGACCATCACTCCCACGCCAAGACCAACATCTGTGGGTCACGATGAGGTGGGGGGTCAAAGGTCAGGTGGTTCTGCAGAAGAATGGGGAGCAGAGGGAGGGTTGACGTCTAGAAGTCTCAAGTTAGAACTTCAAGTGGGTTAGAAGATAGAGTAATAGGTTTGGCAGAACCTAGTGGGCACTGGTTTAAAATAGTCAAGGTTCAAGGACAAGATTTTTATCTTCAGAAGGATGGGGAAGGAAACACAGACTAGGGCAGACCCTAATTCCAGTCCATTCCACTCAACACACAATTCTTGAGACCTTGTGTGCTCTCTACCTTGTATGCTCACTGGGGACACAGAGGTAAATGAGATCCCGATTCGGTCCTCGTAAGGCTTATGTTCTGGTTGGAGAAAGAGGGGGATGGTGGAGAGTGGAGGAAGGGAGGGGGATTTATGAACAAACAACTCATCTAATTTGATAAGGGCTGCCATAGAGATATAAACAAAGTGCACAAACAGGAAACCGCTGATTCTACAGGAGTTAAGAAGACATGAGGAGGAGTATGTTGGTGAGGAATGTGCTAGAAAGTAGACCCCAGCTGTAAAATAGCTCAGAATAAGTTTATTTTGGCTCCTGTAACAGTTCTCAATGGATGAATGGGTCAGTAGGTTGACGTCCCACTAAGGAGTATTTCAGGGACCCAGGCTGACAGGGAATTTGCTGTCTCCAACACATCCCAGACCGTGTGTGTTTCTCCTTGTCGGCAGGCAGAAGGAAAAAGAGCATGGTAGGCCAGCCTGAGAGAGTTTTTATAAGCCATGCCCGGGAATGATAACATCCGTTTTATTTATATTCTACAGCTAGAACTAAGACATGTGGCTATCCCTACCGACACAGAAAGTTAAGAAATGAAAGATAACTGTGTGACCATGAAGAAGAGGAGAACGTGAATTTCTGTGAACAGCTAGCAGTAATATCTGAGCATAATTCTGCAGGACAAGAAAGTTCCCTGGTTAGAAGGACTGAGGAGATACCCTGGTTATATGCAGAAGCATCCCAAATTCCCAAGCAACACTGAACCTCGTGAACATCTCTTCCTCTCCATTACCTACCAACCACCGTGATACCTCTGAAAAAACTGTTTTTACAAATACCCTCCAAGCATACTCTAGAGAAAGGAGAAAAGTGAAGGCTTGTTCATGGGCCCCCAGTGTCACATGTATTCACATCAAGGTAAATAATTGTATGGCTGAGTTTTTGATGCTATAGAGTATCCCAAGGGCAATCAGTCTTTTCCAAGGCTAGAGGGTCAAAAAAACGGGAAATGTTTATGCCTTTGTTCATGCAGAGACAAAATAATTTAACTTGCTGATTCAATAAGGGTCCATCCAGGTAAACAAAAACCATACCAGGTAAATTAAATAAACAGACATTAATATAGAGAATTAGTTACAGAAATGCTGGCAGATATGAAAGAACAAAGGGGAAAGGGGCAATAATGAAATTAGAAACCCCGGGAAGTCACCCCTGTCCCTAGGGCGGAGGGAAGGTGGGTAGGGGCTGGGCTGCCGGAGCAGGAGCCCGGATGAAGCAGTGGGAACTGGGATCGCAGTGACTCTGGCAGACCGGAACTGAGTCCCTGCAGGGAGGATCTGGGCCGTGGGAGGGCGGGTGCTGAAGTCACACAGAAAGCACAGTCCCTGCCAGACACACCGCCCAAGGCAAAGAGAGAGGGAGGCATACGTGGGCCCTTCTGCTCTCTTTAGTCAGCCTCCAGGGTTTCTACGGGCTCTTCTAAAACCTCTGTGGTGGTCTGGAAGCTGCCCTCCCAGACGCAGAGCAAAGAAAGGGTTGGGAATTCATCTGAGAGCAAGCAAGCAAATGACTGTTCCCTTGCCGTAATTGTATTCCAAAGAGTTCATTCTTCTACCGATTCAGTGGTGAAGGGTCATTTTTATTTCCTGTTTTGAAGATTATAATGGCAGTGTGTAAGTGTGTGTGTGTGTGTGTTGTTGTTGTTATAGTTAGTTTCCTGAAGTGGTGGAGGCTTTAACAAGCCAGTTTAATAGAAAAACAGAGCATGGAATTTTTCCTTTATTGGCTCTGCTCCTAAATAAGGAAAAGGATAGAAACTTACACTTGAGAAATGAAATAGCCATTTGATATACTCACCCTGTATTTGACGACTCTAGCTTGCAAACACAGAAAAATCAAGAGTTGGACGGGCTTAGATTTTCACAGTCCACTATGACGGTGGATTGAATACCTCCAGGCTTCTCAAAACATTTCACAATTATTTTGTTGTCAGATACTCAGCTGTCCCTTTGAATGTGAGCAGATTCAAGGAAATGACTCCCTTTTCATAGGAGAGGGAAAAGGCCTGGGGGAGTAAGTGCCTTGCATAGGGTCTCAGTTTAGGATGTTAACAGGTTGAGAATGAGATCCTTGTTCTCTGTTTCCGAATCCTTACATTCTTGTCACCAAGCAGGTATTTGGAACCCTGGAGAACTCCCCCATTTCTCTCAGGTCAACTGTACCCACATTTGCTAAGAACTTGCCTCTCTTGATAGTCCAGCAAAACCACTACTACTCAGGGGCTATCGAGTTGAGAACAGAACTAGGGGCTCTCTCTAAATAGACCCTGTATTAGCTTTCAAGGGCCTGCCCTAACAAACAGGGTTTTAGAAGCCAAACACCTGAAATCAAGATGTTGGCAGGGTCATGCTCCCACTGAAGTTTATAGGGGGAAAATCTTCCTTGCCTCTCTTCTAGTTTCTGTGTTTGCGGAAAATCCTGGTGTTCCTTGGCTCGTCTCTGCATCCCTCCAATCTCTGCCTCTGTTTTCTGAGAAAATCGATATAAACAAATCCAGTTCAAACTGGAGCCAGAACCACCCTCCCAGAGGAGAGGGCTTCCAGGTCTTGCTTCCTGAACCTTTGGAATGTTTGAACTGGGCAAAGGAACTTTTGGCCTGGGCCAGACCTACATTGTCTTATAAACCGTGTTTGTCAAACTAACAGGAAAGCTAACAGGAAAGCGAACCTCCTAACCGCAAGGACTGATAATTAAGGACATTATTTAGAATCAGTAACCAGCCATGTATAGCTAAAGAGCAGCTTAGCTTATTAGCACCAACAGAAATTCCTTCCCTCTAATCATCTAAGTATTTCCCTTCCTTTTATCCCATTATCCTTTCCTTGCCTTTACCCCATTATCGTGACATAACTCGGCTTTACGCCTGAACCTATGCCCCGGATTGCCATTATCTTTTTAATTCAAATAAACACTTGTTGCCTCTCACTTTGGATTTTTATTTTTAGGTTAACACATCTCTCGGCCTTCTCCCTTGTGTACCTGTGTCTCTATATCCAAATTTTCCTCTTATAAGGACACCAGTTTTACTGGATTTAGAACTCACTCTAATTCAGTATAATCTTATCTTAACTTGATTGTATGTGCAAAATCCCTATTTCTAAATAAGGTTACATTCACAAGTTCCAGGCAGACACGAATTTGGGGGGAACACTATGCAACCCCTATGCTGTGTCAAAACTGTATTTAGAAAATCCATAAGACCAAGGTAGGCATTAGCCAGTTTTAAGTATCAGCATTCTATTTTTTATACCCTGTTCCTAAGCTTTTTGAAGAATTCATCTGAGGTATTTTAGAGTAAAATACACTAAGCTCTTGAGATAGAGCTACCAATATCAAGAATTCTGAATTTGGAGTGACATAAACTTGAGCTTGATTCTTAGCTTGGCTACCACCTGGTTCAGTTTTTCTCCATCTCAGTTCTTCCCTGGGAGAACAAGAATCCTGTTAATTGCCATGCCTACATCATAGGTATGTTTCCATCATGACCTGAGTCGAGTGCACTGAAAATTCTATGTGGTATAGAATTACAGGTTCTACCAGCATTAGGAAAGGCCTCCATCGCTTGTTGTTTTCAAAGGTAATGTCATCGGGATAAAAGGCAAATATGACACATGCTTCTGTTCGATCACTTCCAATTCCAAGAAATCTTGAAATTGGAAAAAAAATGTGTGAAGTTTGACATGTCTACCAAAACCTTATGGGATGACACAATAAACTAGACGAAAATGGGCTTCGCTTGAGGTGGTCACGCTGGGGCAGAGCCACTGTAGTTGGTCTCCACCCTCCCACGTCAGCCTAGACAGCTTTCAAGGCAACTCCGCAAAACTCCGGGGTTCGCCGCAACACGTACTGAATGTCATTCAGTGAAAAGACATTATAGATATTATAGTTTCATCTCTTGATAACATTTGATGAAAGCTTTTGATATTGCAGTCTTGGGGATGCAGAAATTCTCAGGCTCATATATCTGCTCAGCTGGCATTGGCCCTCAGCAATAAAGAAGTCCATTTCTGGACTCTCTGTTCTGTCCCATTGATCAATATGTCTACCTTGATGCCAATAGCACATTTTTTGATGCAATTATAAATGGAGTTTTCTTAATTTCATTTTTATATTGCTCATTTTTAGTATATAGAAATATACTATATAGACTGATTTTATGTGTTGATCTTGTATCCTGCAACTTTGCTGAATTAATTTGTTAGCTCTAGTAGAGTGTGGTGGGATAAATATAGTTTTACTTCTTCCCAATTTAGTTGCCTTTTTGTTTTGTCACTCCCGATTTTTCTGGCTAGAAACTTTATATGATGGTGAGTAGATGTCATAAAAGTAGTTGTCCTTGTCTTGTTCCTAATCTTAGGGTGAAAGGTTTTAGTCTTTAACCATTGACTACACTATTCCTTGTGAGTTTTTCATAAATGCCCTTTAACATATTTTAACTGTTTACTTTTTAAAATTTTTTTATTTTATATTTTGCCTTTAAAGGATTTTTTTTATTGATGCTCTATTACAATTGTCCCTCTTCCCCCCTTTGCTCTCCCCTGTCCTGCCCTCCCACCCCCCGCCCTTGCAATCAGTCCCCACCCTGTCTTCCATGTCCATAGGTCATTTATACTTGTTATTTAACTAGGCCCTTCCCTTTCCTTCCTCCCTTACGCCCCTCCCTCCTCCCCTCTGGTCCCTGTCAATCTGTTTCTTATTTCCATGCCTCTGGCTCTATTTTGTTCATTTGTTTGTTTTGTTCATTAGGTTGTACTTATAGGTAAGATCGTATGGTATCTGTCCTTCACCACCTGGCTTATTTCATTTAGCATAATGCTCTCCAGTTCCATCCATGCTGTCACCAAGGGTATAAGTTCCTTCTTTCTTTCTGCTGCATAGTATTCCATTGTGTAAATGTACTGCAGTTTCTTGATCCACTCATTTACTGCTGGGCACTTAGGCTGTTCCCAGCATTCAGCTACTGTAAATAACACTGCTATAAACATAGGTGTACATAGTAAAAATTTTTAATAAAAATATTTTTAAAATTTGTTCAACTCTAGTTGTCATGAAACATTACATGAGTTTCAGGTGTTCAGCATAGCGGTTAGACATTTATATAACTTGCACAGTGATCACCCCAGTAAGTTTAGTGCCCACCTTTAACCTGTAGAATAAGTTGCATTCTATTTTTAGTTCATTCAGCATTTTCATCATGAATTCCATCAAATGATTTCTTGTTACAACTCTTACAATCTGGAATAAATCCCACTTAAATATGATGTGTGATCCTCTTAATCTGCTGCCAGATTCGTTTGGCTGGTATTTTGTTGAGGATTTTAAGGTCTTTTCTTTTTAAATGAAATTAAATCAGTTATAATTATATTGTAATGCAACTCATATTTGTCGTATGACTTGGTATCAGTTAGAGAATACTAGTCACAATTTCTCATTTAGAAAAATTCCAGTTTCTATTTGATCTTGAAAGTAGTAGCTCTATATCCCTTTGAAATATACTACAATTTAGATTATTTATGCAGCCACACTGCAATTTCCCCCAAATTATTCTGAGATCGACAGCCTGTCCTGCCCAGATGCAGATGATTTCATAGAAAATGTACTATTTGCCTTTGATATTAGAATTTCAGCTTTGCCCATTTAAAAATCCCAAGGATTGTCCATTAAGAGCTCTGAGACTATTTGAAGGCCATCTTCTCAAATTACAGTGCTACTGACAAGTTCTGGAGTCAGACAGGCGTGGGTCTGAGTCAAGAGTCAAATATTTGTGAGTTCTTAGACAAGCTTTTTAACACCTCTGTGCAGCAATTCCCTCATCGTCATTCACATTATAACAATGATATCTATCTGATAGCATTCTCGGAAGCATTGAATGAGAAAATGCAGGTAAGCCATTTTGAATCATGACTGGCACACACTGAATGCTTAGTTAATGATGGCTCTTATGCTAATTATCCAATTGGATTGCAGACAATCAACTTCTCTATTCCCACTTAGGTTTAAATCTATTTAGGGAGCATTGGTTTCTTACTGAATTACATACGGTTATAAATTGTCTGTATATATCTCGGAGCAAATATTAAATAACAGAAGAAAAGGGGAAAAGGGGGTATTGGTAAAACAATGAAAGAGCTATAATTCGCCACTTCCCCCAGAAATATGTGATGAGACACTAAGCTGCAAAATCAAAGAAGCCCAAAAGTCTCTTGGCTGAAATCAAGAGGCATGAGGCTGAGGGGGTGGACAGAGACACAGCGAAGCAAGGCAAAAGAGTGGGGCACCTTAACATTTCCCATGACAAGTGTATTGTGCATTAAATCAATCCTGACCGCTTGCAAATTGACACACTATTCTAACAGTGGCCATTTAAAGAGTGATTTAGCGTCTATGATAGATTGTATTATGTTTAAAAAACATTGTATCCCCTTTTCTGTGGTGTCCTCTCTCTGGGAGAATTTTTTCATCCCATTGGCATCAGTTCTGTCCATCTGTCTGACGTTAGCCATTGAAATGTGAATGGCTGTGACATGTGACTTCTCAGCAAAAATGTAAGGTGGTTTCATCTTTCTTTCTTCCTCCGTTGTAAGACTTGCACTGTCCAAAATAAAGGCCGCTCCTTCAGGCCAGATCTGAAAACGAAGACAATGTGGAACAGCCTGCCATAGACAAATAGCCTAGAAGGAAATAAGACTGTGATTGCAAGCCACACAGATTTGAGGTAAATTATTGCTGCAATATAACTTTGCCTAAGGGGAAGAAAATGTCTTTCCAAAACAGCTGAAAAGTCGTCCATAGCAAAAGGATATTTTAGTGATGCAAATACATAATTTTCTAAGATTAGAACAAACTAGTGTATGTATCTTTAAATGTGCTATATACCACATCCTCTCGAAAATTTAGCTATAGAAAACTGATTTTAAAATTCACATGGAAATGAAAATGACAAAAAATGACCCAAAATAACTTTGGTAAAGAACAAGTCCAAGGATTTAGACTCCCAGATTTCAACACATGTCACAAAGCCAGAGTTATCAAGACAGTCTGGTTTTTGCTTAAGGCAGGCACACCAGTGGAGCAGAGCAGAGCCTCTAGAACTGGACTCGCATGTATTAAGTCACCTGATACTTTTTGAAGTGCAAAAGCAATCCTGTGGGCGAAAGGGAGCCTTATCAACATGTAATGCTGGAAAAATTGGATGTCACTTGTAAAGATACCAACTTCACTCCTTGTATACCATATGCAAATATAAGTCAATATTGATCATAAACCAAAACCTAAAATGGTAATATTTCTAGAAGGACACATTGAAGAAAGTTTTTATGGCTTTGGATAAACCAAAGATTTCCTATATGGGATTTCAAAAACACCACCTGTAAAAGAAAAAAATCAATAAATTTGGACTTCACCAAAAGTTAAGAGCTTCTCTTAAAAGATACTGTGAAGAGAATAAAAAGACAAGTCACAAACTGGAGGAAAACATCTTCATATAAAATATCAGATAAAGAATTTATTTCTAGAATATAAATTTGTTTAAACTCAGAAACTCAATAATAAGAAGACAATGGAACACTATGCAGCAGCAAGAAAAAAAAAAGAACTACTACCTTTTGTGACAGTATGGATGGAGCTGGAGAATATTATGCTAAGTGAAATATTATGCTAAGTCAGAAAAAGGTAAATACCACATGATGTCACCTATAAGAGGAATCTAACGAACAAAACAAACTAACAAACAAAATAGAACCAGAGGCATGGAAACATGGAACAAACTGATAGCGACCAGAAGTGGGGGGAGAGGGGAATAATGATGGAAAGAAGGGGAAGGGACCAGTCAAATAACATGTATGAATGACCCAGGGACAGGGACAACGGGATGGGGGCTGACTGTGGGAGTGGGGATTGGGCTGAGCAGAGGAGGGCTAAGGGGGAAACGTTGGGACAACTGTAATAGAATAACCATTTTAAAAATTTTAAACTTAAAAACAATGCCTTGAAAATAAAATTATGAAATATTTGAACAAGATCCTTCACCATGGGAGATATATGAAAAGATTCTTAACATTATTCATTGTAAAGGAAATGAAAACTGAAACCATGCAGTCTCACTGGCCACTTCCGGAAGATCTAAAATAAAAAAAACCCGACGACCTCAAGTGCTGACAAGGATGTGGCATTCACGCCTACAATTTTCAATGGCTGTCAGCGGGAATGGAAAATGGTTCAAACACTTCGGGAAACAGCTGGAAGTTTTTGAAGAGTTTTAAATGTACACTTACCGTAGGATCCAGCCATTTTATTTCTAGACATTTACCTAGGAGAAATGAAAACATGTCCATACAAACACTTGTTACGGGCATGTTCACTGAAGCTTCATCCATGATTGCCATTCAATGGAATATAGTTCATGAGTGAGAAGCGATGGACTATCACTGATGCACACAAACACGTGGGGAGACATCAAAACAATTATGCTTAGTGAAAGAAACCAACCCAAAAGGAGTATATACTATATGATTTCATTTATGTATAACACTGGAAAATGCAAACTAATTTATAGTGACAGAAATCAAATCAATGGCTGCCTGGGGTCTGGGGTGGAGTGGACGGATGGGGCAGAGTCCAAAGAAACATTAGGAAACTCTTGAGAGGAATGGATTGGCTCATTATCTTAATTGGATATAGCTTCATTGTGGAGATATACTTAGTTCACAGGTGTATGTATATTTCAAAATGCATAAAATTGGACACTTTAAATAATGCAGCTTATTGCATGTCACTTTTGCACTTCAGTAAAGATGTTTAAAAATTCTCAATTGTCGCTTAATTTCCAACCAATAAGATAAAATCTAAAAGTGCTCATCTGGGGCCTAGACTATTAAACAGCCTAACTCCAACACATGATCAGTATTTAATGATTCCTAGAGTTTTTCATTATGTCCTGTATCATTTTAGGCATTATTTTCCTCAGGAATAGGTGGGCCACTCATAACAGAGATACTTTGGGGAGGATGAATAACCCATAGCTCTCCTTGCTGACCTGTAGATGCATCCATCCATCTGTTCGTTCTTCTATCCATCTGTTGGTCCACCCCCCCACACCCCCACCCCGGCTTCCCTTATCACACGTTTACCCATAGACATTTAATACGGACCAGCCATACACTGTTTATTCTGTTATTCCTATAACTATAAATGTGAAAACAAAGCAAAACAAAACAAACAGACAAAAACATCTTTGTTCTCTCTGGGAGCTTGAAATGTAGTAAAAATGTAAAAAATTGCCTTTATAATTATCTTACAGATTTTCCCAAAATGTACACCCTTACAGAAGACGTTCCTGAGGAGGTAACACTGACATTTTTTTCCTCGAAAATCACGTGGATAGAAGTTTCCCATATACTTGAAAATAATCCTTATGAGCCTGATTGATAAATAAAAGAGTAAATAGGTAAATAAATAAGGAAAGACACCTATTATTCCAGTTTTTAAAAATTTAACCTCAGTTTGGGAGAAATTGCTCTTTACATTGTAATGTGCAACAGAATGAAAAGCAAAGCATCCAACTGTCCCTTTCCAGGTCAACGTCCCCTGCCTGTTGACGAGCAGGCTCCTCCTGCCTCCGTAGGCTTCTGCCACCTGACAGTGTAGAAAGTGGAAGAAAGGAAAAGGTCACCCAGACAAACGACCTTTTCAGTGGTACTCCAGATTCCCAGGCAGCCTGCTACCTGATCACATTTGCTGGCAGTTGGCAGGATGGCCCTCGGAGATGACCAAGATCCCCATCATGGTCTCAAGCAGCACCTCCGCTTTAGAGGGAAACATTAGCAGCGCAAATATGCGTTGCGATCCTGCCGTAGGCCAGGCGTGGTGCAAGGTTTTCGAGATGAAGAGCAAGGACATGCTTTTTTTCTCTCCAAAAGCAGGCAGTGCCACGTGATAAGCTGATGGGTTTTACCCCGTAGTTAGGCACAGGGAAGGGCATCCTTCTGCAACGCAGCGGAGGAAACGCAGACTCCCTGGACGCCAGTGAGGAGGAAAGGTTGGAAAGAATGGCCCCTTTCCCTCCTCTCCTCCATTTCCTAGCTTCATTATGAGGGGCTGGGATCTCCGGGTCAATGAACAAGATGGTGTTATGGATGACTGCACTTCAGAAAGCCTTAGCAATCCACTTTCCCAAACTCAAAGAAAATGTTGCCCTTTCCAACTTTAGGAGGCCGTTTTTGTTCCTGATACACCTGTGAACTACAGGTCAAGTCAAGTAACTTCTTCCCCCAGTGACTGCTCTCACTGGTGCTGCCGACCCCTGCAATTCACAAATCTGCTCTATCCATCATCTCTCCGGCCAACAAGTTACCAAAAGGCTGAGACGCAGGTAGCAGATATGCTTTGGGGTCATCAGGGTGGCAGGAAAAAAATTAGTTCTTACTCTGTTTGAACCACTTTATATGACATTAGTATGTATCATAATAGAAATTATATCAAATCCTTTCTCACAGACTGGACTTAACGGGTGACCCAAATGGAAAATCCTGTGTGAAATCAGCCAAAAAATAAAACAACAGGGGTCAGGGGAAGATAGATATTGGAGATGCAGCTGGGATTTAGCATCTTTTAGAAAAAATTCCTAGAGAACCAAGACATCATGCCCTTCTGGGAGCAATGGCCAAGGAGGGGCATTTACCTACACAAACGGTGGCCGGGGGAGCCCGCAGTCTGCACCAGTCAAGTAGCTGGAGAGAAAGGGGATTCTAATGCCCACATCTGGTCCAGCTCGAGGACTGGTTTTTTCCTGTAAAACTGCTTTCACTCCATTTTTGTTGAAGCCACATCAGCCTCTGTCTCTGTGTTTATTCAGCACCTCCCCCTCTGCCACCCACCTGGCATTTCCCTTTACTTACAGGAGCCCGAAGGACCCGCAACAGCAGCAAGCTGATTAAAAATTAATAAGAGCCTCAGAGGGAAAGTACCAAGATGCGGTTGGCTCTGTGATTAGCAATTTTTCTGAGGTTCTTTAAATACCCAATTATTTTCAGGACACCTACAGTACAGAAGCCACAGGACATGGGGAATCTGTTTTCAGGCCAGAGGGAATATATTTTTTAAGCAATATTCTTTTAACTTGGAGAAGAGAAGGATTATATTAGCAGCACTTCTCTTTATTAACTACCCCCACCCTCCAGCCCATCGCCACCTATTTTTTTTTCTCCTTTATAGTTTTAGGTGACTGCCCCAGCAGAAGTGAGAAGAATTTATCTTCAGTGTAAACTTCATTATTCTACAGTGATTCTTCATTTGCCCAGGAGGTAACAATGTTATGTTGAAAAACAAAAACAAACACAGAAAAAACAGTGAGTGAATTAAAATCAGGCCTGGGAATACTTAATGATATATTACATCCCAACTCAACCAGGAAGAAAATTTAAACCTGCCATGGCAAGCAATGGAGAAGCTCAGGTTTCTATTATATGTTTCTTTGGATGCGAAACCCTGTCTCGAAGAGCCTAATGAATGCACCTAATCATAAAATGGCCTCTAAACACTGTAACAGTGAATGTGTAGGAATCGTTTTGTACCACTTTCATTCTGCCATTTCCTAACACCTGTATTGCGGTTAGTAAAATATTTATGCGTTACACTCCAGGAACGTATTATTTGTGGTGCTCAAACAGGAAGGCGTGCATCTGATGACCATATTTTCATTTAGCCATGGGAAGGAGCCAATTGCGATTGAGTTGCTAACACCGAAACAAATCAGGCAAGGTGCAAGAGATTTGTTTAGCCAGAGACAGGGTTGTCAGGAAGCTGCCCTGTAATATGGCTCTCAGGGAAATCTGTGTTATCAGTACCTTCCAACAAGTTGTCAAAAATCATCAGGCTGAGGGGGAGTTTTCAACAAAGGCAGGAAAGATAAAACAAAGAATGGGTTTTTTAATGTAGTGTTAATGGAATGCTGACTTATTAGCGTCGAAGAAAAAAATCAAGTTAAATTTTGGTACAGTCAATTGGACTTGTGACTTTCTTATAAAGTGTGTGTTATTTTTCAATCAAATCTAATGTGCCTTTCCACCACTAACTGTTAACTTTGAAGAAGCAGAAAGCTCAGGAGATCTGAATTATGTTTTCAGAACTGTCTAGTAGGTCTTACTGTAAATCAGTTAGCTGTCTGAAACAAATTCTTTGCACTCTATTTTCCTGCTGTAAGAAAAAGTGATTATGTATATGTTCTGACATGCTACAATTACAAATTGGTTGGTGAAATTACTTAGAAGAGTAAAAATAAAGAATAAGGGAAATTAACTATGAAATAATATCCCACTTAACATTTATTGACCATTTATCAAGAGCTTTTGTAAGGAAAATTTTCTTGGAACTCTGGTTGGCTATGATTTATGTAACTCATGCTTCTTAACATGCTATCTTTTTATTTGTTTATTTGATTTGGTTTATTTTTATATATATTTATTTTCTCTCTCTTTCTAAAAAAAGGATTTGAGAAGATTAACCACGGTATATTTCTCCACATGAGACAAAAGCAAATCAAATTTATTAGTTAAAAAGAGATTACCAAAAGATGATAATATAATATGTCTATTGCTCAAAAAATTTCAGTGGCCTGTTGCCTACCAAACAGAGTCAAAAATGCTTTCAGAATAGCATTCAAGGACCCAGACTCTGTCTCCAACCAGCATGATAGAAATCACAGGGAGTCTTAGAAGTCTGAACGTTGATTCTACGACTGGTCAATTGGGTGAGATCTGTCAATAAACTTAGTCTTTTTGCATCTAGGAAATAGAGCATTAAGTTTCTTTGAGGGGTATGGGTCAAGTTTCTATGAAGGATATGGTTCAATCAGGCATTTTCTGATAGTGACCTCAACTCCAAAGCATTGTCCTGACCTTCTAGCTTCTGTCACTCTTGTGACTGATCCGCGAACTCCTTATTTGTGCCTTTCCAGGCTATCAGAAAGGTCTGACTTCCGTTTCTTGGGTTCCAATCACCTAACATGCTTCCTGGCATGCCATAAAATTTGTGGACTCTACAGCTATCTCCTGCCTCATTCTTGGATTTTCCTACTGTTCTTACCAATTCTGCTTTCTCTTCTTTTAGTTATCTGCCCTTTCCAATATGCAAGAGTCAGACTAGGCATTTAAATCAAGAAGAAAGGCAACTATGCTGGGTGTAGACTCATCCTCTCACAGTGTTGCTCCAAAGTTGAAATCTAGCCTCCACATTTGGGACTTCATTTGCGGCATTTTGAAATCAGTGGGTATCTAAAGGGTGTCATTTGCTGGGTAGAGGTTTGAGTGTCTGTACTCAATTCAATCACTCCCCAAAAGGTGTGTTACAGCAAACTTGCTCAAATGGAAGTGCTCTGATGTAGGTTGGCATGTAGCATTACGATGTGGAAGAATCTTCCTAAGCACAACCTAGAACTGAAAGAATATATATACCAAAGTGTGCATGTAATTAATGTGTCGGGGAAATGGTAGGCACTAGGCAACTTCCTTAGTCGCCTCCCAGGTTTAGGATGAGGGGGTGTGTGTGTGTGTGTTTTCTGAGACTTCAGAGCTCCTAGTTCCTAACATCAAACTTAAGTGTGATAACCGATCCGAGACAAATGAAAAATGCTTTGATTTTTCTGTTCTTTGTATTTATTACACACCTGTTTTCACTGCCTACTTCTTTGGCCTAAGTCCTGTCACACTAGTTTTAAACCAGAACAGACCAGCAATGACATGAGTTGGCTCATCATTTCCAAGAAAAAGTTGCTCAGATAGTATCGATCATGTCAGTCTTGGGATCAGTGACTGTTTTGCCGAGATCACTGCTATGTGCCTCTGGCCGCCTGGGATCTAGAAGATTAGACTTTGAAGAGAACTCTGAATGTGGGGACTCAGAATTGCTTCAGACATTCATTTGATGTGTGACGTTTTCCCCAACCTCAGACAGAAGAACTACAGAAAAGAGCCATTTCAGAGAATGAACGGGGGTCACCGTGGCAGGCTACAGGAGTACGGCTGAAGCCTAGGAAAGGATGCTTTGGCCCAAGACAAAGAGAGGAAGGAGCATGCCAGACACTCTTGTAGGTGCTGAGTGTCAATTATATCATTTGGTTCTCACAAGAACCCTACGTAGTTGACATTTCCTGTGTAACACCTCAGGAAAATTAAAGCTGTTAATGACTTGATAAAGCTCGATTTTCTGTGGGTAACAGAGCCGGGATTTAAACCATGTGTTGTTAGACCTCAAAGATGAGGTTATTTTTCCCTATACTGCTTTTGTAACTAATTTTTTTGGAGTCTTGGACCATTCTGAGAACCAAATGAAAACAATAGTGTCTTTTCTCAGGAAAAAAAAAAGCGCACGTAACTGCAAAAATGCACATGTGTTTCTATATCATTTTCGGGGGCTCTTTGATGCCAAGAAGTTGGGTCTATGCCATCTCTGTTTGTTGGAGGCAGCATGTTCCAGCGGCTTAGAGGGCTACCTATACAAATGCTCACATGGCACTCCCTTGCTCTACCTTTTATTACATATGAGACCTTCTGAAATCACTTAACCTCTCTGTGCCTCAGTCTCCTCACTTATAAAGCGGGAAGAGTAGTAGAACTAACCTCCTAGTGTTGTGGGGGGATTGAAAATTTTTTACAGTATATGTGGGTTCTGAAGAACAAAATAAATGAACAAACAAAATTGAAATAGACTCATAGACACAGAGAAGGACTGATGGTTGCCAGAGAAGCCGTTTAGGGGACTGGGAGGAAGAGGTGAAAGGATTAAGAAGTACGAATAGGTAGTTCCAGAACAGTCATGGGGATGTAAAGTACAGCAGAGGGCATATAGTCAGTAATATTGAGATAACCATGAATGGTGCAGGTGGGCACTGGAAATATCAGGGGGAACACTACGTAAAGTATACGATTGCCTGCCCACTAAGCTGTACACCTGAAACTAAGGAAAATAATATTGAAAGTAAAGTGTAATTGAAAAATTAAAAAAAAATTTAAAGCATAGAGAAGAACTTAATAGCCTATTAAAGAAAGTAATAAAAAAATAACAAATAGGATAACACTTGGTAATGTTTCAAAAACAAGTGTTTACTTCACAGAAAAAATTGCCAAACCAAACATCAATTAAGAAGTTGTATCGTACACAATTTATATTCTTTGTTACAAACTATAAAACATCTGTGCTGCCAAATGCTATCATTAATTTTTTCTCTTTTTTAATGAAAGTGGAAACATTTGTAAATAAAGTTTTTACGCAAAAAGCTTTTAGAAGAGTAAGTACTTGAGGGTGCTTAAATAAATGCTTTCTCTTAACATGATGTTGACTTCTGAGCAATGCTTTTTCAAGGACAACTTTAGGATGATGGATGCCACAGGCAAAGTCCAAAGCATCAAGACTCACAATATACTTGGAGAAGAGAAATCCATGTTTGGGATAATGCACCTGCCAGCCTATAGGTAGGTGTTGGCTCTTTGAATAACAAGTCTGCGGAGACTGAGGAATGATGCGTTTTTATCCATCCAAAAGCATTTTCGTGACACTCGTCTCTAGAGAGCCAGGATGCTGAGAAAGGGAGGCATTAGACAAAACATCAGAAACTTGTGACTTACAACTTCAGAGGAGAATACATTTCACAACACCCAGCAATTAATGATGAAAGATCATTTCTGTGAAGCTTGTTTGGGATGGAACAGGAGCTTTCAGAAGGCACTTGATGTATTTCCCTTTATAAGAAAAAGGTAGACAGGCAAAACTAGTGATACTTTGATCAGCTGGGAAAAAAGTAGTTCAGCAGCGTCGTACTGTGTAAACATAATGTGAGTACATTACTAAGTGTCCATCATGCTAATAAATTTCACAGTAACCATGGTGATGAAAGGAGAAATGTATAAGTATAGGAAAGCCTCTATGTTCCCTGTTTCCTATATTTAAACAGTTTACCCAAAACATCCAGAGGTTTTCTAGCATGAAAAAATATTTTTAGGTTTCTTGGGCATATTGATTGGTTACTTCAACCACAAGGTTGTTGGAATAGAGTTTTTCTGCTAAATTATTGCCTTAAGTTCTCATATTATTTTATTTCTCTCTTCCTTTTTATATCCTTTTCTCTGCCCATTCTTTCATTTCTTCATGTGTTCAAGCAAACATGAAACTTGCATATTTATTTAAGGCAGCATTGCAGGCATACGTGAGAGAATACAGTTGTTTACCTGATATGCCCAATTAAGGGAGAGACATACTTACCAAAGTTATACGTAATTCAGTTCTTCAAGAATGAATCCATAAGGATACCAGAAGGATCCTTTGGTCCAGGATTTTGTGATGACAGCTAAAAGATTTCTTGGAAATGGTTGAAGACTTAACACACTTAACTCACTCTCCCAGAGCGCTTACTACGTGTCCCAGGTGGTCAGTTGCGAATACTCAGGCAATATAAAAATTTGACAAGGTATCGTTCCTGCCTTCAGGAGGTCCCCAATTATCAAAGTAAAGCTGGAACAAGAACCTAGGATTCCCGAGGATAAATTCAGGGCTATTTAGAACTGCAATAATGTCAATGAAATATTTGTTTTAAAGAACTTTTAGGAAAACCGCTGACGTGCCCATTCAGAATTATCATTTCACTATTTCAATACCGGGCCATCCTAAGCATTTGGAAGCATTTTTCTTGACCAGAATTCACAGATGACATGTCTGGTAGGTGAGAGATCTCATGGAGTCCATCCGACATAACTGCTTTATGACTGGTGCTATATATGTAACATCATATAAAAACAAATAGTCCAGCAACTAAAAATAATTAAAACAAAACAGTGTAGTGTGTCTCAAAAAAAGGCAATGGAAGCAGAAGTGGCAAAAGGGCTGGCCGTGACCTTGGGCGCCAGCAAAACTCCTTTTAAAAATTCCCTTTCTCCTTATCACTTCCTTTCCATTTCTCTTTCGCCTTCCTAATTGTCTCACATTGTCACCTCTTTCCCCACTACATGCACCTCAGAAATGTCCCTTCTCCCCACCCTAAATCAGCGGCTGTCTCTCACCCTAAGACTGGCCTCTCTGGTTCAGGTCTTTTGCTTTGTTTTGCGTGACACTTTGCCTTTTGCTTGGATTTTTATATAAACAAAGGAGGATTCAAGAGTTGACCTAGCCAGTCTTCAGTCTCTCTCCTTTGACAGACGCAAGAGAGAGAGAGACAATGTAAATGCTTATGATTTAATGCCTTTCCTTTATCCTCTTCACACTTGGATTTTTAAAACTGGAGTTAATGTTGCATGTCCTCGCTTCAGGAAGGTGCTAAGAGGCCCAATCTGCTTTTCTACTCACATAAGAAATTGCCGTTCTGAGTCACCGAGAGGATACCCATTAGGCCTGGGTTACAATGGATTCACTGGGAGTTTCATAACTCTAGTCACAGCAGAAATCGCCCCAGCAAACCCAAGCGCGTGGGTCTCGCAGAATAGATTTCACGAGTGGGCTGGGAGACGGAGGGCCGGGGAGAGGGGACTCCACTTGTTTCTTGTCCTCCTCTCAGACGCCACAGGCTGAGCCTATACTGAAGGGAATGTGGAAAGCGGGAGTTTGAGGTTAAAGCTTTAGAATGGTCTGGACTGAAAATAAACTGTTTTAATAACCAGAATACTTAAAATGGCTGCGAACCAGTGGGAAAGAAAGATTCAACAGAGCAGTGAACAGTGTCGGTGAAAAGAAAACATATAATGTTTTTGTACCTTGCGGAGTTGAAACTGTTCCTCCACCAGGCAAAGTATTTTCTCCATACTACATGCACCGTTGTGGCTTCTGTGGCGTGTGTGTGTGCACGCGTGCGTGTGCGTGCACCCCCTCCGCAGGACAAAAACCTCTCCTGTTTTTCTTTTTTATTCCAGTTGAAATTTTTAATAATTTTTGAAGTTCCAAAACAAAAATGTCAATTTTTTAAAAGTGGAAATGCTGTAAATTCATAGACTATTAGAGAATTTGGCATCTTTACAACGTTAACTTTTTCCAACCAAAAATATGTTAGTTCTCTCCTTTTACGCAAATCTCTTTATATATCAACAGAATTTATTTTTGTCTCAGCTACGCTCTACATGTTTGAAGATTCATTTATTCATTCATTAAATATTTATTGGACATTTATGATGGGCTAAGCACTGTTTTAGATATTGAGGATATAGAAGTAAAGAAACCAGACATGATCTTTTCCTTTTGGAGCTTAAATCCCACTGAAAAAAAGACAGAAAATGAAAGGAAAACAGAATTGTTTTTAATAATCATGCCTTGGAATTTTATATGCCTTTGCACTGAAAAACCTCGGTGTGCATTTTGGGTTATTTTCTTAGGATAGAATTTCAGCAGTTAAATTCCTGTATAGATTATGAGCAGGTAGAAAGTTCAGCTGGTTTCTGAAAAGGCTTAGGTTTATTCACATATCATTGGAGAAGTAATCCATTTTGACTCCATGATTGTTCAATGCCATCTTTGCCCCTTGTTAGCTTTCATTCAACCACAGCGATCTTGGTTTTCTCACCTGTAAAAACCTATAATATGATTCTAATAATCACAATTTTAGTAGTTAGCATAGGATTTTATCAGATAACACGTGTGGTGCAGATAAAGCTCTTTGACACTTGAGAAATAATAATAAAAGTGAATAATTATGTAAGCAACCAGTATTTCTGAGTGTTTCCCCTGTCACTTGTATAGTACTAAGGGCTTTATTTTGGTTACCCATTTCATCCTCACACGAAAACCATAAGACATGGCTGTATACTAGAATGGTAGCCAAAATATTTACCAAGTGGTACAGCCCGGGCACAGATCAACTGTTGAAGCAATTGTAAACGTAGGTATTCTATCATACCTGTTTACAGACGGGAATATTGTGACATGGAAACTTCCAGTAGCTGCCTGAGAACACAAGACCTAAAGGTGGCAGGGATGAGTTTAAATAGTCTGACTTCATAGACCGTAAAATTAAAGGATTTTTTTAATACTGCCTCCCAGTCTCAATATCCAGTGGGGTTGCTTTACACCTTTAATTTTATTTCCTTAGGAAGCCCTAAGCCTTCCTGACCTGTCAGTATACCTGTGACCCACCAGGCCATCCTGGCCTGTCAGTATACCTGTGACCCACCAGGCCAAGCCATCACAGCTGTTCTCTTACTAACAGCAATTGCCAAGGTTTATTGCACAGAAGCCCTTCCACCAAATGCAATTGCCAAGGTTTATTGCACAGAAGGCGAATGTTGTGAGTTGCTCTGAGCCAAAGTGATTATTGTAACTGTAAGAGATAACAGCAGTTATTAAGAGTGATTTTGGTAAGAGCAAGCTAAAAAATGAGTTTATTTAAAAAGTTCAATTAGGAGCAACATTAGAACCCAGATTTGGAAGGAAAGTGACTCAAGAAGGTCTGCAGTAGAGTGAGGGTGACATTAATGGCAAAGAAACCCTCACTAATGAAATGACATAAAATGCTACAACCTTGTCAATTCCACTTCACACAGGCTCTTTGACAATGGGAGAACTAACACAGAAGGCTGTTTCCTGAGGCAAAGTAAATCGATTCAAATGCAGAAACCAAAACAGATCTTTATGATAGAGACATTGGGTGAGCAGAGAAACAGATGCAAACGTCTTCGCTTTTGACTGCAAGCAACTTGAAAATGGAATTCCTAGGGGGCGGATTTCTACAGCCACCTCAAGAGACTCATGCCAACTCTGAGCTTGTGAAGTAGAATCGCAGTGCGTGTGTGGGTGTGTGGTATGGTGTGTCTGTATGTAGTATGGTAGGTGTGTGTGGTGTGATGTGTGTCAGTGTGTATCTGTAGGCATAGCTGCATGTAGTTTGGTGGTGGTGAGGAAAAATATTTAATTTACATGTTAAACGTCTCAAACACACATACGTATACAGGCATCTCATAAGTCACTCGTGAAAGAACACAGACACGGGAGGGCAACACCTGTGAAGCCTTCCCTGGCAGACCTCCGTCTGCATCTAAACATTGACACGCCTCTTTCTTCTCTAACCCCAAGCACTTCCTATACTTCCTTTGTCTGCTTTGACTTTTATTTGTGCCTTTGACCTCCCTCACTCAACATGCTATCTCTTGCTCACACCTTATCCGGCCCCCCGCCCCGTCCACTAGTATTTCAGAAAATTTGACCCGGTCTGCAGCACCTGACCTCTGGCTGATGTCAGGACACTAATGAGGGTTCCTTATTCTTAGTCCAAGTTGATGCTCCCTATGGATCTCATACTGTGCTCATTCAAGCCAGTCAGGCACACTCACAGACCATAATAAGGGCACATCTGAGACACTCCAATCCTGTTCCTGGCAATTACCCGTTTATTCAATCCCTATTTTTATCATCCATCCAATAACTTGGGGGTCCCCAAATCCTGGGCCACAGACTGGTGCCGGCCTGCACTTGTTAGGAACCGGGCCACACAGCAGGAGGTGAGCTCGAATGTGATGCACTTAAATCACCCTGAAACCATCCCCCCAACCCGGTCCGTGGAAAAACTGTCTTCCACAAAACTGGTCCCTGGTGCGAAAAAGGTTGGGACCACTGCTGAATAACTGATTCTTTAAAATATATTGGTTACCTATCTACAGTCTCTGTCCAATAGGAAAGAGTTAGAAATTAAAGGAGAGTTTAATAAAGGTGTGGCTAGGGGCTATGGAAACCAGCAAAGGACAGTACACTGCTCTGAGGTTAGAAAGAGGGACTCTTACCACTCAAAGGTCTGAAGACCCCAGGAGAGGGACTGGGACCTGGAACCCTGAATGGGGACCTGTGACCTTAAGTAAAGAGATGGAGGCCACCCATGGTGGATTGACTAGTAAGAGCCAAGGGAGAAACATCCCAACCTCCCTTTCTCCCCTTTTATCTCTTACTGCCTCCCACTAGCCAAACCTGAGTGGAAACCACAAGACAAGATATCCCACCGATGTCATCCATACAGGTCAGTTTCCATGGCGTAGACTTAAAAAGTGCAGAGAGTGGACTTGCAGGTGGGCGTGGACAAAAGCTATCCAGCACAAGCTTCACGTGCCACGATCTGTGACATATGCTACAAATACAAAGGTGTGGGACTCAACCTGGTCTTCGAGGAGCTTGCAGTCTAGGAGAGACTCACAGCACCACGTGGCCTGTGTAACGAGAGAGGTAAGAGGTGGTTGCCATGTAAACACAGGAAAACCCATTTAGGGGCGAGGCACTTGCATCCGAGGCTGCGTAGGAGTTCATCGAGAAAAGGGGTTCATGCAGCAGGAAGGCTGGCTCTTTGGACTGAGGGAATATCACAAACAAAAGCCTGGGAATGGTCTGTTTGGTGTTTCATTAGTAAAGTCGCACACCGTGGGTGTTTAGTCTTTGAGTGGTGAGATATGAAAAAAAGAGCCATATGTCACCAAAGCTCAGTTTAAAACAATGCAAGTTATCTGCTTGTATTTCCTGAACTCCACGAGGAGGCCCCCTGCTGTCACCCAATAGTGTCCCGAAATATTTCTCAGTATGTCTCTTTTTTCATCTTTGGGACTCATACACTGCAGGTGCTCTCAAGCCTGTCCAAAATAAACAAATGAAAGTGAGGACAAGGAAAAACAATTCCATCTGTATCGAATAGGAGTCTTTTCATTACAAATAGCCCAAAACAACTCTTCCTCCCTCAAATGAAAGGAAGCTAATTAGCTCATGTAATTAATATATTGGGGATGGGGCGTAACAGATCCACAGGGTTGATTGACATCCTCCTGACTTTTGTGTTGTGCCCATTCCATTCTCAGATGGCCTCTGACCTTAGAATGGTGAGATTCAGATGGAGCCACGGTTCCAGGCTTCAGCCTCCAGATTTGGGCCCAATCCTTAAGCCCTTCAAAGATCCTGGAATTTCTCTGTTCCGCCTAAGTGTGCCATGTTATCTCCGAATCACTGTAGGCAAGCAGATATACCCCACCTCCTAACTCAGGATTTCAGTCCTACCTGGGCCACATAAAATGGGAGCCAGAGCCCTGACTGGTGTGGCTCAGTTAGTTGGACATTGTCCGGCAAAGTGAAAGGTTGCCAGTTCAGTTCCCAGTCAGGGCACATATGTGGTTCACAGGTTCGGTCCCCGGTCAGGGTGCGTTTGAGAGGCAACTGATCCATGTTTCACTCTCACATCGATGTTTCTCTCCTTATCTTTCTCCCTCCCTTCCCCTCTCTATAAAAATAAATGAATTTAAAAAAAATTTTAAATAGGAGCCAGGGATGGTAGACCTGCAAAAAAATAATTTGTACATATTTTTCTGAAGACATGAAAGTCAATTTAACCAATTCCACCACTACAGCCAGCCTCTAACTGTCTGCTATTTACCCCATACTGTATTTCCCATTAACTATCATTAAATCTAAGATTTGGCTTGGAAAACCAGGACACTTCTGGTAGGAAGGGTACAGGTATGGGCACTCCAATGAGAGCTTTGTTCTTATCACCTGCATTATTTCATTTCACTACCACAGCCACACTCTGACATAGCTGCATTTCCCCCGGTTTATAGATGATGCAAGGACATTTTAAAGAGTAAAGAAAGAGGCCTAATGTCTGTGAGGTTACAGAGAGGGCGCTCCAAGGTTAGATTTCTGGTTCCAAAGAAATGCTGCTCCTGCCCTGCTACACTGATGGGAAGCTTCCTTTCCCTCTCTCTCTCTCTGCCCTTGCAGCCCTCTCTCTTCACATGCCTTGGCTTACAATAAACCATGACTGATTTTTTTTCTCCTGCTCTTTAAATAGAACGACAGTGTATTGACTTCATTATACGTTTATACAAGCTTGTTATAAAAATCAAAAAAATCCACAAATAAAAAAACTAATCAAATCATCGAAGATTGCACCACATAGACATGCTAATCATTAAAATTAAGTAGTATTCAATACATCTCACTGTATAGATATAGCTATGAGAATAAAAACTATATTACTATCTTATACTCTGCATGCATGCTTTTGAATATTTTTATTTCGGATTATTTTGCATGCTATTTTTAAAAAATTTCTACTTTTAGTTTTCTTTAATTTAGCAAAAGCAAAAGAAATTGTACTCCCATCAATGATGTTTCTGTGCTTCAGACAGAGATGTATTAACTCCCTTACCAGTCTTCTTGCCAGTCCTTTAGTTCAATAGGATTTCATCGGTTGTTTTTGCTAAGAAGAGCTCATGTTTGAGAATATCTTCCTGTTGCCTTGTATTTGATATACTATTTGGTGGTGTTTAATTTTCTTTTAGAATTATGCAAACTTAGTTTCATTGTCGTCTGGCACTAATTGGTGCCATAGAGAACTTGTAGGTAAATCTGATTTTCCTCCTTAGAAGCAATTTTCTCTTTATTCCCGGATGCCTAGCAGGTCTGTCTCATCTGAGTCATTATTTTCTGGGAACATACACTATTATTTTGTTCTGAATATTCAGTTTTTTTTAATTCAAGTTTTCTATTTCAAGTACACAAATTATCCTGTGATTTTATGTCATTTGCACCATCTCTATTGTTGAGTCTTTAAGAATTTCTCCATCTTTATAGACAATCACTATGATATCACAAAGTTTTCCTTTGCCACTAATTTCAACTCTCAAACATAGTTTATCAATTTCTTTTTATTTGTAATTTATATATTCTATAACGACATTATTTTATTGTCTACATCCTTTCTCATATAATTCTCTTATTTAGTTGTCTTTGAACTCTTATTTGTTGAAAATAAATGTATTTGGAGGAAATGTTCTTCTTTTTTGAGTTATAATTTTTTTCAGAGAGGATTCACCTATCTTTTTCATCCTATGTTCATTTCTTGGGTTCATATTTGAGTACGTGTTTAGCTAATGTTATTTTTCATTGAGGATCATGTCATTGTGGTAATCAACGTTTTAAAATGTGTCGTGATCAGCTCTGGCTTTCCACTGAACCCCTGGGTTATCCAGAGTCTCTTTGTTCCCTCAGACACTATCCGAGGTTAGGTTGTTTCAGAAGGAGGGGAAGGAAACCCCCACCGGCTCTATAACTCCATTTTTATGGGCAGTTCCTTCCTTTTCTGAAAGAGTTTTAAAAACTTCTTTTATCAGTACTTATATCCCATCGTTGGAAATGTATATCTCATTTCCATGAGTGGATATGCTTAAATTTGGATCATTCTCCCATTAGCCATGGATCTCTGAGAAAATACTATGAGTTCTGGAAACTCTGTGTGTGCGTGTGTGTGTGTATAGATCTTGAAACCTTCAAAGATAAATAAAGCTTTTAATCCTAGAGATTTGGAAAAAAAAGTATCCTTGGTCCTATGAGTAACCTCATACTGGGGGTGTCGATGAGACTATTCTTCTAAGCAGTAGGGTTGGGAACAGTGTTGTTGGGGACATTCTGTGTCATCTTCAGCAGCCTCTTCTGCTCTTTGTGGGCCTCACATTGTATCTAGTTTCTTGCTGATTTGCTGCTGGTGGATACTTTGCTGACACTGTTGTGGTGGTGGTGGTGGTGGTGGTGGTTGTGTTGGGTCATAGGAAGCCCAGATTTTCTCTGCCATCTTACCTACAAGTTTTCAGAGCCAAATTTCAGGTTCACTTGCTGCAGCCACCTGAGTTCTGGTTCTCAGAAAAAGTATTTCCCTGATTCATCTATGGGGCATTGAATCTCTTTACATATATCATCATAGTCACCGTGGTCATCAAGTTACATGCATGCCTTCAGGTCACACTTGCCTCAGGTGACTTTTGGAAGCAGGAATGTAAGCCGTATGTAATGTAAGAGGAAGAGCAGGCATCCAGCTTTCTTCAACTCCAGTTTGCATTTGAAGAACATAGATCCAGAGAAATTAAGTGGAAGTTACATACACACAACTGATTATTTTCCAAGGAAGTTTGTGATTATGAATGAAGCCAGCTTGGTATTAAGGCCTAGTTCACCCTCAAATTATCTCTGTGACCTTGGTCAAGTCATTTAATTCTTATAAAAAAAATCATTTTCTTATACTGGAAAGTGGTATAATAACTTGTCGTGCAATATTGTGAAGCTCAGAAATAATTTAGCGTATTACCTGGCATAGAATATCTAATAGTCAAGAGTTATTGCAGATATTATCTCTTACTTATAGGCCAGGGTCCTTTCCCCTCAGACAATGTCAGGATATAAGTTATTATTTTTAAAAATTTTAACCACTTTTTCCTCCATGTTGAACAAGTTATTATTTATTTTCACCTTCAACAAGAAAAAAAATAGTGGCTAATATTTATCATTCCTGTTTTCCTCTACTAAGTGCAAATAAGCAAATACTGATAATATGGCTGAAGCATGCTTAGTGGAAAATTCAGTCTGATTTATTTGCTAATTAGTATCAATTAGACTTTGAAGGGACAGGTGAATGATGTGTTCATCCAAATGTCTGAATGTGACAAAGCCAGTAAGGTTTTCCAAAAAACGAGCCCCTGCCAGGAAAGCGAGACACCAGTGAGATGTGTCCTATTTATGAGAATTCATTGAGAACACAATGTGACATGAACTTTGCATAATGGGGAGGTCAAGACAATGCAGTACAGCAAGGGGTAAATGGGAAGATGAGATGAATGGTTAGAAAACACCATTAAACACGGGAGAAAACAGCATTCTGCATTAGAGATCTACCAGCATTTAGCTCAGGTAGCTCCAGGATCCTGTAAGTAAGCGGGATTAACCCAGCACTCTGCTTTCAGAAAGAATTCAGTGCAATTCAACAAATGTTTCCTGAGTGTCTTCTACAGCCCTGCTATTGGAGATAGAAGATTCCAGACAGAATCCCTACTGTCACATAACACATAGTCCAATGGAGGTGTCGATATGTATACAAAGTAATCAATTAAGGAGCTGATTGTAATAAATGTTATAATGAGAATAGCACCAAAAAGGAATAAATGAATTCTAAATCCATTTAAATCAGAGGCTGATTAATGAAGAAGATTTTGACACATGTAGTAGAGGGGGTAATGCTATAATTAATTAAATTATTATGAGATTTCTGGGGTTTCTGAGGGATGAGAGGAGAAGGGGGATGTTGCATATCAGTAGAAGAAAGCTGCAAAGCTCAGGCTGCATTTGGATACTTTGCTTGGGATGCACTGAACCTATTTTATACACTGCACCCAGAAAACCTCGTCCTTATCTCTTTGCAATTCTATTAAGGTTGGTACAATGGCTGCAGGCTATTGGGGACCAAAGAAGCCGATGCCCTTTGATTGTCTGAAGCAGTGAGCTCAGCCCATAATGAGCTTATGTTTTAAGAGGATAAGTGGTAACTAAATTGAGATAGAGAACTAGCCGCCTGACAACATGGTTCCTGCTTTCACTGCACTTTTATTCCAATGGGTATGACAGGTCATAACTAAACAAATAGAAAATATAATAGCAAACTGGAATAAATGCAGTAAAGGAAATAACAGGGGTGGCAGAGATAACTTGGAAAGGACTCTCTATAAGGGTGTTGAGATAAAAGAAATTTGAAAATCAAAGAGTAAGATATTCTGGACAGAGGGAAAAGTAAATATAAGAATTCTACTTCTGAGTATATATGAAAAAACCAAAGCACTAATTCAAAAGAATATAGGCACCCCTATGTTCATTGCAGCACTATTTACAACAGCCAAGAAATGGAAGCAACCCGAGTGCCCATCAAAAGATGACTAGCTACAAATGCAGAGGTACGCAGAAAAAATGGAATATCACTTAGGCATAAAAAGAAGAAAATCTTACCATTTGTGACAGCATGGATGAAACTAAATGGTATTATTCTCAGTGAAATGAGTCAGTCAGATTTTACTTATATGAATGATTGTACTTATATGTAGAATCTAAAGAGCAAAATAAATAAACAAAATAGAAACAGATACATAGATACAGAGAACAAACTGACGGCTGCCAGATGGGAGGAGGGTTGGGGGCCTGGGTAAAAAGGTGAAGAGATTAAGAAGTACAAATTGGTAGTTATGAAACAGTCACAGGGATGTAAAGTACAGCATAGGGAATGTAGTCGATAATATTGTAATAATCATGTATGTTGCCACATGGGTACTTAAAATACCAGGGGGATACTTTGTGAAGCATATGATTGTCTAACCACTATGCTAGACACACGAAAATAATGCAAAATAAAACTGAATGTAAACTGTAGTTGAAAAAAAAAGAATTCCAACGTGACAAAATGTTTGGCATGTTGAAGAAACAATGAAAACCAGTTTGGCTGGAATATAGTAGTTAAAAGGAAAGCTCGAATGAGACAAAATTGAAGAGGTCAGGAGAAAGATCAAGTTAGCATTGCAAGTCATGGCACAAGTTTGGGTTTTATCCTCAGAGAAATGAGAAGCCATTGAATCACTTTAGGCATGGTTGCAAAATATTCTGCTTTAGTATTTACAAGTCATTTGGCTGTTGTGTAGCAGATGGTAGGGTGGGCTGTCTGTTGTCAACTGAGTGCAACCAACGGGTCCTTCTAAGGTTGGATAAGTCTTTCTCAGAACCACCTTCTCTGTTAGCTTTGGAGCTGGATTTTGCCAGGAGTGCCATGTGTGTGGTGCCCGGAAAAGGGAAGTGAATTGGAAACTTCACTCCCTAGAGGTGGGGTCGCACAGGCGAATACACAGATATGCGCGGCCCAGCAGCTTCCCAGCCGTCCTGAGCACTGCCTGCCTCGTGGCTGCAGACCCAGACTGGGGCGGAGCTCCGCAGGCCGCCTGGGAATTGTGGCAACTTACAGGAAAGCTTCGGAACACCACCGAACTGAACGGTCCAGTCTGAGATCTTCAGCATTGACTTGAACGGCTTCCGCATTTCTCTGCCATCCGCCCCACCGTCCCGATTTTCCCTTTGTTTCTACAATGCATAGAGCAGTTTCTGTCTCCTGACCGATATAAAAAATGCTGGGAAGGATTAGAAACTGTGAGAGGACATAGGGCATGATAGAGTAGCGGGGAATAATGATGGATTTGGGACATAACTGATAGAAGCACAGAAAATACTAACATGGGGATTGGATGGGACAGTGAAGTAAAAGAAAGAATGGAGGATGTCTTCTATGTTTTTAGCTTGGTGATGGTGCCATTTAATGGAATGCGGAAATTTAAGATCGAACAGGTTATAAAGACAGATAACCTACGAACGGGAGAAAATCTTCGAGAGGGAGATAGCAGACGAAGACCGTGGACTCTCTGAAATGCCATTGGGGTTTGTGGGCTTGAGGGGGATGCAGGTGGATTTTGGGTCTAAGAGTTGGTTGGGCAAAGATATATTTTGACCTTTTTATGCCTGGAGAGCTGAAAGGACCAATGTGCATGAAAGGAAAGGAATTGAGAAGCTGACTTGAGGAATCTGAGGAATCGGTCATTTGCAGAGAGAAGATTAGGTTATCTTGTCCTGAAGAAAACTGAGATCAAATCCCAGCTCTGCCACACACTAGCTATGTGATTCAGGGGAAGTTAATTTCTCTGGACCTCAATTTCTTTCTCTGTGTATTGAAACTAATTTTCATACCTACTAACAACATCAAATGAAATTATGAATATTGCATACCTGGTCATTAATTATAGCCTTCATCCATACTGAGTAACTACTAAATACAAGAGACTGAGCCGGACAGTTTGTATATAAATGCTCCTGAGAAGTGCAGGGTGCTACTAATGGGATTACGAGGGGCCCTCATTTCCTCTGAGGAGTTAGGGAAAGTTTCCTGTGCAGGGACATGTGAGGTGAGTCCCGGAAGTTGAATAGGAATCAACTAGATGTGTGTACCATGAGTTGCTGTCAGCTGGATAGGGGGTGGAGGTGAAGAGCATCCCAGGTCACAGGTACGAGGTCTCTAAAAACACTGAAACAGGATGCAGGAACGTACACCTGGTACTCAGAAAGAACTGGTGTGGCTGGAGCCAAAGACCTCAGGGCAAAGAGGATAAGAAGACTTTTGGATTCCTTCTCCCTCATCCAGGACAACTCCCAAGAGTTAACTAAAGACAATCATTTAAAGTAGATATTTTTAACCAACCAAAGTCATGGTCATTACTTGGTACTCACTATTGGGTTGGCCAAAAAGTTTGTTATGTTTTTTTCTATATAATGGTTCCCATAGTGCTTACTTGTCTTTAACTTTGTGAGAAACAATTTGGTTAGTTTGTATTGTGACAGCTGTCACATCAGCGTGCATTAAAAAAATGCGTCAAAATTGGTGAATTTTTGTATAGCCGTTTTAATATTGAAGATGGTAGAAAATATGCAACACTTTTGGTATATTATGCTTTATTATTTCAAGAAAGGTAAAAACACAACTGAAATGCAAAAAAAAAAAAAGATTTGTGCAGTGTATGTGTTGTGACTGATTAAATGTGTCAAAAGTGGTTTGTGAAGATTTGTGCTGGAGATTTCTTGCTGGATGATGCTCCACGGTCAGGTAGACCAGTTGAAGTTAATAGTGATCAAATGGAGACATTAATTGAGAACAATCAATGTTATACCATGAGGGAGATAGCCAACATACTCAAAATATCCAAATCAATAAAGTTATTGGGGAAAATGAAAAATGTGTCTTTTATTTCACAGAAAAAACTAAATGGACTTTTGGGCCAACCCAATACTTGCCAAGCACTGCATTCAGCACCTGCTCTTGTTAGGAGATGGCTGGACACATGACACCCAACGTTGGACAAATGACACAGACAATTTATTAGTCCCACAATTACAGACGAGGGGAGGAGTACACCACATGCCACTCGAGGGCACTGCACACCATGCAAAGCCATATGAAGGGTTGCACTCAGGAACCCAGTGAACAATTAGGGGCTGTGGGAGGCAGGCTCTGCAGTATCAAGAGGGTGGGGGGCCCCTGGTTCCTGCGGGAGGATGCCAGTGACTTGTTTGAAGAATTTCATGGACTGGCAGGAAGCTGAAACCTGATGCCCAGAGATGAGCAGAATCCTGATCCTTTGATAGGAAGGATTATTTAGCTAGGAAACTTTATTCACAAGGGCAGAGTGGGGAAGGAAACGTGCAGTCGGGCCATTTGAGCCCTCCTGATTTTACAGGCTACAATAGTGAATCTTAATTTTTGATCTAATACCACAGCTGGGAAGTAAGTCATCTTCTGATTGTAGTCCCACTGGAGAGCTACAGGTAGGCCAATCAAGAGTGGCTTTTGTGTTGGATTGTCTTCTTGTGCTTCCGTTTATTACAAGAGTCTCTCCTTTTCCATTTCTCTATATCCCAAAGCCCAGTGGAAGTGATACAAACTCAGTGGGATTGTCACGGGATAATGGGTGCACCTTGCAAAAGATTATCTGGTAGATGACAGTAAATCATTAGCTAAGATTCTGAGCATTGTGTTAAGCACAGTGAGAGATCCACAGTGCTTGCTCAGCTGAACTTGACATTCTAGTAGGGGAGAAAAATCTTACACATGGGAAACAATCAGCCAAAATGTGTTTATGGTAGAAAAAGAACTAGAATCGCGCAATGCGTCCGATCCCAGCTTGGCCAAATAGCCACTGAGTGAATTTGATCAAGCCATTTCAACGACCAAGCCTTGGTTCCCTGCCTGTAGAAGGTAAGGAGAGAGATGCAGTGTTAGCTGCGTAGAAGTCCCTAAACATACTGCCCAACCTGAAACGACATCGTGATTCCTAAGAATCCCAACATTTATCAAAAAGTCAAAGTGACCCTGTGTCACTTGGGAATACACATTTTTTTTGTATCTTTTGTTACATTTTTTCTCAAGTTTTTCATAATTTTGAAAACCATTCCTTAGAACATTGAATTGAAATATAGGTTTCTGTGCACCTCCCACTGAAGATTCTTAAAAGTAAGTCTGAAGCGGGAACTTGTAAATGACCTTAGACGCAAACTCACAAGACCTGAGACAGTCAAGTCTCTGCTCCTGACTAGATCTATGGAATCGGACAGGCCTTTTGGCTTCTCATCCTTAACATGGAGATAAACGGCACTGATGTGAGAATAAAATGACAGCATATATCTAAATCCTCCAGCACCCAACCCGTCAAACCCTGGACGCTTATTGAGCCAAATCTCAGCTCCTAATATTTGGGGCTTGGGTTAGCACAATAAGTCTTCCATTTTCCATTAGGAGTCATCAAATGATTGTGGACTTGAGTTCCCTTCCCCAAATGGATATACAGACAGCATTTCAGCTCTGTAACTGAAGGCCTTCTCTGGATTCTTACAGCTGGGAAGGTTTTCAATCAAAAACACTGACTTGGCTGCTTCTGAGATGAGAACAATGCCCATTACACCATCAAGGAAGAACGTTCACAGAGAGAATATCTAGAAAAAGGGGAAAGGAAATCTCTGCCCAGTCTTGACACTGGGCATTTTGAAGAGACAATCTCTCCAATACTACACGTTAGACATAAAAATGATGGAGAGAGAAATACCATCTACTGAGTCCCAGGCATCATCATTATATTAGCCCAGCTTTACTGATAAGAAAAACTGAGGCTTTTCCGGAATAAGTAAGTGGGACTTCAAATGTGATTCTAACGGGCACAAATTGAAAGCCCAGTGTTGGGGCTGAAACCCTAGTCTCTCTCATTCACAATCTGACATTCTTTCCAATATGTCAGGATGGATGTAGCAACATCGTCTTATTTTAAGTGCTCAATGTCAGAATACTGATCTGGAGAATACAGACCAAAGTCCTATGATGGGGGTTTATTATTCACTGACGGATGATGTGGTGAAACAAAGAATTGAGTTAGAATTCATGATATAAATTATAAGTGACATCCCGAGCTGCTGAACTTTTGTCAGACAACATTGTACCCACCGGACAGCTTGACATCTCCTAGAGGATGTCATTGGCTTGGGGGGGGACTCCATCAGAAGGGAGGAGAAGAGCGAGTGGTATAAACAACCCACATGAGGTACTGGGTGCTCAATAGCTCATGAAGAACAAGCCTTTGTGACATGTGGTGTCTCTCACCTGAGACTGTAGGGTGGTCATAAATGCCATAGAGTGACAAATGACTGTGAAACCCCCAAGCCAGTGCTCCACAGAGCCAAACTCCTGAGCTTCAGTGGGGGAAAGACCACACTGCCGAATGACCGAGGCGCGCTCTGTGAACTTGCCACTGCTCTGCCACATGCCTTGTCCCCCAGTGTCCCCAAAGGCACTGTTTTTTCCTAGGTGCCCACTATTTATTTCACCTTTTGCCTGTGCTGTCCCCTTGCCTAGAATACTCTCTCCTTCTTGTCACTGCAGCTGAGTCACATGCTTTGACATTCAGTCCCAGCACCCCCTTTCCCAATGAAGCTTTTCTTACTCCATCCAAGTTAGTGGTCCTCATCCGTACATTCTGAATTTTTCAGGCATATTTTCCCCATGTACTTGTAACACACTAATCAAATATGATTATACTTGTCTTTATGTGCTTGTCTCTTCCGCTAGGCTCTGAAATCCCTGAGGTCAGAGAATCTATCTTTTCCTTTTAAATCACTAGTGCCTAACATGCAGCCTATCTGCTAGTGGTTCTCCAATTTCAGTGTCCATCCGAATCCCCCCAGACCCAAAATCTCCGCTTTAGTAATTCTGTGGCAGGGCCCGAAAGCCCGCGTTTCTCATGGATGCTTATGGAGTTGGTCTGAGGACGAATTTTAAGGACCACTTGCCGTACACCAGCATGAGTTCTTACTAAATACACTGCTGTTATATTGCGTAAGCGGTAACAAGCACCTGGTATGGAGTCATCCAGAACTTGGGTTATAATCACAGTTCTCCCCCACTGCAAGGCCTTGGACAAGTGACTTAAGCTCTCTGAGCCTTGGTTTTCTTATGTAATAAATGGGCACAACGAGAAAATACCGAAGCATTTATTAGGATATTCCACATGGCTTCGAGCTTCTGCTGGTTTTGAGGTGGACGGGGAAGCACCAGGAGGACAAACGAGAGAGAAGGTGAGACGCAACAGTTCAGCAGTCCCCCAGCGAGGACCAGCCTCACACAAGGAGCCCAGCAGTGCCTTTAATTAAATACTACACACATTTACTTACTGAAGGATTTTATTTGCTCAACATAAACTGATAAGAGATCAGTAGGGCATGACAGCCTCCAGGGTGCTGGGAAGAATCTGTTTTGAATTTTTATACATCAATCAAGCAATTCATACACACCCCCTCTTCAGCGAGGGCTTGCAGAATTGAGTCTGGTGGGTTTTCCACCAGGGCTTACTACTAAAGCCCTCTCATTAATAAGTAATCAGCCTCTACTGATGTGCTCCCACGCTGCCCTCCAGAGCAGCTGTTTCCTCCGGTGTTGTGATTTAAGCTCTGCTAACAGTGATGAAAACAGATTTGTGTTGCTTCTCTCCTCATTAACCTTATTATAGAGTTTGGCTCCCATGATACCTACTTTGAAAAAATATACCCTATTTAGAAAAGGGTGAAAACTTTTTTCAACCTTGGTTGGCTTGATATTTCTCAATAGCTGGACAAAGAGTAAATGGATTTGGTCAATTTTGAAATTATGGGCTCTAGAGGAGGGGATACATGGTCCATAGCCCAGCCTCTGATCTTTCCTGAGTGGAGAGAGAGACTTCAGAGAATAATAACGTAGAACAGCAGTTGAACTGCAACTGTATAAAGCCAGGCACGGTGATTTCTGTGTCGGGTAGAGACCAGAGATGTTGCTACACCTCCTACAATGCACAGTCCAGGCTCCCCTTTCCCCACCCTTTCCGCTCCTCCCAACGCCCACAGTGCTGAGGAAAACCCCGAACGGAACGAGAGCGGAACTCTTGGTTCGTAAAGGATCTGTAGCTTCAGTAGGGCTCTCAGCACTTCAGTCGTCTATGTTTGTTTGAAACACGACCACAGTTTGTCTTGCGGGGACTCAGCAGGTGAGTCTCACTTTCTGGGGCACTGTCTTGGCTGCCTGAAACTTCTCTAAGAAAAACAAAAAACAAAAAATGGGGAGTCATCTGTCTTTACAATATTCAGAGGAGAGGTTATAGCTTCATGTAAGAGGTCGGGGAATGTATCCCTGCCTGTTATCACTCCCTCTTTCTTCAAAGATTAAAGTCCTTTCCTGGAACCACAGGCTGATGGGAACGCCGCATTCCCACTGCACCTAAGGCTGTGGGCTACCTGCTTGTGCTGCCCATCCCGCAATGGCAAGTAGCCAAGCCCGTCGAGTCCTGAGGTCAGGACTGTTTCCAATTCATCCTTGACTTTCCTGCAGTGTTTAACTCAGGCAATTTTGAGTTTTCAAACAGCTTTCCTCATCCTCTCACTCCCTGTCTCAGCTTCCCAAACTGGTGGCACCACCAGGCAAAGGTATAATTAATTAAGCACAAAGGCAGGGTGGAGATAATCAGGAATCGTTTTATGTCCAGCCTGGGGGAATCAATTGTCACTGGCTCAGCAGGTAGGCAGCAGCATAGGATGCTGATAATACTTCCCCGAATGCATTTCTAAAATCCTGTTTTCTCTGCCCTGTCATTTATTTCTTAGTTAGAAATAATATACCTGTCCCAGCATCACCTTCGGTCTTGTTATATTGTTCCAATGCCTACAGCTATTTGTACTCCAGCAGCTCCATTGCAGCTAAGCTTTGTTTACATATTTCAATTTGGAGTTGAGTCAGCCTCAGGCAGGATGAGGACGTCAGGTAAGATTTGTTTCCTTACCTGACTGCCTCGCCTGGTTTCCTGTGTTCATTTCTGGGGCGACATGGAGCCTGACTCGGGTGGCCCAGGAAACCTACAGGTTTAGATATGCAGAGGATGAAAAGCTCACTGTCCCTTTGTAACAGCTTGAAGATATTTTGCTCAAATCTGAAATATGCGCAAGTAACCCATTTGAAAACACCCATGCACATCCCTACCCTCTGTCCCTCCCACGTGTCTCCTTGTGGGATAGTACCCATTGAAGCAAGCTGCTTCCAGACTTACCTAAAAGGGGGCCCGATAATAAATTAAGGATGCAATGGTTGTAGCTTTGGTTGGCACATCGGAAGTGAATGTTTTCCGAGAGAATTGATGGGATCCCAGGCTCATCACAATCTGGCCAATGTCTGTCTTTCCAGATGCAGCACCCCCACCCCCATAAATGTTATGCTCAGCAACGCAAAATAATTCTCCAAAACCCATTATGCCTTTTCAAGCCTCCATTCCTCTTTGCACTTGCTGTTTTCATAAACCAGAATATCCTCTACACCCCCTTCCATGCCTGCGAAATGCCTACTGATTTTTTAGGATGTGTTTCAAATAATATCCCTAAAGATTTTCTGGACTCCAGCAAGAAATTATTTATTCATGCCTGTTTGCTCTCTTAGCCCGTTGAACATGCCTCTGTGTGTCAGACCTCCACCGTAAGCTCTGAAACCTGTGCCAGTCTGGAAATGTGTGGGAGCCCATAGAGACATGGGATGGCAATGAAATGGAGTGTTGGTGTGAGGGACCTGAAACTCTGTGTGAAAGGGGAGGTCGGGCCACTTTGGGACTGATAACAATAGCTAAGTCTCCTCAGAGGAAAAATTATTTTCTCCCTTTCACCTGATAGTCTACTGCTTCTCCAGTCCTTTCCCATGAGTCTTTTCCCAGTAGCAGATAAACTCTGTCCCTGGTCACATTGGTGGACATGTCTAGAGGCCCTGCCAATCATAGAACCCCTTCTCTCTAGAAGTAGTGATTGGCTCAGTGGATGGAAACATGACTCAAACAGTCAATCAGAATCTTCCCTGGGACTGGTATATAAACAGTGGGAAGAACCACTGGGGAGTCTGGTTCCCAGTGTGAAAAAAGACCCAAGCCAAAGAATGCTGCAGGAATTGCGTGCTGTTGTCACGGTAACGGTGACAGGCAAGACAAGCCGACAAGAAGGAGCAAGTTCCTCCTCTCTAAACTTCTGCCTGTCTATCTCCCTCTAGCGTCTCCTGGTGGCAGAGCGTAAAAAGAAGTCAACTGGCAAAGGGGACCTTTAGTTTGCAGGTTTCAGCTCAACCTTACAGAACAGAGCGTGGAAAGGCAATCTGGAGCTGAGATGCAATAACTTGTACAGAGAAGGACAAATTTACTTCTATGTTAATGACTTAAATCCTCAAAACAGAACTGAAAAAGGGCATCATCGTCCCCACTTCCACTGAGAGAATAGAGTAACTAAACCACTTCCCCCAGTCACACCACTAGGGAGAGGTGGCCCCACCCGACCGATCAATGCTGTCCTCGTGTCTTAGGCAGAGTTGGTGCCTTTTTGTGCAGAGTGATTTGAGATTTCAGAGTGACTGGTCAGCCACCTTGCCATCATCTTGAGGTGAAATCAACTGTGAGACAGGTCCTGAGACTGTTTGAGTTAGGGGCTGAGGACACTAGGGGTTATTGCTTTAGTGTGTGTCTAAAACCTTGTGAGATAAGGTAAATTCAGCTTGGAGAGAGCCAGAGATACATTACTTTATAGGGCTTAAGCCAATTTCAGTTGTGTTTCCTTAGCCTCACGAGATAAGAAACTTTGAGCTATATAAAGGAGAAAATTAAAGCAACAGACTGTTTGGCACCAGGGAGCTAAAAAGATCAAAGTCCCTAGACACCAAGCAATTGATGATATCAAGGGCCTTGTGCTAATAAAATGGTTCAACGCAGGACAGGGACCTTTGCAAGTGAGAGGTGTGCCAGTTGCCCCATAATTACCGAGACTTCCAGTCTGTGCTCTGTAAACATCTGTGAACCCGGAACAGGCGGCAGCTCCACACCTGCACAGGAGACTCATCTGGAAATAAGGATTTTAAATAACGGCATTTAATTCCACTTGGCTTAGCCATTACGGTTTCCTAGAAATTCACTCATAAGGCCCACGTTAATCCCGCCAAAACACAACGACCTACTAGTCATGTGGGTCTGTTTTTAACTGGCCACGTGGAATAAGACCGCCCTTCCAATGTTGGTCAGCTAACGTACCCTGGGATTCATTGCTGTCTAAACAGCTTAAAAATGGTTAAGTTTGTGTGACATAAATTTCATCGCGATTTTTAAAGGAGGCAATAAAGTGCTGATACATGCTATGACATGGATGGACTTTGGAAAGAATCAGTGACATATCGCACCGTCCTTGTAAAAAGCCAAGAATTTAACATAAATTGAGAAAAAAAGATGTATGAGGTTGAATGGGAAAGGAAAATAGAAAATACCTACATGAGACAGAACTTTTCTCTCTTCTCTTTTACCTTGAATGTTTTTGTTACAACACCAATTTTCAGCTAATGTTTTGTATAATCATGGTGTATTTTTAATAGACTTTGTTAGACAAAGTCTGACTTCAGTAGGCTTTTTTTAGAGAAGTTATAGATTCATGGCCTGACACTATCCACTCCTTATCTAGTCCCAAATCTAGATCTCCTGCTAATGCTATGGATTGGAACAGCTTAAATCACATCTCTGCCCATAGCCACAGGGAGGTTATAAATGCACTGTGGGGTTTTACAGTTTCTGAAATACAGAAGTCATTTTAGAAGACAGTATGAATGAATGTTGAGTAAGTCAGTCTATAAATTCTCCAGAGTTTCACAGTATGGATAAGAGATTGGAGAGAAGCCAGATTCTGAATCTTTGACCATACAGGATCTTCAGTCCCCTTTTTTCTTTAAGATCATTTGAATCAGTCAATATATTACTCTATAGGGCTTCAACTGACATTTTTATGTCACTTGCTAGGGCCCAAACTGATACAAACATCAAGCTTCCTTCCAACTCAAGTGTCCTATGATTCACTTTACTTTGCTCAAGAAATTTACCAGAAATGATTTTGTGGGAAGGAAATGAAATATTAAACAGGAATGACCTAGATCAAAAGTCTGTATCTTTCCCATTTGGCATACTGTCATCCCTCAAACTTATTTTGGTTTACCTTTCCTAGATGGAGCAAAGTGTCCTAAACGAGGCATCGGATGTTTAGTTTGGTGAATTTAGGAAAGGTTTAAGCATATCTAGGGCCCTGGTAAGAGGCCCGTAGGCCTCTCTAACAATCAGAAGTTCAATAGAACAGATCCCAGGGTGCAGACAAAGGCAGAGCTGAGTTGAACTTCTTTTCCTTGGGTGAGAAGATGGAGATAAGATTTTGGGGGTAGATGACAGTACACAGCGGGAAAGGTGTACTAGATAAAAAGGAAATATGCTCTTTCTCTCAATGCAGTATAAATGCACTTTTATTAAGTTCTGGGAATACAAAGACGAGGAACATAGAGCTATTAAAAGAACACAAGAAAATAGTTCCCCCAAGTCGGGAGAGAGCGGGTATAGTTCAGAATGCGCATTGAGGACAAACTCTTCAAATTTCACATTTCTGTTGGGGATGAATCTTTCTTCAAAGAGTAGAAAGCTATGCTTTCGGTTAGATTTTCTCTTTTACAGCTTCTCCAAACACACTGCATTTTCTCTTAATAGCATTTTATTACAGTGGTGCATACTGCTTGGTTAATGTCCATGTCCCATGATAAACATCAAGTTCTATAGGGCCAAAGGTGTGCTATCTAACTTGTTAATAGCTAGGTTTCTAGAGCTAGCACAGAGCCTGGAAAATAATAAATTAGATAATATTTTTTAATGTACTTGAATGACACAATTACCCTGATTTTAAAATCAGGACAATTGCAAAAGTTAAAAGCCGTTACTTTCCAAACTTCCTTCCCCCTCTCTACCTTCTAAGCAAAATTTTCCCTGACTACCAACCTCAAGATTAAACCGAATAGCGTCTTTCACCCCTAAAAAATCAGAAGCTTAAATATCTGGAAAGTGCTATGTGTTCTGTCACACTCATGTTCCCTAACTGCCATTTATGTGCATCTGCTGTGTGATACCCACATATTGACTCTAATTATATGATTCAATTTACCCTTTAACATTACCTTCTAAGACTGTCTTCTAAGAGAGACACTGCAATTTTACAGATGAGGAAACTAAAGCCCAGAGAATTTAAGTTAGAAATTAATAGAGCTAAGATATAAACCCAGTTCCTTTTACCGGTAATTCCAGAGTTGGAGTCAGTCCCAGGCTGGCTGGGCATGTCATTTTCCAAAATGAATTAGGCCAAAGCTCCTTCTCCTCCTAATTTAACTACGGAGTAGCTGGTATAAATTGCCTTTTATTTCTGGCCCTAGTAGTTTTCAAATGTGATTTCTAGCAGTGCAATAATTGTCCCTAAATCCCATTACAACCAAACAGTTTGGACAAATGAAGAAGCTTACTCCAGTGGGATTTTATATGACGTAGGAAAACCCAGCCACTCTCCGTTGGAAGACGAGACAGATGGTACCCATTCTGGTGATAGGTCCCACACCGCCGTTTCTGGCAGAGGTATTTTATTTTAACTCTAAATCTCTGAAAGCTCCTTGGTAAAGTCATGGCGAACACTCTTGGGTTTGTTTTGTTTTCAGGTTGGAATGGTGGTCCGCACTTTCAAAGTTATGATCTCTCAGAGGACTGCCTCCCTCCCCGCCCCTTCATGATGCTACACAGTAAGAACCGAACATTTTTATTTTTAATTTTCCAGCGACAATGATAGTCTAGACACCTCGGATGAAATATGCCTTTGAATTGCTAGGTAGTTCCACAGGAGGTAGGGACATGTTATGTTTTGATGCAGACATGCTCTTTAGAGGCGCGATGCAGCAACCTCATTTTTTCAAACACCTGGTGAGAAGGCAGAATAGAATTGTAACTTTTCAGATATTATAATGAAAAGTGAAGGCCATAGTCAAAGAACTTTATTTTTCTAGCCTAAGCTTTGCTCTGCTTTCTAACATCTGAGGCTCGCAGGGTAGAATTCCCAGAGCTCTGTCAATAATGTGGCTCGCTAGAAAATCTGATATGTTTTCTCAGCTGTAACAGGGCATGTTTGCACACAGCTCCCCAAGGGATCAGAAGAAGTCTGGAGGTTTATATTAACATTTTGAAGACTGCGATTATTTTAAAGTTTTGTAAGAAGGTAGAGGACACTTAGTGAGAACTATTTGAAGCTTGAGTAACCTTCCACCCATTTCATCCAGTGTGCACCTGCAAAAAAGGTATTCCTCTATAGAGGCACCGAAGAGCCTAGGAAGAAAGAACAGTTTCAGATTCATCTAATCTGGTCTCAGTTTAATAGTCTTATATGGTCTGATCTACACATGAAGACAGACCATCAATGACATTCATTAACAAGAGTTTTATTTTAAACTCTATCGTGGTTAAGGAATCTTGAATTTTGGGAGCTGTTTGTCCTGTATTAAAGCCAGCGGTGCATAATAGTACATGATATGTATGACACCTACATGTGAATGAAGCTCAGGTATCCAGCTTCCTAAACCTGCGACATCTAAGTATGCCCTCACCTTGGGAGACAACAAAGTCTATGTGAAAATTCTACCATCCTTTAGAAAAAAAAAACAAGAGATAGCCCTTCTCCTTTAGAAAGTTGTGGTAATTGATCTTTGGGCACAAATGCTGTATACTATATAATTTTACCAATTTTCTAACGGAAAACACGTCAGAGTATATTCTGTTATATTTAAGGACAGGAAAGAAGTAGCCTAGAGTCAGGGTTAAAACCGCAGACCTTGAAATCAACAGACCACAGAGTTAATTCCAGTTTTTCAGCTTATTTTTATGCAACCTGGGACTTATAGCTTGCCAAGCCTTAGTGCCCACATTTACAATGCAAGGATTTTAATGCTATTTATCTTATGGGACTATTGTTGGAATCGATCGATTTAACGTATGTAAAGTGTTTCAATGATTACTGTCTTCTGGCAGGCCTTTAATTCCTGGTAACTGCTGTTGCCCTCACTTAAAGGGTCAAGATTAGTGTTGCCAATTGACATAAGCCTTTGGCTACCTCCAGAATGACTGACAATTTTCTAAGTCCATCATTAGTTTTTCTATGTTGCAATAATTTCAGGTGTGACTGCTTCCAAGGGGAAAAGAATTTATATGAATCTATTATCATTCACTTAAAGAACTACCTAAATTAAAAATACCGTCCAATTTAAATAAATGGGGGATGATCATACACATTCTCACAAATACAGGCTGAATGATCCCTATTAAGGTTACTTTCTCCGATGCCCTAGCAAGCATTTTGCTTAAGAGGATTTTAAGTTTCTCAGGGGATCAAGAAAGAGAGAAAGAAAGTCAAAAAAAAAAATCCTTTCTGCTCTCAGGCAGAAATTCAAAGAGGAAAAAGCCCTTCTCGTGTTGATCTTTTACTCTGAAGTCTTATGAAATGGACTTCAGGATCCCTTCTAGTTTTTATTTCACTGTTTTCACCCACTGGGAAACCAGGGAAAATTGCATAAGCAAGGCCTGACACAAACTTCAAGCTATGTATCAGGAAGAGTAGAATGAAGACTGCAAGTAACAGGGCGTCTCAGCCGCCTGCTTGCCCCCCAAGGCAGAGTCAAGATTCTATGGTGGGTCGTTCCTGCTGTTTTAACAATGTTCACATTGTTTTCTAATTAGTTACTTACATTTCTGTTTCTATGGTGTTCCAAACCATTGTTTTGCTTTGTTTTTTTTCTCAGCCAAAATAGCTGTGTGTCACATTGGCCTGGGGGACTCTATAAGGTTATGATTATTTGGCCCCAGGTGTCTTTGGAAAAAGAATAATATCTAGAGCTGCGGTTATCAACCAGGGTGGTTTTGACCCCCCAGGGGACATGTGATAGAAATTCGGAGACGGTTTTGATTGTCACGACTGGGTGGTGCTACTGACATCTAGTGGGTAGAGGCCAGCGATGTTGCTAAATATCCTACAAAGATCTGCTCCGCAACAAAAAATTATGCGGCCTCAAATGTCACTAGTAAAAACAAGGTTAAAAAATCCTGCTCTGGAGTGAAGACTTGCTCAGGGCTGTGGTCAAAGAAATGTACTCATGCTAAGGTTTTAGTGCATGTAACTATTTCAGCTACGTCTCAGGACAGCTGATGTGTCACACATGGTCAGTCAAGGGTTTTGCATACTACTGGTCTAGATGCCCTTCTAAGGTTAAAGCTCGTTTGGTTAATCAACAAACTTTCTCATGCTGCCCCTGAGAGAATTAGGTCAGAATCCTTAGAAATGAATTCAAACTTCAGAAACTTCGTTCCTGGGTTCCCCTCGCAGATCCATGGAAGAGGCCAGTTTTCTGCTTTTGTTTCTTTGTTTCTTCATGACAGTTTTATTCCTGAGCCTACTGCTTTCCTAGGACTTTTGGCGAGGGCCGCTCTTGGTTTCCCTAGCTTTGAATCTCTGAGAAGATAGTTGAGGGACTTAGTGCTGCTCCTTGACATGGGTTCCTTGGGAAAATTGGTCCACCCGCTTTGCAGGCCTCAAAGTTCCTTCGGGAATGAGAAGATATACTTTTGCTGAAGAAGGAAATCCTCAAGTCGTACGTTTCCCTGGGTCAGAGGCAAAGAGGCCACAGATTCTTGTCCTAGTCAGCAAAACCTTCACCAACATCACTAGCGTAATTTCTAAGTAGCTGCCTCGCGTCACACCCCATTTATAGCAACCTCTAAAATAAAAGGATTTTAAGTAGTTTGCTCCCAGACTCGGTGCAGATTGAGTTCCCAGTTTTGAGCCAGACATGCTAGGCTACAGTAGAACGCATGCATCCAAGCAAGACATTTTCTTCTTGCACGTATTTAGTACTCGGTATATATTACCTCGCTTACCTCCCTCACCCCTTACAAGAAAACTCATCTGTCTGACACCTGTCAGTCACTCTTGCCTCAGGATAAGTAAATCCAGCACTAGTGTCAATTAGCTTTCCTTCAATATCGAAGATACTATTGAGGTCAAGGATGGGGAGAAATCTCCCATTTGGCATTGCTTGAAATCTCACTGATGAATGAGAGTTAACGAGACAAAGAAGGAAAGAATAGTCTACTTTTCTTAGAGGACAAGATGATTATTTGGGGCTGGAGAGGAGAAAAAGTGAAAAAAAGATTGAGGCATGGCTAGGAACCAAGTGAAAAAAAAAACCCCAGAAAATGAAGCTGAGGAAAATTAGGATTGCTTCCTCCCATATGTAACTTTTATTCATGACCTCTTTCTATAGGATTTGCTTTCTCTAGCATACATTCAGTTCTCCAAGCCACTCTGCATTATCTAGAATATCCAGAAAGGGTATAGAAAGGGGCAGGAGGGTGGGGTGCACAAACTATTTTTAAGTCAAAAATTCGTTCTATTAAATTTTCTAAAACAAGGTCTATGCTGAGCAGCAGAATTAACTATTTGCCAGCAATACTTTGGGGGCCTCTTCAGGGCAGCCAAGATGTCAAAATTCTAAAGATACCACATCATTCTTCGACTCTGACCTTCAAGGAAATTAATTGTCACTCCCGTTCATCCTTCCTTGAAGACATTCCAAGCCTCCAAGTTTGGTGGTGTTTCTGGTAGCATCTATCTGAATTTTTGGATTGTTAAATCTCAGTTGAAGAGCGTCAGTGTGAAATGAGACTTATGCCAGCTTGTCTAATAGGCCTGGCAAGCAATTCAAATATTATCCCAACCTGGATGCTCTCACATCCACCAAGATGAAAATCAAGTACCACATGGGCTCAGGATGAGTATTTTCAAGCCGAAATCTACCCCAGCTCCCATTCTCCCTCTCTGTGTTCTCCATGATTCGATAATAAGCGCCCTGCTGAGAGAGAACATTTAAAATTCTAAGTAAGGGGGTGCTTAGTACAAAAATAAAGGGAGGATCATCAAATGTGTCGTAGCAGTCATTTTAATATTCTTACAATGCTCTATTTCTGTACTGTTGTTCCCTTCAAAGCTGCAGTGACAATCCCTTAAAAAGTAAGTTTATGAAGCACCTCGTATATTCCAGGTACTTTGTTCATTATTCATGAGAACACAAGATAAAAACAGATAGGACGTCAAAATGGGGTAAAGTACCATTTCTGATAACAATGAAAGACACTTGTCAGCATGACATGGGAGTTATTACCAAAAGTGAGCCCCAACAGTCTATGCTACAAAAGGTTTAGGAACAGAGTGACTCTAGCATTTTCTAATTGTTTTGCGGGGTTCTTTGAAAAGAAGGTAAACTTTGTCTTAGGAAGCAAAAGGCAACATTCTACTTTTTTCTGTATGACTGTTATGCTTTTTATTTAATAGATTTAGATTATAACAATGGCATTACACAAATTATTGAGAGTTTTGCCTTGAAAAAGTTTCGCCCATTGTTAAGCTAATTGTACCACCCTGAACAAATCACTGAACCTCAGTTTCTTCATGTATAAAATGGCAATAATGATACCTACTTTTAAGGTTCTTATGAGACTCCTTTAAAAAAAAACAACGGCTGAAAAGCTCTTTTTCATGGTGATCGACTCAGCTGCCTCTGGGTTGACTCTATAGCCTTGCTTTTGCATTTATGGTCTTAATCACGAGGGTTTTCTTAAGAGGGCCCCTCAAAAATGTGAACAACCTTAATTAATTACTTCTTTTAAAAGATCTCTCCTTTAAGCTAAACAAGCCTAACTATAATAGATGTAACTATTGCTCCCCTCAACTTTTGGGAACAAGTGTGATGTGTGTCACGTCCATGTGGACAAAAGAAGTGGCTGGTGCTGACACCTTCAGCCCACCCGTCAGCAGAGGTGACAGTGGAGGTCCGGTTTACTATGGAGGTTCTGTGCTGAGCCATGAAAAACAGTTGCCCTAGAGAGAGGCCCAAAGCGGTAGCAGACTTTTTGCACAAGTGAAAAATAACCCTTTGTTGTTTTCATTAAAACCTGGAGATTACCGTAATAAACCTCACAAAATATTGCTGGTAGCTTCCCATTAGCAATTGGTTTTCAGATGAGATTAAGAAGATTAATGTATTATTATTATTTAAGGGACTCCACACTCAAGCTAAAAAAGAAAAAAAAATCTGTGTGCTACCTGAAGACTCTAATATGCTCCTCTCCCAAGCATGACAACATCTGACTAAAACCTCAAATAATAAGCATCGATCATCTGAATTCTGTAATGAAATGTAAGCTCCTTCTCAGATGGTGCTCATTATGTATCGATAGATAAGGGTATGAAGACTAAAAAAGAAGAAAAAATTGGACTGTGGCACCCCATCCTTGCCAACAATGCCATCTGGTTTGGTAAAATTAATTCTTGAGTGAGAAACTCACGGAATTTCCAAGATAAACTTCTTGGAAACTTTTGGCAACTGGAAAGCACCCTTGGCCAGAATTCTTCAGTCTGAGAAACTGCTCCAACAAACAGTGTAGCTTTCAGTGTCAATGCTGTGCCTTAACTTTGTGGCTTGGTCCCATCATTTCATGTCTCTGGACTCCGGTTCCCCAGCCACAAGAAGGAAGTGTTGAATTACTGAAGTCCAAGTTCTCTTTTAACACCTTATTCATCTATAACCTGTATTTTCAAATGAGAAAATAAAATATAAACCTCGCTCCCCATAAGCTAGAACTTGTTAGTCTGGAAAAGTTAAAGCCCAGGATGAAATCTGAATATTTTTCTCAACTTAGACACTAACCAATCACAAAGAAGTACTCTGAATTACCATTATTGCCTATTGAGTAAAAATGTGAAAATACTCCTGAGATAAAACCATCCTGAGGGTATGTAGTCTTCGTCCTCATCTTTTTATATCCATGTAACATGGTGTTGTACATACAAGGTAGACTGTTCAAAAATTATTTAGTGACTCGATAGATGGGTTGATAATTCTGTGGATGGTCATATGGGAAGGATGAATACCGAAGATATTCCCTTGACATTTTTTGTCCTGTGTATGTAAAATTTACAATATAACATGCTCTTTGTGATAAAAACCTAGTGATTATACATTTTAAAATGCTTGAATAAGTAGAATGCAAATAGAAAGAAGTGGGGTTCAAGAGACCTTAGTTGCACTAATTTGTGATGTGATTTTGCACCTTCTCCTACTGATGCAACCTCACCTGTAGAACCCCAGTGAGTGTCTGCAAGCACACAATCAGATGCAACATGAAGAATCTTTGAAAGATGAAACACGTATTACAATTATCTGTAACCAGTCAAAGAAGAACATCTTACAGTTATGAGAGTAAACGTTCTTTCTCAGAAATGACCCCAAGCATCTTTAGTGGAAGCTGGAAATCATCTTGCAGTACCTTGAACCTTGTATTTTATTAGACTTTCTGTTCTTCCTTCAGAAAAGTTGCCTTTCAGAATTTCCCTGTCCTCAAAGTAGACATGGGTGTTACTTTTTCTAGTAATAACATTTTTTCCCTCTCTTTGAAATTCTTCAGTCCAATTTCACTTCCCTTGCCAAACTCTAGATGTCAGTGTGTCCCCAGCTCCAGCCTATGGGCTGTTTCTCTGTGTACAGTCATTCTATGTTATGTCATCCAGACCTATTATTTCAATAAGCCGACCACCCCCAAGTTTAGGTCCATCTTTTACCTAACCCGGAATCTAGACTCTCATTTCCATCTGCTTACTCTGCATGTCCAGTTGTATATGTAACAGGCATCTCAATCCCAACTAACTCAACCATTTGACACCCCCACGTCTTTACTCATCTCTGCAAAAAGCAACAAGCATTCCATATCTAAGGCCCAAAACTTTGGAATTCTCTCTGACTTTGATTTTTCTCCCACATTCCACATCCAATCTAGCCATTAAAATTTTGTTTAATTGCTCACCTCCCATATTTTCTCTCTCCTTGATGACCGCACGAGCCATCCAACTGGTCTCCAACATGCATTCTTACTCTACCACTGGAATATTTATCACCATGGACATACCCATCTTTTAAATATATTAGCCAGACCAAAGCATGAACTTTGCCTGAGGTGACAACGTTGCTTGGCTCCCCACTCCCTCCTGTTTTCTGCACTCTTTAGTGGCTTTCTCTAGTAATATTTCCTTAAATTCTTGCCCAAGAATCCTTAGTTTGGGGTCAACTTCTAAGGAACTCACTGACTTCCATGTCTGTGAAGTCTACTTCCTACTCTCTCGAGCAGGAAAAATGCCCCAAATTCTGCAGCCCCAATCTTGACTTAGATGCTCAAGAAGCAGGGGTGTGCAAATTCTCAAGCAGCTCAGTCTGTAGTTTCAGACCTCTTTCTCTCTATTATCCCTGGCCCTTGGGGATTTCCCATACTTTCTTGTGTGCTAGAAATGCATTTAAAATAAATTTGCTGTGAATTATCCAGTATGTATGCATTTTCAGGCCGTTGAGCTCTTTTTAGGACACCTCGACCACCGTGCTGCTAAAAGTATGACTTCTTGCTCATTATTTTTAGATTTTAGGTTAGCTCATGTATTTTTGGTCTTTCTGATGTTCTTATCAATGGATTTAAAAATACATATGCATCTATTAACCTCCCACACATTTTGTTATATATTGTTTCATTGTCATCTGGCTTTAAATATTTTGTCATTTACTCTGTCTTCTTTAACATGGGTTTTCTATAAGTACTTTTTTGGTTAAAAGACATAAATTGCTTAAAATTCTACCCTTTTGGACATTCATTTCTAACTTTATATATATTGTGTATATAAATACTGTATGGGAGGTGCTGTATGGGAAAATGTTAATTTTTAAGAAATGTTTAAAGATAGACTTGTGGTCTAGTCCATGATAGATTCTTGTGACTGTTCCAATAATTACAGAAATTTCTCTACATAGCTTTGTATTATCTTCATTAATCAACTCATACAATCTATAGTATGATCTTATTTTTATCTGCTTTTTCTATCAATTTCTGAGAGGGATGTATTAAAATCTCCATTTACACAGTTAATCACTACATTAATCTGTGACTTTGCCTCAACATATTTTGAACTTACTTACAGCTACTTATATGCATGTCTTTGCTGATTGTTTTATCTTCTGGATCTAGTTCTGTTTTTCATAGTAAAGAGCATCCCTCTTCCTAACACATTATGCTTTTGCCACAGAATCTATCTTGTGCCGTGCTAAAATTACCACTCTGTTTCTTCTGGTTTACATTGGCCTCATGTTTTTACATTAACTGTGTTTTTCCCTCCTGTCTGTACATTAAGAATGTCTCTTACAAAAAAAAAATTTCTGTCTTCCAGAAATCAGCAATGAAATACGAGTTCATTATGTGTTTGTTGTTGCTGTTTTTGTTCTCATTACCCAATAGAATCTGAGTACTGCTTTCTTTCACCGAAGAGTTTGACCAGTGTTTATTTATTCAAATTTACTCTATATTTAGTATATAGTATATAATGCAGGATGGGCAAAAGTAGGTTCACGGTTTTGAGTACATGAAAAATAAAGTTTATTCTTGTATTATTTATTATTGTATTACTTTCCACACAAACAACTACAAACCTGCTCTTGCCCTACTCTGTATATATATTCGGTGTGTATCATGATTTATTTTTGTCCCTTAATTTTATGTTTTCTAGTCACTAAGCTCTTTTTGCTTTTAGTTTTACTTCTTTCTACCTTCTACTACAGATTTAATCCCAATTTAGTAATATTCACACTTAAATTATTTTTCCTTTCAATGCTCAAATTTTAGCAATATGTATATTTCTCTCAAACCAGCTCTCATCTCCCACCATCGCTCTTAAATTTCCAGGTTATTGAAAATATTTTTACAAGTAATTCCTTATTTAAGACATAGCATACCTTATAAAACTATTTGTTTACTTATATTTCATGTAGTTTATTATTAATTCCCAGATTTATGCTTTATCTTATTTGGGTATATCCATCAAGAGCTCCTTCAAAGAAGTATAATATGGTCAAATTCCAAAAAATTTTGTGTGCCTTGGAATATTATTATTACATTCAGGTTTTTAGATAGGTGCTTAGTTAAACGTAAACTCTAACTCCCAAATTCTTTTCTTCCAACACTTTAAAAATACTATACCACTGACTATTGCTAAAGCATTGATGTTGAAAAGTCCGGTATCATTCAGGAAATTAATTTCCCTTGGCTTTCAAATGCTGCATTTGTAAAAGGACAAGGTTGTACAGTAGAGATTGTATGTAAGGGGTTTTGCGTTAGTTAGAAATATTCCTGGTGGCAAGGGAAACATTTTTTAATAAGAATGGATAGTGGACACATAGGAATTTATTTCTCTCATGTAAAAAGAAGTAATGGGGCAAGAAATTCGAAGTCAGTGCATAACTCAACAAACCCACCAAGATCCCAAAGTCCTTGAATCTCTAGCAAAGAAATCTCCAATTTCCACATCTTTAAAATGAAGGGATTACACAAGACAGCTACTAAGATTTCTTCTACACCCAGCAACCTATTGTCCACCAAACACGAATGTCACACAGTACGATCTGAGGACCTCACGATAACCCAGAGTTTTCAAGAAATTACTATATCATGCAGTTTGATAGAGGCATTTAATGGAAATAGTTATTTTGTTTTGTTTTGTTTTGTTGTTTTGGTGCTGTGGTTTTGTTTTGTGTGGGGGGGGTTGTTTGTTTTCTTGTTTTGTTTTGTTTTTTGCTTTACCAAGGCTGACGGATTACCCAGATAAGGCATACACAGGGAAGAAAATCTTACAGAGGTCCCTATAGTTCAAGGTCTAATTTTCATCGTTCTTTATTTAAAATAAAATTACTAATATATCCAATGATAGTATAGCTCTTAGATATTGGATTTCATTATTAAATTTATGCAAGACTGACCTATAAATACTAGAATGACAATGTATTCAGTTACAATAAAAACAAAATAACCAAGTGAACTCTTTGCCTGTGCCCTCTGCTCATTGCATTCTCTTTCTCTGGATAATTTAACAATATAGGCGTATTTATTTTCACAGTGTGGCTTGATGAGCATGGGAGCAGAGCCAAAATATCAAGAAATGTATTCATTCATTTGTTCAGTCATTCAAATGTACTGGTTTAGAGTATACCATGTGGTAGGAATTTCTGAGAAATTAAAATATAAAGGTGAGCAATTTTTTAATTTAAAGAAAAATGTACATATAAATGCACAAATATTAATTGCTTGGCTCAATGAATTTTTCAAGTCTGTATCTGTATGACTACCTTCCATATCAACAAATATTATTTCCAAGAACTAATAAAGATCTCTCCTGCGAATATCTGCCCCCAATTATTTGACTGTTATCCTGACATCTAGAATATTAGGGACATTTTGTCAGTCCTTGTACCTCATAGTCAAGAAATTTATAGGCTTTATTCTTTTGTGTCTATCTTCTTATTATGAAAGCATATTTTAAAGAGTCATTCAATACTTTTATGTGCACAAGTTTATTCCCTTTCATTTCTGAGTAATGTTTCATTATGTGAATATACCACAGTTTGTTTATTTTTCTGTTTATAGATATTTAGTCTGTTTCCATTTTTAATGCAATGAATAAAGCTACCATGGATCTTCTTGTAGAAGATTTCATGGGCACATGCACTTTTTTATCCCTGCTATATACCTATGAGTCGAATTTCTTGGTCACAGGATAGGTGTATCTTTAAATCTTTTAGAAACGTCAAAAAGTTTCCAAAGTGATATTGATATTGTTTTATTGTTGTTCAGTTACAGCTGTCCCCACTTTTCTCCCATTACTCTCTCCTGCCCTACCCACCCCC
>PVJD01001916.1:0-230440 GCA_004026545.1 Mormoops blainvillei | reverse complement strand
TTTTCTGGTAATCACTATACTGGTGTCTGTGTCCATGAGTTGATTTTTTGTTTGTTTTTGCTTAATCCCCTCATCTTTTTCACCCAGCCCCCCAACCTTCCTCCCCTCTGACAGCTGTCAGTCTTTTCTCTGTATCTGTGTTTCTATATATTTTGTTAGTTTATTTTCATTAGATTCCACATATGAGTGAAATCATATGGCACTGCCTTTCTCTGACTGGCTTATTTCACATAGCAATACTCTGCAGGTTCATCCCTACTGTCCCAAAGGGTAAGATTTCCCATCCTTTTTTTAACAGCTAAGTAGTATTCCACTGTGTAAATCTACCACAGCTTTTTTATCCACTCATCTATTGATGGATACTTGGTCTGCTTCCAAATCCTGGGAATTGTAATTCCTGGGAATTGTAAATAATGCCGCAGTGAACAAAGGGATGCATATATTCTTTTGAATCAGTGTTTCGGATTTCTTTGGGTGTATTCCCAGAAGTGGAATTGTTGGGTCATAAGGAAGTTCCATGTTTAATTTTTTGAGGTAATTCCATAGTGTTTTCCACAGTGGCTGCACCAGTCTACATTCCCACCGGCAGTGCAAAAGACAGCCTTACTCTTTATCTTGAGGTAGTTGGTCCCTAAGGATAGGAACAGGAAAACAATCACAAGGAACTTGGTAACTTAATTTTACCCTTAATTTTTCTTGTGACTGTTGATGCTTTGCTTTCTTGTTAGTCAGTTCTGGATTTGTATAATGTTAGGTTTAAAAAGCGATTGATATTTTACTGGAATATGTGCTTTGATTGTGATGGTAAGATGTCAGTAGCAATATTGAAGAAATAGAATCCGTAACAGAGTACAGACTAATTATTAAGTACTTACTTGCTTTTTTGTCATCTGGAAGCTATTCCAAGCTAGACTAACAGGTTTAGTATGAAAGACATATAACTTTATATGATTATTAAGTTTTGTCCAGGGATTCTTATTTATATCCTTTGGGAGTCAGGTCATTGTAGGTCTTCAGGTAGGACAGCCTACATATGTAGGAGCATGTTAAACTAGATTTCTAAGGTTGCCAACTTATACATAGTGTTTGATGTTGTTAAGAAGTCCTAGAATACTGTATGACTTGTACACCATATTAACTGTACACTGTATCTTTATTTGTATTATGCAAAGAAAGAAGGAAATAATACTTGACTGTTATCTCCAGAGGGTTGAATTTATGACTGAAATTGCTCTTGCATATATTTTTATGGTATTTTTTATTTGTTGCTGTTGTAATCAGCAAAAATGATCTTAAACAGTAGTCTTTTAAAAAAAAGATTTTATTTACTTATTTTTAGAGAGAGGGGAAGGGAGGGAGAAAGAGAGGGAGCGAAGTGAAACATCAGTGTGCTAGAGATACACCCCCAACAGGGGACCTGGCCCACAACCCTGGCATGTGCCCTGACCTCACATTGAACTGAACCTTTCAGTTCCCAGAAAAGGCTGGTGCTCAGTCCACTGAGCCACACCAGCCAGGGCATATTAGTCTCGGAAAAGAATGGTTAGTATCTTTTTTCCAGGAAAAACTTTTTGAAAGGTGCAGAAAAATACATATAGTGTACTTTTCAATGTATTGCGTGATTTTCTTTAAAATACATCTCTGTTCACATGTATGTACAAACACGTATGCTTAGACTATCTCTGGAAGATTGTTATACAAGAAAATATGGCCCTTTCTGAGAGAGGAAGAGTGCTAGGCATATATATTCAGAAATTTTAAAATATATATAATATATAAAAAAACATTTTGGGCATAACAATGGAAATAAAAGAAATGGGAAGATATGCTCAGTACCTACTTTCAATAAATGATTTTTTAAATTGAAAGTTACTAACTGTTTATTGAAAGAAGGACTCACTTATGCTCTTTTTTTTTTTTTTTAAGGATTTTATTTATTCTTGGGAAGGGAGGGAGAAAGAGAGGGAGAGAAACATCAATGTGTGAGGGAAACATCAATCAGGTTGCCTCTTGCACAGGCACCCTGACTGGGGACCAAGCCCACATCCTAGGCATGTGTCCTTCGCTTTGTAAGACAATGCCCAACTGAGTTACACTGGTCAGGGCATACTCCTAATTCTTGAGCCATACACCAAAAAAGGCACGTTCATTTTGAGACAACCCGTAGGCAAAAGATCATAAATGTCTAATAATATACATGGCAAATATAGCACGTAGGCACATGGTCCTGTTTGTAGACAGCCTGTATTAATCCTTCCATTACAACTGTTTTACCATCAATAAGTGATTTCTACACAGACATTTTACCACTTAGTTTTTAGAAATAACTTTAAAGGAAATTTTCAGTTTAAAATCTCCACTGGTTAGTATGAAGATTTGAGACTTTCCCTGTATGTGGTTAAACTGAGGGAAGTTTTTGAAAATTTTTCTCTTATAGTTTTGAAACTCACTCCTTAAGATCTTTCAGGGTGATACTTAGCATATAAATTTGTCTTTAAATATGAATTAAGATTATGAATTTTATATATGGTAAGATAAATGGATATAACCTTCAGACCATTGTAAGTGATTTGCTGGAAAAGTAGAGTAATATACTTTATATATTTCAAGTTATTTATGATCTCACCTTTACAGTATTATTAGGACAAATTAGGAACATAGTTACAATTATATAGATTTGTTTATTTTCCACAGTGTTGAGTATTTGAATGTTCAAATAAGGAACATTTTAAGTTAATTCTAATAATAATGGTAATAGTAATAATAGCTAACATTTAGTGAGTGCTTGTTTGACCCAGGTGTTGTGTTGAGTTTTCATTTATTAATGAGGAAATTTATTGTTGTGGTTGAAAGTTTTGAATCTGAAGCTTGACTGTAAGAATTTGATTCTTACCCCTCCATTTATGAGTTATGTGACTTTGGATAAGTAATCTAACTTTTGTCTGTTACAGTCTCCTTATTTCTTAAATGGGATAATGCTAGTACCTACCTTATATGGTCATTTTGATGATTAAATGGGTTAATACATGGAAAGCGCTTAGAATGGTGCTTAATACATAGAACATGTTCTTATTAAATGTTAGCGGTTACTTTTGGCTCATATATTCTTATAATACTCTAAGATAGGTATACTATTATTAACCTTAGTTTTTTTTGTTTTTTTGGTTTTTTTTTGAGATATAACTTAAAGAAAAGTGTATAACATAATTGATTAGTTCTTGGAATTTTAAAATATGACTCCCTATGAATCCACCACCCACATCAAGACAGAAAATTATTTCTAGCACCTCAGTAGGCTTCCTCGTTAATAACCTCAATCACTGTATATCACTTTTGCTTGTTTTTGAATTTCATGTAAATGAAATCATATGGTCTTATTGTATCTGGTTTCCTTCTCTCAACTCTACTTTAGAGAGTATCTATATTGATGCATAAACCAGTAGTTTATTTTCTTATTTTGTAGTATTCTATTGGGAATATGCCATACTTTGTTTATCCATTCTACTGTTGAAGAGTGGTTCAGTTGTTTACAGTTTTTGGCTATTATAAATAATGCGACTGTGAATATTCCTATTTACATTTCTTTTGCTATACATACATACTTTTTTCTTTTGGGTATATGCCCATGAATAGAAATGCTTTGTCATAGTGTATGCATTTGTTTAACTTGAGCAGATACTGCAGGACAGTTTTCCAGATTGGTTACAACAATTTACACTCTAATAATGTTTGGCAGTTCTGAATGATACTGTCTCTAGGCTTAATTTAGCTATTTTAGTGAGTGTATAGTGGTAGTTCATTGTCGTTTCAATTATTTGATGGTTATTAGCTCCACTTCACAAACGAGCACAACGAAGTTTGTAGTTGTTAAATAACTTGCTCAGGCTAATAGATAGTAAGGAGCAGATGGGATTCTAATGCAGGTCATTCTGATTCAGAAGTCCAAGCTTTTAAAAATTACATTACAAAGACATTAAGAATAATGTTGATTATTATTAACTTTCTAAGTAACATTGATTCACATGAACTTTGAAATTAGAAAATACAAATATAAAGATGCTAAAAATCACTCATAAGTTTACAATTCAGAGATGACCACTTTTGTTAACATTCTAATCACTTTTACCTGCAATTTATAATTTATCATATAAATTGAGATTGTGTTATATATATATACACACATATATTTACACATATATATATATACACACATGTATATATGGTGTCTGCTTTTTAACACACTTATTATTTTCTTTATTACTTTTTAAATTGCCACAACTGACTTATGTATACTTAATTTGGTATGTGACAAGTTTTTAGCACTTTTATGAATTTATTTAGTCATCATAATAATTCTATGAATTAGGTATTATTATTTTTTTTGGTGGGCATTTTCTTACCTTTATTTTTTAAGTATATTTTATTGATTATGCTATTACAGTTGTTCCAATTTTTTCTCTCCTCGTTGTTTTCTCCGCTTTATTCCCCTCCTCCCTGCACCCCCTTCCTCCAGCATTCCCCCGCACTTAGTTCATGTCCATGGCTCGTAAGTTTCTTTGGCTTCTGATTTCCTATACTTTTCTTAACCTCCCCTTACCTATTTTGTACGTACCAGTTTTGTTATAAGGGACAGAACCGTAGGTATTCGTCAGCGTGGTGCAACGCACTTCACCACCTTGTGGCGCTGTGTGTGGGGGGAGGGATCAGAGAGGGAACAATGCTGCTTGCTGGCGTCTTGCCCTGCTTTCAAGAGACTGGCAGTTTCTCCCACTGCCACAACCCCCACAGGTTTTTATAGCCAGAGGTTCTGAGGTTTTATTTTTCTCCATGCCAGAACCCTGGGTGGCAGAGGTCTTTATCTCTCCCCAATTGTTCCTTCTGGTTTGTCCACATGCGAATGTGGGGCCATCTGGTTCACTAGCCACCTCCTCTTCCTCTGCCAGCCACTGCCTTGCCACACATCCCCACCACCCCAGCCGCTGGTCTCTGCCCCTTTTACTAGTCTGGATGAATGTTGTTTCTTTGACTCCTTGGTTGTCGGACTTCTATACAGTTCAGTTTTCTGGCAGTGCTGGTTGTTCTTTGTTTTTAAATTGGTTGTTACCTTTCTTTTGGTTGTGCAAGGAAGCAAAGCATATCTACCTGTGCCTCCAACTTGGCCAGAATTCTACCTTTATTTTTTTAATTCATATTTTTCCTTTACCATTTAGTCCCTTTATACCTCCATACCTCCTACAATTGCCATGCTCTTGTCCATGTCTATGAGTCCTTTTTCCTTTTTGCTCAATCCCTTCACCTACTAACCTCCCCCACCCCTGGCTGTCATCCTGCTCTCTATATGATGTGTCTTAATTTTCCTTGTTAATTCAGTTTGTTCATCAGATTCTGCATATGAGTGAAATCATACGGTATATGTGTTTCTTTGACAGGCTTATTTCACTTAGCAAAATATTCTCCAGGTCCATCCATACTGTTGCAAAGGGTACAGTTTTCTTCTTTTTCACAGCTGAGTAGTATTCCATTATGTAAATGACTCATAGCTGTTTTATCCATTCATCTGCTGATGGACACTTGGGCTACTTCCATATCCTGGCAATTGTAAATAACACTGAAATGAACATTGGGGTGTTTATGTCCTTTTGAATTAGTATTTTGGGTTCCTTTGGATATATTGCCAGAAGTGGGATTGCTAGGTCAAAAGGCAGATCCATTTTTAATTTTTTGAGGTATCTCCTTACTGCCTTCCACAGTGGCTACACCAGTCTGCATTACACCAACAGCGTAAAAGGTTCTTCTTTCTTCACGTCCTCACCAGCACTTCTTGTTTGCTGATTTATTGATGATAGCCATTCTGATAGGTGTGAGATGATATCTCATTGTGGTTTTAATTTGCATTTCTCTGATGATTAGTGACATCGAGCATCTTTTCATATGTCCATTGGCCATCTGCATGTCCTCTTTGGAGAAATGTCTCTCCAGGTCCTTTACCCATTTTTTGATTGGGTTGTTTATTTTTTTGGTGTTGAATTTTGTAACTTCTTTATAAATTTTGGATAGTAACCCTCTATCAACTATGTCAGCAAGTATGTTCTCCCATTCTGTGGGTTGTCATTTTAATTTGTCGATGTTTTCTTTTGCTGTGAAAAACTTTTTAGTTTGATGGGGTCCCATTTGTTTACTTTTTTTCTTTTGTTTCCCTTGCTTGGGGAGATATATCTGATAAAATATTGCTATGAGCAATGTCTGAGATTTTGCTGCCTATGTTTCCTTCTAGGATTTTTATGGTTTTGGGTCTAACATTTCAGTCTTGGTCCATTTTGAATTTATTCTTTTGTGTGGTATGAAGATGGTCTAGTTTCATTTGTCTGTGCATATCTGTCCAGTTTTCCCAACATCATTTATTGAAACTGTCTTTAGCCCATTGTATGTGCTAGCTTCCTCTGCGAAATATTAATTTACTATAAAGATGTGGGTTTATTTCTGGGCTCTCTATTCTTTTCCATTGATCTGTGTGTCTGTTTTTATGCCAGTACCATGCTATTTGTTTACTATAGCCTTGTAGTATAGTTTGATGTTAGGAAGCATGATTCCTCCAACTTTGTTTTTTTTCTCAGGATTACTATTGCTAACCTTTTGTGGTTCCATATAAATTTTTGAAATATTTGTTTTAGTTCTGTGAAATACATCATTGGAATCTTGATAGGAATTGCAGTGAATCTATAGATTGCTTTGGGTAGTATGGACATTTCAATGATGTTAATACTTCCTATCCATGAACATGGTATGTACTTCTACTTATTTGTGTCTTCTTCAGTTTCTTTCTTCTGCATCTTACGGTTTTCTAAGTACAGGTCTTTTACATCTTTGGTTAGGTTTATTCCTAGGTATTTTATTCTTTTTGAAGCAATTGTGAGTGGGATTGTTTTCTTAATGTCCCTTTCTGTTAGTTCGTTATTGGCATGTAAACATTTGACTGATTTCTGGATATTAATTTTGTATCCTGCTGCTTTGCTGAAATCACTTATCAGTTCTAGCAGTTTCTTGGTGGAATCTTTGGGGTTCTTTGTGTACAGTATCATGTCATCTGCAAGTAAAGACTGCTTTACTTCTTCCTTTCCAATTTGGATGCTTTTTTTTTTTCCTCTTGTCTGATTGCTGTGGCCAGGACTTCCAGTGCTATGTTGAATAAGAGAGGAGAAAATGAGCATCCCTGTCTTGTTCCCAATCTTAAGGGGACTGCTTGTAGTTTCTGCTTATTGAGTATGATACTGGCACTGGGTTTGTCATATAAGACTTTTATTATGTTTAGGTGTGATCTCCCTCATCCTAATTTGCCGAGAGTTTTTATCATACATGGGTGCTGGGTATTATCAAATGCTTTTTCTGCATCTGTTGATATGATCATGTGGTTTTTATCCTTCATTTGTTTATGTGGGGAATCACATTTCTGATTTGCAAATGTTGTACCAACCTTGCATTCCTGGAATAAGCCCCACTTGATCATAGTGTATGATGTTTTCGATGCATTGCTATATTCAGTTTGCTAATATTTTGTTGAAGATTTTAGTGTCTATTTTCATCAGGGATATTGGCCTATAATTTTCTTTCTTTGTAGTGTCTTTATCTGGTTTTGTAATTAGGATAATGCAGGCCTTGTAAAATGAGTTTGGGAGCCTTCACTCCTCTTGAATTTTTTGAAATAGCTTGAGAAGGAGAGGTGTTAGTTCTTCTCAGAATCTTTGGTAAAATTCACTTGTGAAGCATCTGGTCCAGAACTTTTGTATGTTGGGAGTTTTTTGATTACTACTTCAATTGCATTTAGTTGTGTAATCTGTCTATTCAGATTCTCTAATTCTTCCTGATTTAGTTTTGGAGCCTGTATGTTTGTAGGAATTTATCCATTTTGCCCAGGTTGTACAGTTTGTTGGCATCTAGTTGTTTGTAATATTTTTCTCACAATATTTTGTATTTCTTTGGTGTCAGTTGTTATTTCTCCTCTTTCATTTCTGGTTTTATTTATTTGGGACTTAGATATTATTATTACCCCATTTTAGAGAGGGTCAAACAAGAGTCAGAGAGGTTAAGTAATTTGCATTGTGTCATAGCCAGGATTTGAATACAGACAAGCAGAACCTAGAATGTTATATATTTTGTTCCCAAAGGTCATGGGTCTTTTATTCTATGTTTTATTTCTTTTGTTTATTTTTCTCTTTCTATGACAGCAGCAGTTTTTGTTTTTTTTTTAACAGTAGTATTACAGTTTTTGTAGTATGTTTTTATATCTGCTAGGACAAATTCTCCCTCTTGATCCTTCTTTTTCAAATTTGATGCAGCTCTTTCTGAACCTTTTTTTTCTCTATGCATTTTAGAATGAATATGTCAGATTTCTCAAAAGATTGAGCAAGGCTTTTGATTGTAGTTTCTTTTTTGTTTATATATTGTCATGTAACAAACCATCCCTGAATTTAGTGGTTTAAGACAACAACATTTAATTCGTACACAGAACTGTAATTTGGGCGGGAGTTGTAAGGTATAGCTGGTCTTCACTGTGCATCAGTTGGATACCAGGAAGCCCAGGACCTAGAATAATCTTTTGGTTTTGTTCAGTAACAAGTGTAACAGCTGAGCTTGTTGTTGGCTGTGATCTTAGCCTGGCTGTAGACCAGAACATGTACTTAGGATCTTTACATGTGTCTTTTTTCCCTGAAATGGAGCTGGGTTACAAATGTGAGTATCCTGAGAAAGAGAGCCTGGTAGAAGCCACATCCTTTTTATGACCTAGCCTTGGAAGTTATGCAGCTTCATTTCTGCTACATTTTATTGGTTAGAAGTGAGTTATTAAGGCTAATCTCTATTGAAGGGGAAGGAAATTAAGTTCCTGCTTTCGATGGGAAGAGTACAAAGAATTTGCAATTATGTTTCACCACTTTCATTTATTTTGTAAATTAATTTGAGTGGGATTGATATCTTTACTATATTTAATGGTTTCATCCATGACATAAATATCTCTCCATTCATATCAGCTCTCTTATATCCTTTTAATATCTTTTTTCATTTAGAAAACTTTATTATGAAAAACTTCAAGTATATATAAACTAAAAATACAATAGTATAATGAAACCTGTAAGTACCTATCCCCCAACTTCAGAAATTATCAGGTCAGAGTCAAATATCCCTGTCCCCCAATTACTTTGAAGCAAATCCCATATGACATATTTACCTATAAACAATAAATATTTCAGTATGTATCTCTAGTAGATAATTATTTTTTCTTATATAACCACCATACTATTTCACATTAAAAAAACTGAATTTCTTACCATCACGAAATATCCATTCAGTGGTCATATTTCCCTGAATTTGTTAGACACTTTTTCCCCAGTATTTTAAATATACAGGAATGTTGAAACTTATAGTAGATGACTAATTATGTATAGCCTAGATTTAACCATTAACATTTTACTCTATGTACACATGCTTTATTATGTGGCTGTCCATTGCTCTCTGATGAATCTTATTTATAAATAGCTTTTAAAGTTAAATTAAGATCAAAATATGATTTTTAATCTGAAAGTTCCCTCCCCTCCCCACCCATCCCTTTTTATTAAACCTTTCAATTTATTTGTTGAAGAAACTGGACCACTTGTTCCGTAGAGTTTTCCACAATCTGGCTTTTACTGATTGCATCCCTGTAGTGTTTTTGAACATGCTCCTTTCCCTTTTGGTTCTCTGTAAACTAGTATTTGGTTGGCCAAAAAGTCTTAGTTTTTCCTGTAGAAGAAAAGACAGATTTTTCATTTTCACCAATAACTTTATTGATTTAGATATTTTCAGTATGTCGACTATCTCCTGCTATTGGCTTCTAGCGGGTAGAGGCCAGGGGTGCTGCTAATTAAACATCTTCCCACAGTAAAGAATTATTTGGCCAGAATGTCACTAGTACCAAGAATTAATTGGAATTATTTGACCAAGAAACTTTGCAAACCACTTTTGACATGTTCTATCAGTCACAGCGCCTCCTCCATACAATGCACAAATCTTTCTGTGTTTCAGTTGCATTTTTACCTTTCTTGAAATAATAAAACATAACATGCCAAAAATGTTGTGTATCTTCTTCCATCTTCAATATTAAAGTGGCTACACAAAAATTCACCAATTTTGATAAAATTTTTAAAGATTGTATTTATTTATTTTTAGAAAGAGGAAGGGATGGAGAAAGAGAGGGAGAGAAACGTTGATATGTGAGAGGAAACATCCATCAGTTGCCTCTTGAGAGCCCCCACCAGGGGGTCCAGCCTGCAACCTAGGCATGGGCTCTGACTGGTAATCGAACTGGCGACCTTTCCCTGAAATGGAGCTGGGCCATGCCAGCCAGGGCGATAGATTTAAAAAAAAAAAATGCATGCCAGCTGTCACAATACAATCTAACAAAATTGTTTCAAATGAAGTTGAAGACAGCTAAGCACTACTAGAGTCATGGTATGGAAAAAACTAAACAAATGTTTTGGCCAACGCAATAGAAAGGTCAAGAGGCTTCATTGTTTTGATTTTTTTCCCCCTTTAGTCCATGATGATGTAGATTTAAAGATATTGAACTATTTTAAAAATAGGCCTTTCTTATATTATTTTATGATATACTGTTAGCTTTAGTTAGTACATCATATCTTTGTGTATAAGTAAAATAGACCTAACAATTTTCTTTTATTATCTTTATCTGATTTGGGTATTATAATTATATTCGTCTATTTAAATGAGCAATATTATGTAATTCCATCCCCCCCCCAAGCAGTCTGTATAAGATAGGGATTATCTGTTTCATGAAAGTCTGGTAAAATGGCTTGGGCCAGGGGCCTTTTTTAGCAGCCACACCTCTGTCACTGATTTAATTCTTTTAATGACAATTGGTCTATTTAAGTTACCTAGTTCTTCACTCACTACTTTCGAGTGTTTTGTCTTTTTAAAATAATTTGTCAAATAGGTTATTTGATTTATGTACATGTAGTTATCCATAGTGTTACTTTTCATTTCAGCTATTGATATGATTACTTCTTCTATTAAAGTTTATTTTTATTGTTTACACTATTATAAATGTCCCCATTTTACCCCCCCCCACCCCCTTTACCCTTCTTCACCCAGCCCTTGCCCCCCCTACTTTTTCCCTCAGGCCATCACCACACTGTTGTCTATGTCTGTGGGTTATGCATATATGTCCTTTGGTCCAGGGATGTCTACCCTTTTGGCATCTCTGCACCGCACTGGAAGTTGGGCCACATGTTAACTACATCGTGACATGTAATCACAAAAAGATCTCATAATGTTTAAATAAATTTACGATTTTGTGTTGGGCCCCATTCACAGCCATCCTGGGCTGTATGCAGTCCGTGGGCAACAGGTTGGACACCCCTGGATCCTTTCACCTTCTTTCATCTAATACCCTCACCTGTTCCCCCTGACTGCTGTCAGTCTGTTTCAGTTTTGTTCCTCAGTTTTTTTTGTTCATTAGACTCTGCATGGTTATTTCTTTTAAAAAATTATTTATTTATTTATTTCTAGAGATACAGAAAGGGGAGGGAGAAAGAGAGGGAGAGAAACTTCAGTGTGCAAGACCCCAACTGGGGACCTGGCCTGCAGCCCAGGCATGTTGCCTGACTGGGAATCAAACCAGTGACTTTTCGTTTCTCAGGCTGGTGCTCAATCCACTGAGTCACACCAGCCAGGGCATGATTATATTGTTTTCATTCTATATTTTATATAGTCATATCCACTCTTTTTCTGTCTTGCTAAAACTTTAAAATGAAAATTTTTGTGCATGCATAGATAGAAGAGAGTACAAGCGACCTCTAAGCACCTGTCACTCAGCTTCAACAACCATCAATATTTTGCATATTTAAAAAAATCTAAGCTTCCTCCTTTTTAAAAAAAATCACTTTTACATAACACCATAACCTTACAAAATTAACAATAATTGGCTAATATCATCTAATAACTGGTCCATAATCAAATTTCCTATCCCTAATTATATAAAAATTTGTAGTGCATTTGTTCTAATTGGGATCTAAACTAGATTCACTCATTTTATGTGGTTGCTACATGTCTTAAACTTTTGCTGTTCTTTTATAATCTAGAACAAGAGTTGGCAAACTTTTTCTGTAGTGTCATGTCAGATAGTAATTATTTTAGTCTTCGTGGCCTACATCAGGTCTCTGTTCCATACATATTTTTTTAAAGAGCCCTTTAACAATGTGAGAACCTTTCTTAGCTTTAGGGCTGTACCAAAGCATGTGGCATTGGGCCTGCAAGCCATAGTTAACCTGATTTAGAACATTCTTCGTCACCTGTTTATTTTCCCCCACCCTGGCCATTGACTTCTTGAAGAAACTAGGTAATTTGTGCATACTCTGGATTTTGCTGATGGTTTTCTCATGGTCTTGTTTTTTATTTTCATCCTGACATTTTTTGTAGACAGGGAGTTAGATCTGTAGGCTCTTCTAGATTTAGATTTTTTGATGGAGTACAAGAATACTTCAGTGATGCTGTACATGTTATATTATATCACATCAGAGGATTACTCCACATAAGATGGAGTAGCCTCACTTTTTGTGGATTCAGGTAGTGATAGCTGATAAATTGTAAGGTAAGATATCAAACAAACTTTCAAAAACCAAAACAAACTTTGTTTGTTTTACAACTTAGTTATTCCCTGAATCAGTTATTTTATTATAGGTTACATCATGATTTTCTCATTCTTTCATTCCTTCTGTAGTTTTAAATTTGAATTTTTTTTTTTTATTTTCAGTTACAGTGAAGAGCAGCTCAAATTGGAAAAGTAGGATAAATGCTTACTCTTTTCTCTTAATTAGTGTTTAGAGAAATTGGTGACCTAGTGACTTCCAGTAATATACAGTTAGAGGTTTCCTTATTTTATTATTTTTTTCCAAAGAACTAACTCATATTTTATTACCTCTGGTCATTGTTGTCTACTTTATTGATTTCTTCTCTTTACTGTTACCTTTCTTTTTGTGCATTTCAATTTGCTGTTTTCCCCCCGGACTTTCTGAATACTTAGCTTACTGGTTTTCAGCATTTTTTTTTTTTTGGTCTTTTTGCCTGATTAATGCAGGATTTCTCAACCTCAGCACTATTGATAATTTGGGTCAGATACTTCTTCGTCATGGGGGGCTGTCCTGTGCATTGTAGAATATTTAGCAGCAGCCTTGGCCTCTAGCTACTTGATGTCAATAGTGCACTCCTCCAATTCTACTCCCTACAGTTGGGACAATAAAAAAAAAGTTTCCATTTGTTCCCTGGTTGGGGGAAAATCACCCTTGGTTGAGAACCACAGGGTTAATGCATTTAAAGCTATAGGTTTCCTTTTAAAATAATGCCTTTGTTATTGCTTGCCTTAGTTATAGCCCACACAAATTGCATGTAATGTTTATTGCGTTTCAGTCTAAATACAGGTCTGTAATTCCTAATATGTAATTCTGAAATTGAAAAAGCTCTGAAGAAGTAAGTTTTTTCCTAAGTTTGTCACCAATTAATTACATTTACTGACAAAACTTGACCTGAACAGACGAGAGACTACTTACAGCATTTTTATTTCTGACTTATTTCTTATTGTTCATGTTTTACTACAGAAATATTAATATCTGATTTTGGAGTACTGAATCAGACCTTATTGGGGGTGTGATATTATATATAAAATATATACTATAAAACTGCAAGAATCCTAAAAAGTAAGAATTCTGAGTCATATCTGTCTGGCTTAACATGATTTTTGATAAACAGCTATGGACATGAATATCATGATTTTCTCTATGAATACCTCTATAACTTGAGTTAGTTTCCAGACATAAATTTATTGAGATGACATAAGACAGACAAAAACTCATAGACAGACAACAGTATTGTAGTTACCATAGGATTTTTTTTTTTAAAGCTTGATGTCAAGTGTGCTATTTTGATTAAAGCTTTGTATAAAGGAATGGGAAGAAATAAGGGTATAACAGTGAGTTGGAACCAGATCAGAAGGAACCATAAAGGTTTAAGGAGTTTGTATTTCATCCTGCAAGCAACATTAAGCCATGGCTGTTTTTTGGGTGGGTGGTAACCTTATTTACGTTTTAAGTGCTAAGTGAGAGAGTTTAGTAATAGTTATGCAATGGATGTTTCTTCACCTCCCTTTTTCTTCTCTCTGTGGACTGGCTTCATTCTCTTCTTACTACACGGTGATTTGGGGACTGAAAAGCCAGCACCGAAGTTTATACTTGATGCATTTACTCACTTACAATTAAACATAATGTGGTAATTGTCATTTTAACTGTATAGTTGGCAGGGGGTGGGGGGCCGATGCTTCATAAAATCATGGTAACTGAAATTTGTGCATATCAAAACTGTGCAGTGTGAGGGCTGCTGGAAATTTTAACATGACTTATTATATAACATTATGTCATTGGGCTTTTGCTTGTCTTTTTTAGGTTAATCTCAAAGCTACTTCTTCCTTAAAACTGTACTCAGATCTTAGCCCACGTAGTTCTCTTGATGGAGTTCCTCAACCTCATCACCAACCCCTCATTTTTCTACCCTGTGCCCTTCTGTTGTTTTTCTTTTACTCTTAAGTTTTTACATAGATGTTACTTTCTCTGAAAAAATCTTTTGTCCTTTCAAATTTGGGCTGTTTATTCTGCCTGAGGTGTTTCCATATAATGCGTACTTTCTCTGTCATAATGTAGAACGATCACACTGTATTGCACTCATTTACTTATCTGTTACACTGACCAGACGGCATTTTCCATGCAAATAGAGATCATGGCACTACTGTTTTCTGCTATGTACTATGGGGCACTACTGTTCTCCACAGCCTAGTACTGTGTAGAATAAAATAGGTACTCAGTAAAGTTTTTTTTTAAAAAGATTGTATTTATTGACTTTTGGAGAGAAGGAAAGGGAGGGAGAAAGAGAGGGAGAGAAACATCACTTGGCTTCCTCTCATTTACCCCAAACTGGGGACCTGGCCTGCAACCCAGGCATGTGCCCTGACTGGGAATCAAACCAACAACCTCTTGGTTTGAAGGCTGGCACTTAATCCACTGAGCCACATCAGCCAGGGCTAATTTTTTTTTAATTTAATGAAAAATAATCAATTTTGTTGGGGTGTGAATAGTACAATATCATTAGAAAGTATTCTGGAAGAATCAATTATAGGCACGTTAAACATGACATCCTGGGTACCAAATTATGAAATATTGAGAAGATGTACTTCCTTATACTTAATTTTTAAGCTTTTCCCCCATTTTATTCATTTATTTTTAAAATTTCCTTTTTAATTATGGTTGACAATATGATATATGTTTCAATTGTACAATGTAACAGTTAGACATTTATATACCTTATAAAATATACTTTCTTTAAGTGAAATGTTCTTTCGATAGCATACATTCTGTGATTCTTTTAGCTAATAAATACATAACAGAAAATCATGATTGGTGAAACTGTTTCAGTCTGAAATAGAAGGTGTTTAATAAATACTTGTTAAATCAACGAATGAACAATATAATGTTATACTTATTTTGATTCTAATACTTATTTTCATTTATTTCTAAGGTATCTTCGTGTTTTAATGATCTTCTGGTCATTTGTTGCTGGAGTTGTCACATTCTACTGCTTATTAGGGCCTGATTCTCTCTTACCAAATATATTCTTCACAATAAAATATAAACCCAAGGTAAAATTTATGTGTTCTTATTTTTAAAAGACAGTATGTATGACTCTATGCCATTTGATATTATTATTGAAAGTGCTAAAGCGGTGATTATTTTTAAAAATACATCTACTTAATAATGGAAGAGATCAGAACATTTTCAAAGTGAAATTTACATATGTGTGTACTTTTAATGTCTAGAGTTCTAGAAGAGCTATAAAAAGAAAATACAAAATTCTCAGATAATTGGTATCCACAATTTTAGACTGTCCTTTAACTACTTATTAACAATGAGGACAGTAAATTAAAACAGAGGTTCCCATAGTTGGTTGTATAGTAGAATCCCCTGGGGAATCTTTAAAAATAGATTCCTGGGCCCTACAGATTTTGATTGAATAGTTCTTGTAATAGCTTTGTAATAAGTACTTTTTTTTTTTTAAGATTGTACATATTTATCTTTAGAGAGGGGAAGGGAGGGAGACACAGAGGGAGAGAAACATCAATGTGTGATTGTCTCACGAGTGCCCTCTACTGGGGACTTGGCCCACACTCCAGGCACATACCTGACTAGGAATTGGACTGGCAACCTTTTAGTTCACAGGCTGGGACTTAATCCACTGAGCCACACCAGCTAGGGCGTAATCAGTACTTTTTAAAAAAGCTTTCCAGGTGGTTCTGAGGCACAGACACAATTAGGAAATTCTGGATTAAATTAATCCCAGTTAATTTCCTAAGTGTCTTTTTGTTTTGTTCCATAGAAACAAACAAATAATTAGTCAATTTGCTTAACCAAAATAATTTGTATTTCTGAAATTTGTTAAAGATGGTAGTATATTACATCTTTCTGGTAAAGTCCCTAGTGTGCAGATCAGGATTTAATGGGATATCTCGAAGTCTTACGTTATAATTACTCAAAATGATGCAGTCCCTCATCTCAGGTTGCTGGTATTTCTACTCAAGGAAATACACATGAAAGTGGTGCTCTGTAACCTTGCTAGTTATCACATATCTTCTCCCTCATTGAGTTCAAGGTTTTGGAGAAATAGAAAATAGTTTTTTCTTATACTTTTGCAGTAGAATATTATTTTCAAATATAGATGGATTTTATTTTAATGAAATAGTATGACAATTTACTTGAATTGTAACCTTGGAAATTTGGCTTAGGTATTTCACTAAGCATTTCACTAGGTATTTTTTCGCTGTTGTCTGTTTAGTTTAGAAAGTAGTGTTTATTGCAAAGAGTGGTTTTAGTGTTCAAGCAAACAATAATTCAAGTGTTCTGTCATACATTGATCAACAAATTTTGGAAAAATTACTTATCTTTAGTAAAGATGGTATGTAAAATAAAGACAAATTTCTATCTTCCCTTCCCCCAATTTGCCTTTTTTTAGCAGTTAGGACTTCAAGAATTATTTCCTCAAGGTCGTTGCTGTGCTGTTTGTGGTAAAGTGAAATGTAAACGACATAGGTAAGTTAAACTTTTTTTATTTGTTGATCCTTCCAAATACATTTTGGATTTCAAGTAATTCAATTGTATTATTTTATTTTATTTTTTTTTAGGCCTTCCTTGCTACTTGAAAACTACCAACCATGGCTAGACATGAAAGTTTCTTCCAAGGTTGATGCATCTCTCTCAGAGGTAACTGATTTATTTAATATTACCAAATATAGTCAAGCAGGAAATATTAAATACCTATGGAAAATTTAATTATGGAGCATCTTAATATATGCTACCAAATTAATTCTTGGCAAGGTAGTTGATTATTAGGAACTATGCTACTTGAATGGTAAGCTAGAAATGTTTTTAGATCCCATGTCTAATTTAAATGGACAATTAACCAAAGAAAGTTCTGTTCTTCCTAGTTATTGCTTAACTTCTATAAATAGAAGTCATTTTTATGGTAAGGCAGTAGAAATAATCAGTTGTAATTTCAAAAGGAAGAACCTGAGCTACAAGGAGCAAATGTATATTTTACTGAATTGTGATCCCAGTCTTGACACTAACTGAATGGTAGAACAGGGAATGGGATTTCTTTTCACTGTTTCTGAATAATGTAGGAATAAAAAGCATGTTCTCTTTATCTTTGTTCCAATCACATTTTATATGTACCTTTTTGGTAACAGACACACACGTATATATGTATATATGCAAATATATATATATTTATTTATTTCTTTTAGAGACTTGTCTTCTTTATTGATCTGAGGAAGCAGTCAAGTCCTTGAAGGCAGGCAAAGGGGTCTCATTTATTCCCAGCACCAAGTGCAGGGCCAGATACATTGTTGGTAGCTGAGATACATGTATTGAATTAAATCGAATGGTAATTAGTTGAAGAAGAGCATTAGACACCTGAATCCTGCTTAATTATCCTTTTTCCCATTTTGTGTCCTTCGGTAGCAGAAACTTTGCTTCATGAATGCCAAACTCCTGGCATTTTTCTTTTTCATTTCTTCTGTAAGATCTTCTTTTTTAAAATTAAATTTACTGGGGTGACATTGGTTAATAAAATTATATGAGTTTCGGGTGTATAGTTCTGTAGTATGTCACCTATATATTGCATTGTGTGTTCGCCACCCAAAGTCAAATCTATTTTTGTCACCATATATTTGACATCCTTTACTACTTCACCCATCCTCCTTCCCTTCTGGTAATCATCATAGTGCTGTCGGTGAGTTTTTGTTTGCTTGTTCATTTGTTGCTTTCAGTTTTATATCCCACATTTGAGCGAAATCATATGGTTTTTGACTTTTTCCATTATAAGTTCTTTTTCATTCTCAAGATTTCCTGGTTTAAGACTGTTCTATCCCATATGGTAGCCACTAGCCACATGTGGCTACAAATAAACACTCGAAATGTATTGAGATGTATTGTATGTGTAAAATATATACTGGATTTTGAGGACTTAGGAAAAAGGAACATAAAATATGCTATTAAATATTTTATATTGATTACATGTTGAAATAATAATTTGGATATCTTGAGTTTAATAAAATATATCATTAAATTATTTTAACCTATTTTGTTTTAAAAATGTAACTAATAGAAGATTTAAAATTACATGTGTGGCTCACATTATTATATTTCTGTTAGAGATTACTGATTTGAAATCTTTTGAAGACAAGATCTCTAACAAGAGTATCTTTGTGTCTTTGACACTTCACTTATTTCTATTTATTTATTTGTTTTTAGAGAAAGGGGAGGGGAGAGAGAAAGAGAAGGAGAAAAACATTGATGTGAGAGGGAAACATTGATCCGTTGCCTCTGGCACACTCCCAACTGGGAATCTGGCCCACAACCTAGGCATGTACCCTGATAGGGAATTAAATCAGCAACCTCTGGGTTTGCAGGATGATACTCAACCCGCTGTGCCACACCAGTCAGGGCTAGGGCAATTTATTTCTTTAAAAAAAAGGGAAACTTTGCAAAACTTTTCACCTAGTGTCTAGCACTTATTGGTGTTCAATAAATATTAGGTCCAAATTAAAAAACTTTTTTTAAAAAAGATTTTATTTGTTTTTAGGGAGAGGGGAAGGGAGGGAGAAACAGAGGGAGAGAAACATCAATGCGTGATTGCTTCTCGCAGGTGCCCCCCAACCCTGGGACTCCACCCGCAGCCCAGGCATGTGCCCTGACAGGGAATCAAATCTGCAGCCTTTTGGTTCACAGGCTGGCACTCAATCCACCGAGCCACACCAACCAGGGCTTAAAAACATTTTTTGAGATCTTGCTATATAGGCAGGAGCTGGACTAGACCCTAGGAATGAAAAGAGAAATAAGGTATGGTTCCTTTCTTCTAGAAGCTTCAATCTGGGAGGGGAATTAGGTGTATAAGCAGGTAATTATAATATAATGTAATACAGAGAATAATGGAACAAATATATATGGTATATTATTAGTACAGAAGAAGAAGTACATAAACTGTTGAGAGGGGCAGTCAGAAAGTATGGCAAGAAGTTTGCCAGACAGAGTTGAGGAAAGGGTATTTCAGGGTTTGGAAAGAGATTTTGAAAGGAAAGAGAGGCTTTGAAACAAGATGTAATGTTCGGTAAGCTGGAGGGTAAAACGTGGAGGATGTAGACAATGAAGAGACAATATTCTGATAGTTAATACTTATTGATCACTTACAATATATTAGGCACTGTACTAATCACTGTACTTGCATCATTTCATGTAATCACACAGCCTATGAAGTAGGTGCTATTATAGATGATTTAACCAAAACCGGGATTTAGAGAGTTTAAATAATTTTCTGAAATTTCATAGGTGGTTGGTAGCAGAACTCAGTCTAAAACTCAGGTCTGGCTTAGTTCTTCACCAGTTTTTATATGGCCATTTAGAAATCAGATCATCAAAAGACTTAAAGGGCCATGCTGAAGAAGTTTAATTGATCACAGAAGCCAGTGACTTTCAACTGTGTAACTAGAGTTTTCAGATGTGACTCACAGGATGCAGTGGGAGGTGAAAAGGAAATAAATGGTCTCAATTGCTGCTATGCAGCTTTCCCACACCCCTTCAAAATCAGTGCAGCTCTACTTTTGTTACTTTGATATATTGAGGGTTTCATGCAAGGGAGGGATGTGGTCAAAATATATGTTTAAGATCACTTTGGCAGGTCTAGTGGAGGATGGGGATGGGAGCTAGCTTGTAAGGGGGGAGACTAGTTTAGATGCTGTTACTACACAATCAGGGTGAGATGATGAAGACCTGAAAAGTGGGGTTGTAGAAAGGAACTACTTAGGATGTAAAATTAGTAGGTTTTGGTGATTGGTCTTACTGGATATGGGAATGAAGTAAGACCAAATGTTTATGGTAAGCTTTCTAATCTCTCTGATATCCTATCCCTGTTTCTATCCCAGTCCATAAAACTAATGTTTAGGTTTTTTTTAAAAAAGGACTTTATTTATTTATTTTTTAGAGAGAGGGGAAGGGAAGGAGAAACAGAGGGAGAGGAACATTGATGTGTGAAAGATGTTGATTTGTTGTCCCTTGCATGCCCCCAACTGGGGACCTGGCCCATAACCCATGTCAGTGCCCTGACTGGGAATTGAACTGGCAACCTTTTGATTCGCAGGCTGGTGCTCAATCCACTGAGACACAACAGCCAGGGCAATATAACTAATGTTTAGTTTTTATGATAAAAAATCCAAATCTTGTTGCCTTTATATTTAGGGAATCCACAGCCTTCATTACTGCTGTCAGAGGAGGTATATAGGTATATAGTCAGATTAGATACATTGTTTCATTCCCTCTCTGCTGATTTTTAAAGTTACTGTGCAATGAATGCTGCAAGTCCTTTTAAAAATTAACATACTGCTACAACCAGACTCAAAAAAAAAAGGAAAGTTTAATATCCAGGGTTTCTTTTGTTTTTTATTACTTTTTCATATGTAACTTGAACAGCTAAAATGTTCCTAAACTGAACATATCTATATAACCAGCATGCAGATTAAGGAACAAAACATTGTCAGCAACCCAGAAGTTCCCTTCTTTCCCCCTTCTAGCCACTATCCTCCCTTCAAAGGAATCACTGACACCTAATTTTGACCCCCTTAAAAGGAGTCAAACAAGTCTTATCTACTTGTTTCTTGGTTTTATTTTGGGAATATTGATTTACAGAGAGAATTAGGAATACAAAAGACTAGCTTATTATTTTCCTTCTTTCCAAAGAACTTTCTTGGTCTAGTGAAGCTTCAGAGTGAGGAACAATTTAACATGGGTTTTTTTAATTTAGTTTTTTTAATGGGAATATTTAGAAATGTCTATGTTATTTTACTAGTAATTTTTAATGGAGTTTTTAATAGCTTTTGAAGTGTTTTCTCATATGTTCTCTTTGATCATCACAACCATCATGTAAGGTTGATATATGCATTTTATCATGTATATGTTAGTAATTGGGCTAATAAAATTGGTTCTCAATAATATTATATATTAGTTAGTAGTTTATTTCCCAGATTTAGTTAATTAATTTTTCTTTATAACAATTTTTATGCAGGTTCTTGAATTAGTGTTGGAAAACTTTGTTTATCCGTGGTACAGGTATGTTCTTTCTATAAAGCCTTTTTTCTTTGGTAGTGTGAATACCATTAAGTGCAGTATGCTAATAGGTGTTTTAGTGTAGGTCAGGATTTCTCAACTGCAGTACTATTGACATTTTAGGCCAAGAGATTCTTTGCTGTGGAGTGCTGTACTATGCATTAAAGGATATTTAGCAGTACCCCCGGTCATTTCCCACTAGATACTAGTAGCACCTCACCCTCCCTCTAGTTGTGATCACCAAAAATGGTTTTAGAGATTGCGAAATGTTACCTAGGAGGTGTAATTGGCCCTACTTAATAACCGCTGATGTAGGCAATCAATTAATAGTTCAGTGATAGCGAAGAGGAAAAAAACCTAGGCCGCTTTTTGAAAGAAAGTAACTTGTAGAATTTTTCATCACTCCTAAATATAATGAATGATTTAATATTTTATATGCACTTTTCATATTTGAAATATAATTGTGCATTTAGAAGAAAAATTTATATTTAGATGTTTCATTAAATTGAAAGATAATTTTAAGGGAGTTTTCCTGGAATATTAAGATTTTGTTTTTCATATCTGCTATGGATGTACAAGTGCCCTATACCTTGCAGAATATAGAAAATACTCTAAATTTCAAAATATATAGTTTGAGAATTATAAATCCAAGTTACCTCATTTAATAAATACATATTTTTCTTACATAAGCATCAAATATTTAGTTATATACTTGACACTTATAAATTATAGATGTAATATTTAATGACATGTACCATAATTTTATATTGTTTTAGTATATTTTGAATTTTCTAATTAAAAAATGCCAGTAGTTTGATTGATCTATAGTGTATTAAAACAAATTTAATATCCAGTTTCTGTGTCATATTTTCCTGAAAAGCAATGTAAATTAATTTTTTATGTTGGATTCTGTCTTAAATATGGGGCATTTGCCATTTATATAAAACTAATGGTTGTGCAGACTTCCTCCTTCCTACCCCCCACATTATGGCTCTTACAACATAAGATCTGTATTTCCAAATGTTAAAGTCTGTATTTTTTTTCTTAGTATAGCTATTGATGAGGTAATAATCCCCTTATGTGGGGTTAATAGTGGGAAGGATAGTTGGTAAGATTATCTTCCTTATTCTACCAAGGGACCTAACAGCACCATCATCAAGTTCAGGGTATCACCCTTATACATACTTTTCTTTCTTTGATAAGGGAGGTGTCTCAACTCTTAGGGACCTCAAGACCTCAGAAAAATGAAAAATAGCTCCTTAGAAGAAGGTTGTCAAATTTCTTTTTAAAACCTTTGAGATTTTTTTTTAAAGTATATTTTATTGATTATGCTATTACAGTTTTCCCATTTTTTTCCTCTCCTTTATATCTCTCCACTCTACACCTCCCTTCCCTCCAGCATTCCCCTCCCTTAGTTCATGTCCATGGGTTGTTCTTTTTAAAAAGTTTGAATTTCAGTTTCTTAATTTTCAAGTAAAATACTTTTTTCCTACAGTTGGAATTAGCTTATATTATTAATCTATAAAGTTTTAAACTAATTAAAATTATGTATTTAATTCTATTGCTTCTTTAAAATTATTCCTTGTTTGTTTCTTAGAAATTTCTTTGCCAATGCTTAGAAAATGATCTTGGTATTGTAAAAATATGACTATACATATGGATGTTTACATGGAAATATACCAGGTCTGTCCAGAAAGTATCTATCCATGCAATATGAAAAATGGAGACATTTATTGAAGCAGATACAAAATACAAGAAATATTGTACATAGGACAATGACACCTCAGTCCCCTTCAAAGTAGGCACCTTGGAACCTCACACAGTTCTCCCAGTCGCCACCAGTAGCCCCGTTATAGTTTCCTGAATCCCACTGACGGTCTGAAATCTGTTCCCTAAAGGTGGTTTTAGTTTTGGGAAAAGGCAGAAGTCTTCAGGGCACCAAATCTGGGCTGTAGTGGGGCCAAGTCACCTGAGTGATTTGCTGTTTCGCAAAAAAACTGCATGAGACGTGATGGATGAGTGGATGTGTTGTCATGAATCATTCAAATAGTTTCTGCAGAGGAATATTTGAGCTTAACACAAAATTTGATGCAGATTTATTGCTCTACTTGCTTATTTGGAATGCAACAGCTGCAAAGAACACATACTCACTCAATTACATCTACTGCTCCCACTGACTATTATAGTGAAGTCGTCATTGTTCACATATACACATTCCAATCCATTCTCCTTGGCTGCCAGGTTACACTGATGTCGCACAAACCGTTCTTGTTATATCAACAATGGTTAGACTTCTTCTGGACAGACCTCGTATACTACAATTTAGTTAATAGTGGTTGTCTTGGTACTAGAATTGTGGGAGATGTTTATTTTTTCTGTATATATTTGTCTTTTTTTCTGTAATGCAATGTATTGTTAAACAAAAGAAAACTAGCATAAGTATATGGAAAAAACAGGAAGCTCTAGACTTGGTTTCTATTTTTTTTTCCAATTTTTAAAATTGATTTTAGGGAGAGAAGTGGGGGGAGAGAGAGATAAAGATAGAGAGAGAGATTTGTTGTTCCATTTATTTATGCATTCATTGATTGATTCTTGTATGTGCCCCGACTGGGTATTGAACCCACAACCTTTGCGTATTGGGACAGTGCTCTCACCAACTGTGCTACCCAGCCAGGGTTTCTCTGGTTTCTAGAAAACAAAGCTGTGTATTTCTCTGAACTTCTAAATGCTTGTTTTTCTCCTCAATTGAAGGGATGTAACAGATGATGAGTCCTTTGTTGATGAATTGAGGATTACACTACGGTTTTTTGCATCTGTGTTAATTCGAAGGATTCACAAGGTATATGTTTATAATGAGAAATTTCGGAATTATATGATTACTAAAGAGAGTTTTAAAAATCTTTTATTTACTTTATCCTATACCTTATATATTTTTTCACCTTTTTTTTAACATTAAAAGATGAATGGATCACTTTTGATTCATTGATCAGTGTTACTTTAATGCTTGGATATGTTGGTTTGTGACAATTAGAAATAAAAAGACAACTATAAGAAAAAGTCATGTTCAGTTTTGATGAATTTACTGTACAAATGGTAATGATTATGATTTACTTTTGAAAGAAGTGTTTGAACCATACTTTGTGTATGTTTGGATCTTTGCCTATAGATATTCTTATAGTGTGTTTGCTATAGGTATACATACTTCTCTCCAGTCTTGTCAGTTCAATAGAATTGAACATATTGATAGTAAATTGGTATATAATATCTCTGCTATTATTAAATAAAGACAAATCTTGTTAAATGTTTCTATACATATTTTTGAAATGAACCATATAGTCAACCACTGTAGAAAAGATAATGCAAAAAGTAGGAATAAGCAGTTCACAAAAAAAATATAAAGTGCCAATGAATACTTGGAGCAGTGTTGTCTCATCAGATAAATTTCTTTTTATAAGATATCATTCTTTTGCCTATCAGATTCGGAAAGATAAAAAAGAGGGATAATATCTAGTAATGGTTATTGCACAAGAACAGCCAAACAAGTAGGAAGCCAAATTGATATATCCCTTATGCTGGAAGGCACTTAGGGAATCTCTGTTAAAAGATTTAAAATGTTATACTCCCAAATTTAATTTCATTTTTTAATAAATATTTTAAAGAAATAATCAGTTTATGTAAAAATGTATGTCAAGAATTCATTTCAGTATAATGAAAAACTTTATTTAATAAGATTGTTGGTTATTTAGTATAATACATGCCAACTGTAGAATCCTATTCAGGCGTGAAAAACCATTCAGTAGAATAGTGCTTATTTCCATGGGAAATTATCTTACATAGTTAAGTGGGAGGGGCTGGAAAATAATACAGGAAGCATTTTTTGATTTTGGAAACAAACCTCACATATTAAAGCTTGTTAATATGCATATTAAGGTCATATATATTCTTATCACTGTTAACTCTTACTATGGTGGTGAATTGACACTGGTATTTGTCTATTTCCATGAATTCCTCTCTGTTCACTGTTGTTATCGCATTGTACATTTGTCATTTTTGTAAATAGAACAGTGTTGATAAACGTTAATCATATTATTTTAAAAAAGGTTCTGAAACAGTAGTAGACAATTTACTAGTAGACAATTCAAGCGGAATAAAAGAGTTGGTAAGAAATGTCAGTTGGTTGATTATGAACTAGTTAAATTGTAACTTAGAGTAAGTCAATAAAATAAATTGATCAAAAAGCTGACTCATTACAGTGGATTCACCTGCAGGTATTAATAGAAGAACTCTGCTACGTTAGGCTTTGAGACACCCTGGTGATTTTAAAATCACAGCACGTCATACTTGGAGTATGCTATATGCATTTTTTAGGTAACAACTTTATTGAGATATACTTTATATGCCTTACAATTCACTTATTTAAGGTCTGCAACTTAGTGGTTTTAGAATATTCCCAGAATTATGCAGTCATCACCCAGTCAATTTTAAAACACTTATATCACCCCAAAAGAAACCTTGTACCCTTCAGTCATAAACCCCTTTTCCCTCATCCCTTTAGCCTTACCCAACCACCGGTCTGTTTTTCGTTTCTATAGATTTGTTCATTCTGGAAATTTCACATAAATGGCCACATATAATCTGTGGCCTTTTGTGACTGGTTACTTTTACTTAGTGCAATGTTTTTAAGGTTAATTGATGTTGTCTGTCATGTAGCATGTTTCAGTACCTCATTCTTTTTTATGTCTGAATAATATTTCATTGTATGAATATGCCGCATTTTGTTTATTCATCTATCAGTTGATGGACCTGTAGATTGTTTTCACTTTTGGCTATTATGAATGATGGTGCCATATCATTTGTGTACAAGTTTTCCTTGAGCGAGGTTGGGGGAGATACATGTTTTTATTTGTCATAGCTGTACACGTCGGATTTAAATTACTGGGTCAAATGGTAACTCCTTTAACTTTTTGAGGAACTGCCAGGCTGCTTTTAAAAGCGGCTGCACCGTTTTACAATCCCACCAGCAGTGTTTTAGGGTTCTGATTTCTCCACATCCTTGCCAGAACTAGTTGTTATCTCACTTTTTGATTCTAACCATGGTAGTGGATTTTAAAGCAGTATCTTATTGTGGTTTTAATTTGCATTTCCCTGCTGACTAATGATGTTGAATATCTTTTCATTTGCTTATTGGCCATTTGTATATCATTTTTTTAGAAATGTCTATTCGAATCCTTTGCCATTTTTAACTGGGTTATTTGTCTTTTTATTATTGAGTTGTAAAGTGTTCATTATATATTCATTTATCAGGTGTATAATTTGCAAATATTTTTTCTTAAGAATTTATTTATTTATTTTTAGAGAGGGGAAGGAAGAGAGAGAGGGAGAGAAACATCAATGTGTGGTTGTCTCTCATGTGCCCCCTATTGGGGACCTGGCCTGCAACCCAGGCATGTGCCCTAGACTGGGAATTGAACTGGTGACTCTTTGATTTGCAGGCTGGCACTCAGTCCACTGAACCACACCAACCAGGGCTGCAAATATTTTTTGAGTTGTTATGCTATATATTTTCTCTTTTATTTTATCTGTATCACTATCCTGGGAAATAAATGGGTAATTATCATAACCATTTTTATAAAAAGTAACTTTGTCAAAGTGTCAGAGGTGGTTAATGGGCAAAGGATTAGGCTTGGGCCATCATTTTCCTAGTACAATATTCTATCCTCATACCACTGACTGAATAATGTAAATTGGCAGTTTGGGGTTAATGAAAACAATGGTCATTTAAGGTCCACAGTTTTTTTGTGTGTTTTTTAAAAATTAAAGTTGAGTGACAAACCCATTATTTTACCATTTTGATTCTGAACTTAAGTCTTTAAAATGCAACTTATATATGAAAATTTTCATGTGTATTCTCAGAAGACAAGATTTTATAAAATGTTTGAAAACTAAAACATGTTTATTTGATAAATATGAGAATAACTTATAATCATTGAGTACGAAGGGGCCAGAGAGAAATGAAGAGTAATGTTATTTTCCAGCAAGGCATACTACTAACAAAAATAACTCCTCTTATTAACAGTGATCTTATATAGCCAAAAGGTGTATGTAAACTGCTCTGGGTTTTATTAGTAAATTACTAAAAATTGGGAGTTTATAATCCATCATGCTTATTAGATTTATCAGTTTAAGATTTTTCCATCTTCTTTAATATGTAAGTTAAATATAATTGAAAAGTTAACACAAAAAGTAACACTATTGTGATGAAATTTTCTTATTATGGTTTTCATAAAGGGACTATATAAATATAATATGTTGAGTTTGGTAGTGGAAGATAAGCCTGTCAGATGTCAAAGTCCACTACATAATTTTTGGTGATTGATTTTATTTGCAATTTAGTTTTAGTTACTTTTTTGTTTCTTTTATGTGTGTTCATATAAGCCCTCAACACTTTCTCAATAACCTACCGTAGTTGCTGCAGTTTCCAGCCTTTACATTGAAAAATGTCTATGGGGAATGATGAAACTTAATGTTATTGTAAAATGGAAGGCTTTCATATATCTTAAAACCAGGATTTAGCTTCTCAGCTGAATGAAAAAGTTTATTTACAGGTAACCTTAGTAAACACAAGTTTATAGCCTCAAAGGGATGATAAGTTACTTGAGATTTTTCCTTGCATGCATTTAAAGCACATTAAAGAAATAAGTCATGAATAAAGATACTTTGTGAGAAAAATGGAGTATATAGGGTTTGCATATTAAGATATTTTCATTACTGTGGTAGAAAAATTCTCTGGTTACAGTTAGTATGTAGAATTAGTTAAGAATATAAAGTGCTTTCTAAATTGTTTTTAAAAGATTCCAAATAATACCTCTAATTTTTAAGACGATATGTTCTAACATCTTAAATATATATAGTGTTCCTGCCATTTTAATTTACTGATAATTACTTTAAAAGTTTTGTTTTAATACTGAATTTTTCTAGGTGGATATTCCATCTGTCATAACCAAGAAACTGTTAAAAGCAGCAATGAAGCATATAGAGGTGATAGTTAAAGCCAGTCAGAAAGGTAATGGAGTTTTCTACTACAAAGTTTAAGTAATTTTGTTTTTATACACCAGCTTTCACCTTAAATATCTAAGTATGAGTACTGATACATTAATTGATATGTTCACAAATGCTGTGAGAGTATTTTTTAAACTGAAATCTTTTTTAATAGTTTGTTAGCCATATAAATGATTGTGAAAACTCAAGAATCTACGAAAATTAAAATACAGTTTACTTTTAGATATATTGTTGATTACTCTCGTATTTTATTGAATGGTAGCCTGTTGCCTTTATTACTTCTTCTGAGGTTTATCTCACATCTCTTCCCCCTTTCTCCTTAACAATTTCACAGTTTTGAGCTATCCTATATACTACTCACCCTATATACTGCTACTGTATTAATTTCACAATTCTTATATGTCCCTACTAAACAAAAATTAGTGGTTGCTATAGAGTCTAAACTGTATATTTATACTCTTTTCTGTCTGGTCAGATATTTTGATCTACTCTTGTTTCACTGTATAGTATGCTTTAGCCAGGGTGACCTATTTGCAGCTTCTCGTGTGCTTCTTGGCTTTTATACTGTTGTGATTTGCACATAGCATATGTTTGGTAATTGTTCTTTTTCTGATTGACGAGTGAAATCTCATTTAGGACTTTTCTTGCTCTTAGATCAAGCTGAAATGTTCCTTTTTAACAAAATAGTTTCATGCTATATACTTGGTTCTTTGCCAAATTGAGTTCCTTTGTGTTTACCTTTGGTAATGTTTTCTGAGTGTTTTCTGGAGAATACTCTTTTTTTTTTTAAAGTACTTTATTTATTGTTAGAGAGGGGGAAAGGGAGGGAGAGAGAGAGGGAGAGAAACACTGATGTACGAGAGAATCATCAATTGGTTGCTCTTGCATGTCCCCAACTGGGGACTCAGCCCACAGCCCATGCATGTGTCCTGACTGGGATTGAACTGGCGTCCTTTTGGTTTGCTGCCAGCACTCAATCCACTGAGCCACACTAGCCAGGGCCAGAATACTCTTCTATTTAAGATGACCATTAGAAGACTTTTCACAGTCACATTTTCTATAAATTACCGCATATTATATTCCCCTTCTGGAAATTCTCAGTGAGTACTAGCATACCAAAATCTCTGAGTAGTCCTGCAGCAAAGAAATAGCTTTAACTTTAATTCAGCACATCCTAAAGTCATTTGAGCATGAAACCAATTTTTCCTCCTTCATAGTATCAATGAGTATAATCAGAGTACCTTTGGGAAAATAATTTACAAGGCAGAGTTGAAATTAAATTATTATTTTTTCTTTAGTATGAATCATCCTCAAGTATGAGAGACATTTCAAATTATATATTTAAACATTTTTTCTGTGTTCATCTTATAAATGTTATAACAAGTAAAAATAATTTTACTTCAACATAGTTAAAAAGTGAAATAGTTCGAATATGTCTAATTGTTAAATTTAAAAAATTAACTTTTAAAATCATTGTCTTGTTACTGGCAAAAACACATTAGAAGAAGATAGTAACTTTGTTGTAGCCATTCTGTTAGGTTATTTTACTGTTAAAGAATATAGAAAAAGTGGTTTTTTTATTAGTAAATAATATTCTTTAGAGAAGTTCTTTTTTAATCCCCCACCTTAGGACATATTTATTGATGAGAGAGAGAGAGAGAATCAGAAACATCGATGTGAGAGAGAAACATCAGTTGGTTGCCTCCCATATGCAGCCTGGCCAAGGATTGAACATATAACCTAGGTGTGTGCCCTGACTGTGAATCAAACCTGCAACCTTTTGGTGTATGGGATGACACTCCAACGAACTGAACCACCCAGCCAGGGCTAGAGAAGTTTTAAGTTTACAGCAAAATTGAGCAGAAAGTATAGAGTTTCCATATATTCCCTCCATCCCCCTATCACTAATAACTTACATTAGTTGGTACATTTATTACATTTGATATACTAATGATACATTATTATTAACTGATCTGTAGTTTTCATTAGGTTTTGCTCTTTTTATTGTATATTCTATGGATTTTGACAAATGCATAATACCATCATCTGTCCACCATTACAGTATCATACTGAATAGTTTTACTGTCCTAAACACTCCTTGTGTTTCACCTGTTCATCCCTCCTTTCTTCATGAACCCCTGGCAACTGCTGATCTTTTTACTGTCTCTACAGTTTTGCCTTTTCTAGAATGTCATGTAGTTAGAATCATATGATAGCCTTTTCAGACTTGATTCTTTCATTTAGAAATATGCATTTAAGGTCCTTCATGTCTCCTCATGGCTTAATAGCTCATTTCCCTTTATTGGTCATATTCTTTTGTATAGATGTACCACATTTTATTTATTCATTCTTCTATTGAAGTATATCATGGTTCCTCCCAAATTTTGACAAATCTCAATGAAGCTGTAAACATTAGTGTGTAGGTTTTTGTATGGGAAAAGGTTTTTAAATACAGTTTTTATTTTGTTCTAAAGACAAGCACTTTGAACTTAGACTATGAGTAAATGGAGTCATCTTATTTTTAGCTGAATTGTTAAGTTTAATAAAATCCCTAAATTATATTGTTTCTATGGGAGTCATGTTTTCTATTTATAGATAGACCAGTTTGACTGAAATTTATTGGTGAACCTTTGCAAGATAAGTGTTTCTGATGTGCTGCTATTCATGTGAGAAGTGGTCCTCAATTTAAAAAATCACCATTAAATCTAGATTGGATTCATTAATACATTGTAATTACTGAAATTCTTAAGGGCTTTATTTTATCTAAAGGTCCTGGCATTTAAAATATGACAGTAAATTACATAAAATTGCAAAAATGGTTTTCACATTTTTGATTTTTCGTTTCTTTAATGCATGAATTTATTCTCTAAATTCTTTGGCTCCACAGTTGTGCATAACTCAGGAAATAATTTAGGGTTCATATCCTCATTTATATTCATCCTCTCTTGGTGTTCTCTCCTTAATGTGCCTCTTGGGAGTAGGGATTACAGGGTGGGACAAAAGTATTGGGTTGGCTAAAAAGTCCGAAATGTTTTTTCTATAAAACAAAAGAAACATTTTTCACTTTAGTTTGGATTTTTTGAGTATGTCGGCTATCTCCTGCCATTGGCTTCTAGTGGGTAGAGGCCAGGGGTGCTGCTAAACATTTTCCAATGCATAAGACAGTCTTGCAGCAAAGAATTATTTGGCCAAAATGTCAATAGTAGCAAGAAACTTCACAAACGACTTTTGACACATCTGATCAGTCACAACACCTTTTCCATACACAGCACAAATCTTTTTTTGCATTTCAGTTGAGTTTTTGCCTTTCTTGAAATAGTAAAGCACAATACACCTAAAATGTGTGTTTTCTTCCATCTTCAATATTAAAATGGCTGCACAAAAATTCACGAATTTCAATGTTTTTTTTAAAATGCATGCTGATATGACAGCTGTCACAATGCAGTCTAACAAAATTGTTTAGAATGAAGTTAAAGACAGCTAGGTGCCAGTAGAGCCATAGCATGGAAAACATGTAACAGACTTTTTGGCCAACCCAATAGGCTTACAAGTTGTTCTTATGGCAAATAATGTAATAGTAAATAATGATACAAAAATAAACTCTTGTGTTTCACATACTCACAACTATAAACCTACTCTACCCCACCCTGTATTGATGTTTTCTATCCATGTATGTACTTCCATAGCCCTTAGAAATAGTGAATAGCCCTGGCTGGTGTGGCTCAGTGGATTGAGTACCTGGTACCTGCGAACCAAGGGGTCTCCAATTCAATTCCCAGTCAGGGCACATGCCTGGGTTGCAGGCCGGGTCACGAGATGGGGGCGCATAAGAGGCAACCACACATAGATGTTTTTCTCCCTCTTTCTTCCTCCCTTCTCCTCTCTCTAAAAATAAATAAGTAAAATCTTTAAAAAATAATAAAAGTGTATATGTGTGTGTGCATGTATATAGTTAGCATTGCTTTAGTTTAAATTCAATAATAATTATGCGGAAGAATTCAGTCTTTTATCCTGAAGATATCTCTTTGTCAAAGGTCCTAGGGGCTTTTCCTTTTGTGGTATGAAAATTGCTGACTTGTTAGGCAGTAGATATACTGGTGAATAGTGGGGATTAATCTATGCCCTGTTTTCCAGCATCTACATTTTGCTTATATTCCCAGTTAAGGTTTCTTTCCCCCTTATATTCTTTTTATCTTTTGCCTGATTCCTTTATGTTCTTATTACCTAGGACTGCAAAACTCTCTCATGTATGACAGATGTTGAATAAATCCCAATCTAGTGATTTAATTTATGTATTATGTGAAAATGCTAATCACATCAGATATTATAATTACTTACATATTTTTGAATGACAGCTTTTCAGTGTTTGTAAGTATTTAATAACTATTTATTGATGTGGAAACTGAGGCTCAAAGGGATTATATAGCACTTGTTCAAGATCATATCAGTAAAGAGGTTGAGCTGAGATTTAGCATAGCTTAGTTTTCTTATTTTATTTTTAAATTTTTTTCCTTTTAAATATTGTATTGTTTATATTATTAGAGTTGTACCAGTTTTTTCCTCTTTGACCCCCTGCACCCATCCCATCCCCCATTCCCACAGTTAACCCCCTCACTGTTTGTTGTCCATGACCGTGGGTCATGCATATTTTCTTGGACTATTTCCCCCACCTTCTTTCAACCTTCCCCCTCCCCTCTTATAGCTGTTAGTCTGTTCCATGTTTCTAAAGCACAGCTTAGTCTTCTTATTTTAAGCCCCCGCTCATAACATAAATTTTAAAAAGACCAGTACCCCAGATTCTTGGGGGGAAATGCTTGCAAGTATTTGCATAATTATAAAATAAAATACATGTCTTGTAAAACTATGTCTTTCTTTGCCAGTCTTGCTTTTTTACCTCTGGTATAGCTAACCTTCATCTCTCTCCTTAGCACTCACATTATTAGCATGTATATGTTGGCTTTTTAAGTAAATGTACTTGTATTCTCTTTCATTAAAAATAGGAGTAAATAGTAAAAAATAAATGCTTTTGAATTAGGGTTAAGATTTTCTTCACAGACTCCATGATTTTAAAACTTGGCACAAAATGCAGGTAGGGGAAAGTATGACTTGTTTTTCTCTTAGGCTTTTGAGGGCTGTAAAAAGGAATAACAATACTATTACTTTTAAGTTTTAAAATATTAGTTTAGTGCTTTACCTTTTAAGAAAACTTTCTGTTAATACAACTTTTATCGTAAGTTAATATCATATTTATTAAGTAATCTATCTGTTTATGGATTCCACCTTACACAGTTCCTTTGTACCTCTTCTGTCCTTATATTCTGGGCATAAGATACAGAGTTTAACCAAGGAAACCTTTTCTTTACTGTAGTCGCTTAAAAGAATTTACCCGAATGATTTTGGTATGAAGGAAGAGATAATAAGAACTTCAAGAAGGGTTTTTTTTTTTTTGGTATTTGCAGAGGATATACATTTGATAACAAAAGCTTTGTGTGTGCTAGAAGATGTTTTCTTTAGTGTTTTTCACCTAAAATTTTTTTTTGCTTTTGTTTACTATAATTTGTAAAGTAGTGACATCAGTTCAAAGTCTTGTGTGCCAAGGGGAAAATATTTTTTTACTGCAACATTTTAAAACTTCCAGGCAAGAGAAAAATTACTTTTTTAATATTCTGTTTGTGAAGAGTTTCTTAGTAGAATACATAATGGAAAGAAAGGAGGGCTAAGAAAAGAATGAGTACATAAATGATTTTTCTCTGTTAGTGGAAATGGCTAAAGTTTTTTAATGTTGTTTAACTTCTTTCAATATTTATTTTTATTTGTATTTATAGTGGAAAATACAGAGTTTTTACAGCAAGCTGCTTTAGAAGAATATGGCCCAGAGCTTCATGTGGCCTTGAGGAGTCGACGAGATGAATTGCACTATTTAAGGAAACTTACTGAACTACTTTTTCCTTATGTTTTGCCTCCTAAAGCAACAGACTGCAGGTATGAATAGACTGGAAAATATCAGAACAGTATTTCATTCCATGCCATATGACTATTGCTATCCTTGATCATAGTAGCAGTACACTAAAACTTGAGGTCTTAAAATACCATTTAGGTGCTGAGTATTCATGATACGTTGTGTTGGTTAGAGTTTTTTTGAAATTGATCCTGGGAAATCAGAGATAAATATGAATAAAATTAATTTTCTTAAAAAATTTTAAAAATTTATTTACTGATTTTAGAGAGAGGGAGGCAAGGGAAGAGAGAAAGAGAAAGAAAGAGCGAGGGAGGGAAGAAGGAAGGAAGGAAACATCAATTTCTTACTCTACCTGTTTTTGCATTCATTGGTTGACTCGTGTATGTGCCCTGACTGGGAATTGAATTCGCAACCGTGGCATATCGAAATGATGCTGTAATCAACTGAACTAGCTGGCCAGGGTTAAAGTTACTTTTGTTATTTTAGATCATTATACATTGTTACTTTCTTGGTGTTTCATTTTATTTTTTAAATTTTACTTATTTTCTTTTTTATTGAATTTATTGGGGTGACATTGGTTAATAAAATTACATAGGTTTTAGGTGTACAATTCTGTACTACATCATCTGTATATTATATTGTGTGTTCCCACCCCAGGTCAAGTTTCCTTCCGTCACCATTTATTACCCCTATACCCTCTTCTGCCTCCGCCTACTCCACTTTCCCTTTGGTAATCATGTTGTCTGGGTCTGTGAGTTCTTTCTTTATCTTCTTTATTTATATATTTTTTGCTTAATCCCTTCAGCTATTTCACCCAACCCCAACACCCCTCTCCTCTGAAAACTGTCAGTGTGTTGTCTCTGAACCTGTTTCTATTTTTTTTTTTTGTTAGTTTATTTTGTTCATCAGATTCGACATATGAGTGAAATCATATGGTACTTACCTTCCTCTGACTGGCTTATTTCACTTAGCATAATGCTCTCCAGATGCATTCGTGCTGTTGCAAAGAGTAAGAAATCCTTTTTTTTTTTATGGCTAAGTAGTATTTCATTGTGTAAATATACGACAGATTTTTTATCCACTCATCGACTGATGTGTACCTGGGCTGCTGCCACATCTTGGCTATTGTAAATAATACTGCAGTGAACAAAAGTGTGCATATATTCTTTTGAATTAGTGTTTTGGGTTTCTTTCGATATATTCCCAAAAGTGGAATTGCTGGGTATAAGGCAGTTCCATTTTTAATTTTTTGAGGTAACTCTACACTGTTTTGCACAGTGACTGCACTGGTCTGCATTCCCACCGTTAGTGCGGGAGGGTTCTCTTCTTTCCACATCCTTGCTAACACTTGTTTGCCGATTTATTGATGATAGCCATTGTGACAGGTATCAGGTAATATCTCATTGTGGTTTTAATTTGCATTTCCCTGATAATTAGTGCTGTTGAGCATCTTTTTATATGTCGTCTTTGGAGAGGTGTCTGTTTAGGTCCTTTGCACATTTTTTAGTTGGAGTGGGTTTGTGTGTGTGTGTGTGTGTGTTTATAAGTTCATTATTAATTTTGGATATTAACCACTTATCAGATGTTTTGGTGAATATGTTCTCACATTCAGTAGGTTGTTTTTAATTTTGTTGGTTTCCTTTGCTATGCAAAAACTTTTTTTAGTATAGCCCCGTTTGTTTATTTTTTCTTTTATTTCCCTTGTTTGAGGCAATATATCAGAAGAAATACTGCTATGAGAAATACCTGAGATTGGTGTTCTTTTTGGTTGTTTAATATACATTTTTTAAAAGATTTTATTTATTTTATTTGTAGACAGAGGGGAAGGGAGGGAGGAAGACAGGGAGAGAAACATCAATGTGCAGTTGCCTCTCATGCACCCCCAACTGGGGACCTGGCTGGAGAATGGAACTAGCAACCCTTAGGTTTGCAGGCCGACGCTCAATCCACTGAACTACACCAGCAGTGTTGCTTTTTAAAGACATGTGCATTATGACTCACTGTCAGAAACAATTTGAACAAATGATACAGACAAATTTGGGTTTTAAGGTATCCTTCTGGGGAGAAGAGTTAGCTGTCATTTGGTCTTTTCTTCCTTGTTTTGACAGGAGCATCTTTAGAGTATTCTATAAAGTTACCTCATTGCTCTTACCCTAGTAATCCTTAGAGGAGAAACCATGACTTATTTTTCCTGATGTACTTTAAATACTACTTTATTTTATTAAAAATTTTTATTTTAAAAAATTAAAAATTTGTTCTAGTATTTTAATTAAAATATTTTTATTTTAAACAGATTATGTTATAATATTAATCAAAATATTATAATTACAAAATGATTATACTATTAAACATATTGGATTTAAACATTACTTTAAAAATATGTTAAACATTTTAACTATTCCAAGGTGGGAAGTGTTTTTTAATGCTCATGTAAGTCCTTCTTGCTAAGGAAATGCCTTTTTTCTCTTAAGTAGTATTCTCTTTTAGCCAATTAAGGACTCCACGTGTGGTCTGTGAACCAGTAGCATGAACATTACTTGGGAGCCTGTAAGAAATGCAGAGTCTTGTCACACACCCTGCTTTATCATAGTTTGCATTTTAACAAGATTCCCAGTTAAAAACTGATGTAAATCAATAAATATATACACCATTATTTCTTTTTTCAGATCCCTGACCTTACTTTTAAGAGAGATCCTCTCTGGTTCTGTGTTCCTTCCTTCTTTGGATTTTCTAGCTGATCCAGTAAGACTTAAATATTTTTTCTTTAATTGTGGCTAAAATTTATGATCTTAAATGTTTTCATATGTACAGTACTGGTATTAAGTGATTCATAAAGTTGAGCAACCATCACTACTATTCATCTCCATAACTCTTTTCATCTTACAAAACTGAAACTTTATACCATTAAACAATTTTTCATTCCTCCCTTCCCTCAGCCTCTGGCAACCCCCATGCTACTTCCTGTGTCTATGAATTTGACTACTCTATATATATCATATAAGTGGAATCATGCAGTGTTTATCTTTTTCTGATTGGCTTATTTCACTTAGCATAATGTCCTTGAAGTTTATCCATGCCGTAGCATGGAAGGAAATCAAAATTTCCTTCCTTTTCAAGGCTGAATAATATTTTATTGTAAGCATATACAACATTTACTTATTCACCCATTTCTTGTTAGATACTTGAGTTGCTTTTGCTTTTGATCCAGTAAGACTTTGAAGTAACAGGAATATTTTATAAACATTTTAAATGCCAAAGTCAGATGAACTTTTCTTTGTCCATTTTCATAAAAGGTGCAATTATGCATTATAGATTTTTAAAAAGTACCTCTTTATTACATAAGTGCACATACTTTGCCATTACTCTGTTTCTTAATTTCCTAAAAAATTTCGTAATATGATAAAAGCTATGAAAAATCTGGACAGAATATAGTAATGGAATTATTCTGACCTGTGTTTATGATTTTTTATTAGGATACTGTGAATCATTTGATTATCATCTTCATAGTTGACAGTCCAGTGAGTATTTAACATATTAGAAAACACTTCATATGGCATTGGATTTTGATTCTTGTTAAATCAGTGACAATTTTAATGAATGAATTAATTTTCTTTCTTTAAAGCCTGAAAAAGCCACTGAACCACCTTCTCCTTTGGTTCCATTCTTGCAAAAATTTGCAGAACCGAGAAATAAAAAGCCATCTGTAAGTATTTTCAGCAGTAGCTTATTTTACTTTTGATATAAACAATTTTATCACATATTTGTGTGACCTTAACTGACTCTTCCTCCCATACTGTATCTAGGTGCTGAAGTTAGAATTGAAGCAAATCAGAGAGCAGCAAGATCTCTTATTTCGTTTTATGAACTTTCTGAAACAAGAAGGAGCAGTGCATGTGTTGCAGATTTGTCTGACTGTGGGTGAGGCTTACCTGTGTACTTTATTAAAGTTATTTAAAAACATTTTAAGCAAGCTCTGGCTGGGTAGCTCAGTTGGCTAGAACATCGTCCAGCCATGCCAAGGTTGCGGGTTCGATCTCAGGTCAAGGCACATATAAGAAACATCCAATGAATGTATAAATAAGTGGAACAACAAATCTCTTTCTCTCTCTCTCTTCCTTTCGCTCTCTAAAATCAGTAAATAAAAAGAAATTTTAAATATTTGAATATTTAGATGAGATCTGATGTTGTAGTTGTCATCTATCATCATACTAAATTTATTTACTAGATATGTTACGAGTACCTATGAATTGTCTTTCAAGGGCCCACTTTTCCTAGATTGGGTCATAATGTATAACTGACTTCAACCAAATTCTATTAGCAGAAAAAACTACTCAAGGTTAAGTATAATGAAAATATTATACTCGGTCATTAGCCTATATGAATAGCACTTTGTAATAGTTTTCATTAAGGATTACACTTCTGATAAAATAATAAAATATCAAAGTGTTTCATTTTGATTTTAACCTCTATAACAACTTGCATTAGATTTATGAGACACTTTATGGACTATAAATTAATGTACTTAATTTATTTTTAAAATGCCATTAAAAAAATTTAAGTATAAATTACATATGAAACTTGTAGCACTTAAATGAACAATTTGCTCTGTTTTAATGAATCTGTACCTCTGAATAACCTACACCTTTATCAAGATAGAGATCATTTTCATTCCCCTGGAAAGTTCCTTTAGAACCCTTCTTAAATGATCCACCCCTGCTCCTAGTCCTTCCAAAGAAATCACTGGTCTCATTTCTCTTACAATGGATTAATTTTGCCTGTACAATTTCTTTATGTAAATGGAATCACATGGTATGCACTTTTTTGTGCCTAGCTTTATTGATTCAGGGTAAGGCTTTTTAAGATTGATCCATCCCTTCCCACCAGCACCCCTCCCCCAACCTTAGTTCCTGTCCATGAATCATATATGTAAGTTCTTTGACTTCTCCATTTCCTACCCAATTCTTAATCTCCCCTTGTCTATTTTGTATCTACCAATTATGCTTCTCCCCCCTCCCCTCCCTGCCAGTAACCCTCCTTGTGATCTTCATTCTGTGAATCTGTTCCTGTTCTAGTTGTTTGGTTAATTTGTTTTTGTTTTTAGGTTCAGTTGTTGATAGTTTATGAGTTCGTTGTAGTTTTACTGTTCATAGTTTTGATTTTTTTCTTAGATAAAGTCCCTTTAACATTTCATGTGATAAGGGCTTGGTGATGATGAACTCCTTTAACTTTACTTTATCTGGAAAGCACTTTATCTGTCCTTCCAATCTAAATGATAGCTTTGCTGGATAGAGTAATCTTGAATTCCTTTGTCTTTCATGACTTTGAATAGTTCTTTCCAACCCCTTCTTGCCTGTGAGGTTTCTTTTGAGAAATCAGCTGATAGTCTGATGGGAGCTCCTTTGTTAGGTAACTGTCTCCTTTTCTCTGGCTGCTTTTAACATTCTCTCCTTATCTTTAATCTTGGGTAATATAATTATGATGTGCCTTGGTGTGTTCCTCCTTGGGTCCAACTTCTTTGGGATTCTCTGAGTGTCCTGGACTTGCATATCTAGTTCCTTTGCCAGACTGGGGAAGCTTTCCTTCATTATTTTTTCAAATAAGTTTTCAGTTTCTTGCTCTTCCCGTTCTCCTTCTGGCACCCCTATGATTCAAACACTGGAATATTTAAAGTTGTCCCAGAGGTTCCCAACCCTCTCCTCACTTTTTTGAATTCTTGTTTCTTCATTCTGTTCTGATTAAATGTTTATTTCTTCCTTCTGCTCCAAATCGTTGATTTGAGTCCCAGTTTCCTTCCCTTCACTGTTGGTTCCCTTTGTATTTTTCTTTATTTCACTTTTGTGACCATACTCAGTCATTTCCTTGAGCATCCCGATTACCAGTGTTTTGAACTCTGCATCTGACGGGTTGGCTATCTCCTCGTCACTTAGTTTTTTTCCTGGAGTTTTAATCTGTTCTTTCATTTGGGCCATATTTCTTTGTCTGGGCACACCTGTTATGTCGTAAGGGCAGGTATTCACCAGGGTGGGGCAACCCCCTTCACTGCATTGTGGGGCTATATGTGGAGGAGGGGTCAGAGAGGGAGCAGTGCTGCTTGCTTGGCTCTCTCCCTGCTTTCAAGAGACTGGCAGTTTCTTCCACTGCCACAACCCCCACTGGTTTTTACAGCTAGAGGTTCTGAGGCTTTATTTTCCCTGTGTTGGAACCCTGGGTGGCATGGTCTTTCTCACTCCGTAGTTGTTCCTCCTGGTTTATCTGCATGCAAAGGTGGGACCACCCAGTCTGCCAGCTGCTACCTTGCTGCACACTGTCTCTTTCCTGGCTGCCCATATCCGCCCCTCCTAATAGTCTGGATGAATGTTTCTTCTTTAACTCCCTGGTTGTCAGATTTCCATATTTGGCAGTTGTGGTTTTTTTGTTTTTAAAGTGGTTGTTTCCTTCTTTTGGTTGTGTGAGGAAGTGAAGCGTATCTATCTACACCTCCATCTCGGCCCCAACTCTGATTTTTTTCATGTATTTTGAACTTTATTTAAGATTGGTTTGTCTTCTTGATGAATTTACCCCTTTATAATTATATGATTTTGCTCTTTATCTCTGGTAATTCTGTTTTGAAGTCTTCTTTGTTTGATATTGGTGTAGCTACACCATCTTTCTTTACATCTGAGTTTGCATTGTATATATTTTTCTATATGATTAAAGTGTTTAATGTATTTCATATAAACAGCATATAGTTGAATCTTTTAAAAAATCTTATTAGAAAATCTTTGCTTTCTAATCACAGTGTGTACTACATTTGCACTTAGTATAATTATTGTATGTTTATTGTTAGATGTTCTGTTGTAGTGTTTTGTATTTGTTTAATATATTCTTTGTTTCTTCTTGCCTTTCTTTGAGTTACTTGAATTTTTTTAGTATTCCATTTTATTTCCTATATTGACTTCTTTGTCTCTTCTGTTTTCTTCTTTTTCTTTTTTAATGGTTGCTCAGAAATTATACTATGTCTTTCATTTGTTACAGTTTTCATTTAAAAACATTTTACTGCTTCAGAAACAATATAAGAACCTCAGTACACCTCAAATTACCCCCTTCCTGCCTGTTGTGCTTGTTATTATTGTAGGTGCGAATTACATTCTTCCACATGGCCACAAGGAAAGCATTCCAAGGACCCACACATGGGAGATTGTGGGGTGCAAAATGGTTTATTCATGTGGAGATAGAAGCTGCCCCATAGGTTTCCAATTCCCCATTTCCCTCTGTCCCACCATGGAAGAAGCCCAACCATGTCTTCAGCAAGGCCAAGATAAAAGCCAGTGTCCAGAGTTTCTGCTTCATATTAAAGTACAGTCCTTTGGAGCCCACAGGTGACTGCTAGGCAGCCTCAGTCTGCATTGTTCCTGGGAGCAGTCTATTTCAGGCCTCTTCCTGGAGCCTGCATGTGGAGCCTGTACTGTCATGGGCCTTGTGGCTGCTAGGGCCACATGGTTGCATGCCCCTGTGTAAGAGCTCCCATGAACGAATGGGGCAAGAGCATCACTGGGTGGGCAAGAGAGACAGAGCTCCTTTATTCCCTTGAGGTTATATTAGCTTGGGTTTGAGATGGAACCCTTTTCAAAGGAACAAATCAACCTCACAGGCTCTCATAGGCTTTGGATGGGCTACCTCCCAACAAATCCCTTCCTTCCCAGGCCAGACCAACAGGCCTCTTTGGTCAAGCACCTTTCCCTGCACCATTCTGACTTCTGTTGCACATGTGCCTGTCTTCCTCTGCTCCAACCTGGCAGCCTGGTACTGGAGGCAGGAAGGAAGGGGTCTTAATTCTCTTGGCGGAGCACAATGCTGTGATCCCCTGGGGTGTGGTGCTGTAGATTCCTGACTAGCAAGCAGGCTCTTGCTGCTGCGTTTATTAAGCTCAATGTCTAGCTCCCTTTGCTCTAATTCCTTTTATCATTATCTAGCTAAACACCAATAGTAATATTATCATATATTTTAATTTTGTGTAGCCAATAAATTCCATAGTATATTATTATCTCTTCCTTAAATAATCAACATTCACGCACACACATTTTTGTCATAGTTATTAGCATATTTACATTTTTGGTGCTATTTATTCTTTTCTGTAGAACCAGGTTTCTGGTATCAATTCCCTTCTGCTAAAAGAAATCTTTTTCACGTTTCTGTGATATCAATCTGCTGGAGGTATATTTTGTCTGTCTGAAGAGATATTTATTTTGTCTTCATTTTTGAAGGATATTTTCACTAAATGTAGAATTTTTGGTTGATAGTTTTTTCTTTCAATACTTTGCCATCTTTCTTTTATTGCCCTTTGGACATTGTTGTTTCCAGTGAGAAATTAGCTTCCATTCTTATGTTTATCCCATGTTTATAATAGATCCATTTTTTCCCTGACAGATTTTATAATTTTCTCTTTGTTTTTGGTTTTGAGTAATTTGTAATATGGAGTGTTCTTTTTATTGTTTGGATGTTACTGAGTCTTGGATATGTAGGTGGGTGTCTTTCATCATTTTCGAAAATTCTTGGCTGTTATCTCCAAATATTCTGACTTATTTTTTTTTCCGTTGCTTTTGAGACTCAAGTTATATGGATTTCCTATCATCCCAAATATCATATGTATTCTGTTGCTATTTATTAAAACTCTTCTTCCTCTCTGTATTTTGGTTTCGATAATTAAGAATTTAGGTCAAGTCCATATCAATAGCTCTTGTAATTAAAAAAAAAAGACAATCAATATTTTGGCTGTCCAACTGCTCTTATCTGTCATTTTAGGGAAAAAAAGATCATTTGTCAGAGTCTCATGTCTTCCACTAACCTGTTACCTTCATGGTGGAAGGAATATTGTTTAAAAACTTGATTAGAACTAAAAAATCCCTTAGTTTTTACTGTTATTTAGTGAATCAGATTTTAAAATATTACAGACAGTATAAGAAACTAATACAGTGTGTTCTTTAAAGAGAATTTTAGGTAAAAATTACAATAAGAAAATTTGAGAAGTGTGTTTACTATTCTAAATTCTAGAAAAGTAGTGTTATACAAGTATTTATATATCCTATAATAGTCTATAAAATATTTGAGTTTTTCATTTAGTAGTGATTTTACTTTCAATTGCCTTTTTAAAAAATTTTACTGATTATACTGTTACAGTTGTCCCATCCAATTAAGTCTTTTAAAAAACTTGAAATGATGAACTGTTTATTTAACAATTGCTGCTTTTAATATTGATTACAATTAGACTGGAAGCATGAAGTTTTCATGAAAGTTGTATATATAAATAATTCATTTTTTTCTTACTCTTTTCTAATTTGCTAGAGGAATTCAATGACAGAATTTTGCGACCAGAGTTATCAAATGATGAAATGCTGTCTCTTCATGAGGAACTGCAGAAGATTTATAAAACATATTGTTTGGATGAAAGTATTGATAAAATTCGATTTGATCCCTTCATTGTAGAAGAGATTCAAAAAAGTAAGTCAGATGATAATGAGAATGAATTCTATAGCTTTTTACAGTTTTTAGAGTTTTCTCCTATATCCTATTTATTATTGCAGCAGTTGTATGAGATACAAAGGCATCCGTAACTCTACTAACTAGATGAAAGCTTTGATGAAGAAACGTATTCATAGTTCACATAACTAATACTTGCCAGAACTGGAGCTTGGTTCTTCTAATTTCTCATTCTAGTGTTATTTCTATACCTTATAGTGGATTTTCTACAAAACATGTTTGTATGCTATTTCACTGTCATGAATTTCAAACTAATATTTAATGTATCTATGTTATTCACAAATAATTTCTACAATGTAATGTTTTAAAATTAGTTGCTGAAGGCCCATATATAGATGTTGTGAAACTTCAAACTATGAGATGTCTTTTTGAAGCATATGAACATGTACTTTCTCTGTTGGAGAATGTGTTTACTCCTATGTTCTGCCACAGTGATGAGGTAAGTCAAAATATTAATCTTGTTGGAGGATTTTTCTGTAAAACTTAATAGAGACTTTGATAGCATTAGATAAGTAATTCAGATAACAAAAATAAAACATAATTAATTAGAAAACTGAATACTCTTTTTTACTGTATAACTTAATGGAAATTAAAAGTTAATTTGTAGAAACAGTTCCCAGTACCAAAACAGTGTTTATGTGTGTGTGTGTGTGTGTGTGTGTGTGTGTGTGTATCTATCTATATCTATATATAGATTATCTATTTATCTATCTATCGATAGATCTAGGTAGATTATGACCAAATTTGTCTACCTCATTTGCCAAATGCCTGAGTGGCTTGGTGGTACTTTGTTGAAATAGAAACCTCATTTTTATATATACATTATTTATAGTCCTGTGGAAATCAAGTGCAGTATTTTCATCCTTACTCTGGCTGTGGCTGTATTCACTTGATTTAAATAAGATTTTCTTTAAACTGGAAAGTAGAGTGTTAAAGTAACATGTGTCAATATTAAATATTAGTTTAATAAATCACAATTATTTTGGAAGTATTTCAGACAACTTTTAAGAGGTGCCGAATCACCAACGCGCAATTCAAAATTCAATAGGTAGGTATATTTAATGATATGTATTTTTTGTTTTTGTACTTGTCGATGCTAATCCTTTTGTGATAGCATCGTTGTCTTTATTAGCTATTTTTCTGTATGTGATTCTATTGCTGCATAAGTAGACAAGACATTTCACTAAGGAACTGTAGAGCTATACTACATACAGTAACACATTGTCTGAAATTTCTTTTACAAAACTTTTAACAAGATACACAACATCATAGCCTTGTTAATCTCGTAGTTAATACATATTAGTGTTTGATTACCTCCTTTATTGGACACTGTGGACTGAACACATAAATGAAATCCATATATAACTCAATTTTAGACAGTTCCTCCCCCCACCCCAGTGAGTACTTTAATTAATAGAGTACAAAAAAATAGAGGGATTTTTCTGCCTTTCCCTTCTGGCTCTCTAGAAATGTAAGCGTGTAGGTAAATGACCTAAAGAAAGATAACAGGAGAGAGGAGGTTTATACATTTAAAACTAAAAAGTGTCTTGATTTGTACTTAAATTTTAATATGTACAAAATTGTCACTGATATCTAATCCATAAATCTATATGATATTTACATTACTCAGCACTTTCCAGTTTGAGCAAGAATCTAATAAATATGTAAATAAATTGGAAATGAGGTACAAAGAGAAAGTTTATAGAAAATGGAGTCACTTTATAGATAGTACAAAGAAAAATGTGAAAAGCTTAGCCATGGGGAGGATATGTGTATTACATTTTTTGACATGACCAACGGTTGTAGAAATATTGAAATTGTTTGAATGTTGATACGTATTCTTACATAATGCCTCAGTATAACTAGTATACATGTAATAACTTCTCTAAAAGGTGGAAAATATCTTTTTGATTTTTTGTAAAAATATCATCACTTTTTCCCCTAAAATTTATATGTTACAGCCACGAAACATTGATTTCATTTAACAGAAGTCTCATCCATGCTTTTTAAAATAGCATTCTTTACCTAATCTATGTGTCTCATCTTTCATTTGAATACGTTTTCAAACCTTTTATCAAATTCCTTAGCATCACTTGAGAAGCAGGTGAAATTTCCCCTGTTTATAGACTCAGGACGTTTGGAGTCTGTCTATAGTAGAATATTAAGCTTAATGAAACTCCAGTTTCATTTAAGGTAGGGTGGTTCTTTGATCTAATAAGCCCACGGAGTAGCTAAGTCTAAGTCAGAGTCCTAACTTCATAGATGGAAAGCTTTCTTTGCCACTTTGAGAACACCTAGTTGTCTCCAACATATTAAAACACTAATTTTGCTGGCTTTAAAATAGAAAATAAACAGGAAAAAAATGGGTTCTTTTCTTTCTGAGTACTGATTATGTTCTTTTAAAATAAAGTTCTTCTTGTTATTGACTCGACTCTAATGTTAGCTATCAGTCTTACCTGGACTCTGCTTAATGACTCCTTTATGACTATATAGAATAAATAAAAGACTGTTTATATCCTTTCATTGAAAATTTAGTGTAGTGTTGCTAATTTGCTGTTAAGTGACTTAAAAGTATGTAAAATATTTATTCATGTATTTTGTCAACATTCTATTTAATTGTATCTTAAAAGTAAAATTTTAATACATACTGTTTCATTCCATACTCAAAACTCAACTTAAATATTTAGAGATCTTTTGTTATCTTTGCTTCTTAGCTTAAAACATACTATTTAAAATGTGCAAAGTAAAAATGTGTGAAGCATGTATAATTTTATTTAATACAGACATGAATTCCATGCTGGAAAATACAGGTTTGCTTCCTGTGCCAAGTTTTTGGTAGTGTCTGCATACTTTCCACTGTGTCGAACAAGTGGTATGCCTAAATGAGGCAAAAAACATACAATTATTTTCCAACATACTGTGTTTTTAAGCATGTCTTTTTAATGATCTAGAATTCATACTTCTAAACTCCCCCAAAACAGCCCTCGTACTTTATTTTTCTTTCCTTTATCATATTATTCATAAGAATTCCTTCCCTTTGTAAAATTGATTGTTGTCCACCTGTAACTTTCAAAGCTTTTAAATTTTGTTTTGTGTTCTAAAGTAAAACTTGTTTAATATCTGGGCTTTCTCTCCTTTCCTTATATAATTTCACGTATCTGTTATTGCAGAGGTAGCCTAAGTTTGGATGATTTTCGGTAAGTTTTGAGACAGCATGTGATTCTTTTCTGTGTATTACTTGTTTAAGTCCATCCAGAAGGTACACCCAAACCAACCTAAGTACAATTAAAATGGGAAATAATGAAACATTGTGCTATTACTGCCTTTGTATCACCTAATTGGCGTATCTTTTAAAAATTAACCTCTACTTTGACTATAGATGTCCCCTGTTTGGAATAGCAGTATATCCTTATGCCATCATAAAATAAAAATGTCAATATAAAAATTAAATGATAAAGCCAGTACCTAGCTTTTCAAGTTTATTGACTCATTTTCTTGTTGTTGATTTTGCCAAATTACTTTTAAAATTGTTTGTGTTTAAAGAAATTTTTAAAAGCAAGAAGTACAATATTTCTGTATTTCTGGGCATAATCACAAGTGAGATATTTTAGAAATAGGTCATATTTCAAAAAATCCAATCGTTTTATTATCTTTCTAGGTTCTAGAGACTAGAATAATTTTTCTAAATTCTAAATTTTGTCAACATTTTCATATTTGTTTTTGGAAACATTTCTATCAGAGGGAATTGTGTTTACAGTTCTGGATTTTTAAAAACACTAATTGCATGCTTGTTTAAAAGAAATAATCTTCTAGTTTAAGTACCCTTTTTACTGTTTAATACTTAATTTATTATTTGCTTTTCCAGTTTTAAAATGACCTTGATTTGCTCCTTGGACATGTATAACATACATATGTTATTATATACCTGGTGTAGTTGAAGCTTGATCAGTTTACTTCTATTTCTGTAATTGTTTCATTATTTTAGTAAATTTTGCTCGTAGAAATTATTGCTATCCATTAAGCATTCAAAACAAACTTTCTTGGATTTTAAAATCATTTTTATTTGGCTCGCTGTTGTAAGGGCAGTAGTATATAGTGAGCATGACATTTAAATTGCATAAAAGTTATATTATGTTTTTATTTATTGAAACATGGAACAGTAGGCTGTAATGGACGAAATTTGGCTTTTTTTTTTTTTTAGTTGCTTTCTATGTATTTTTGCTTTTAGAAATTTACTTTTGAAAACAATTACAGCCCTGGCTGGTGTAGCTCAGTGGACTGAGCGCAGGCCTGCAAACCAGTGGGTCACGGTTCCATTCCCTGTCAGGGCACATGCCTGGGTTGCAGGCCAGGTCCCCAGTAGGGGGCGCATTATAGGCAAACACACACTAATGTTTCTCTCCCTCTCTTTCTCCTTCCCTTCCCCCTATCTAAAAATAGATAAATAAAACATTAAAAAAAAAGAGAAAACAGTTACAGAACCAACGTATATTAGTTTATTATGGTTAATAGTAATACATGGCAGAACAGCATGCTTTCTTAGGCTATATTTGCTTTTATTCTTATACTCAGTACTAACCCTTCCCTTTGGCATATTTTCATTTTGCTACTTTGAAGTTAAATAAGTTACATTTTATACTGCACTTTTCTTTTGATTATAAAGTTGTATTTTGCTTAAAAACTTTCAGTTATAGAGGACAGAGTTTTTTTTGTTAAATTCTATCTAAAAATGAGTACTGAGGTCAGTTTTATGTATTTTTTTCTTTTATACTATCTTATTTTAGCAGTACAGCTTATTTCATTTATTTATTTCTAGAGAGAAGGGAAGGGAGGGAGAATGAGAGGGAGAGAAGCACTGATGTGTGAGAGACACATCAGTTGGTTGTGTCTTGCACCCCCCCACTGGGGAGCTGGCCCGCAACCCAGGCATGTGCCCTGACTGGGAATCGAACTGGTGACCTCTCGAACTGTTCGACCTGCATTCTCACCTGAATGCAGGCCAGCATTCAACCCACTGAGCCATACCAGCTAGGGCTAGCAGTGCAGTTTAAATGGATATTCCACTTTGAAATTTGTCTTACTGCATTAAAAAAAATTTATTTCAAAATATGTATGGCAATAGTAACTATGTACCACTAGGGGGCTCTCATTTTTAAAACATTTTAGTTCAGTTAATGTTTCATAGCATAATAGGTAAATTTCAAATGTATGTTAATAAATATTGTCCCACTATGCATTACCTCCATTTTAAAACTTCAAATCTTTTGCTTTGAGATGTTTTGCCAGCCTATGACTGAGAAACCCAAAAGGTTATGTTAGCTATAACTTGTCAACTATTTTTCTTCATTGTTATTTACTGTAAACTAGACTGTTGAGATAATTGACTTGTGATTAATTCATTTTTGTTTAATATTTAGGAGCACACAGAAAAGAGGAGAATCATTTGGAATCAGCAGAATAGGTAGCAAAATTAAAGGAGTATTCAAAAGCACCACCATGGAGGGAGCAATGTTGCCTAACTACGGTTTAGCTGAAGGTGAAGATGACTTTGTAAGTAAATATTCTTTAATGTGATCCATGTATAACTTCACACTTACAATGTTATAAAATAATTGTATATACTCACTTGTTATTTTCCTTTTCTTTATCTTATTTCAAACTTCTTTTATATTCCCCATTCTTCCATTAGTTATTATAGTTTCATGGTGCTAATCTAATTTTTAAAATTCCTGAGCACTAAGTTACTGCTTACTAAGGCCAGAATGGTTTCTATTAAGCTGAGTCGAACCATTTACCATATTTTGGTTAGGCTTTTACTTCATACCCTGATCTTACCCCGTTTCAACCATATGGTCCAGACATACAGAATTATTTATAGATGTCTGAAATGCCTGCTACTCAAACAGTGATATGTGGGTTATCTGCATCAGCATTACCTGAGAGCTTGTTATAAATATGGAATCTCAGGCTTTATCCTAGACCTACTGAATCATAATATACATTTTAATAGGATATGCACATTACACCCCGCATGCTCTTTTATATCTCTAGATTTTGACACTTGCTGTTCTCCTTGAAATGCCCCGCCATGAACCCTTCTCTGAGTCCCCAAGAAGAATCAAGCATTTCCTCTGTTGTACTCCTATGAGATCATATGTTAAAGCATGTATCGTAGTGTATTTGAAATTATGTGTTTATGATTCTCTTCCCTATGAATAAGTGAGTAAAGGGAACTACTGCTTTATTTGTTCTTTTCATTTGTTTAACAAATCTTTATTGATCCCAAATCCTCATATTGCCTTTTAATGATTTTGAGTACTGGCAATAAGATGATTAACACATAGACTTTGGCAGGGAGTCACAAGATGGCAGTGGAGTAGGAGAATGTATTGTGCACCTCCTCCCAAAATCATACTGTAAATAAAACTAAAGAGGGCAATAGTCACCTGAAATAAACTGAAGACTACCTGAAAATGAGACTTATAACCAAGGACAGTCAAGAAACAACCATGAGACCAGTAGGAAGGATGAGGTCATTAAAGGGTCCAGTCCTGTTCACAGGGGTGGTGGGCTGAGGTGGTAGTGTGACAGTGGGAGCTTGCCCTTGAAAACAGAGAAGCCGGGATCACAAACCAGGTCCCCAAGCACAGAGCACCAGTGCTGGGATCAAATGACCATGTAGTATCCAGCAGTGAAAGGTAGTATCCAGCAGTGAAAGGCCGTGGGGTTTTTCTCTGCTGCAAGAGACAAGAACTGCTGGAGACAAAGCCACTATCTTGTTTCCTAATTCTTAAAGGGGCCAAAGCACAGGTTTTGTGTTTGCAACCACTCATCTTGAGCCCCAGTGAAGGGAGGGTTGTGTGCATAGGAATTGTGTAAGGAGATTCTGGAGTAGGAGGCACCGGGGAGACAAGTGGGGGAGCAGCTGTGGGGTTTTCTGTTCCAGGACATACCTGGATTCTGCAGCAGCCATTGTACTTGAGAAGAGAAGCACCTCCCCAGAGAAAAGCAATTACCTTACCCTGTGGGATAGCGCTCACTCCACCCTCCCTCTGCAGTCTTGCTTCCTCCACTCTGCATCTTTTTCTTCCCCTTTTATGTGTTTTTTTTGGTTTTCTGTTTTGTTTTGTGTGGGGTTTTTTCCTTTTCTTTTCTCCTATCCTGCATCTTAACCCCTGTTGAAGAGACAGGAACATACACAGACTCGGGGGGTGTCAGGACAGGCTATAGGGCACGGTCATTTGATATGCTTTCCAAGAAAGCAGACTGGTACTGCCCCCTTATGGGAGTGCCATAGAAACACCCTTCCAGTTTCCAGCAGACCCAAAATTTTCCTATGGAGACCTCATTCATTTGGATACTAAGGGCCTTGCTCTGCCGAGTCCAGGGAAATAATCCTGGACAGACTCAGACTGGTGGCTCAGGGGCAGGGGCACACACCTACAATCTTTCCTGAAGTTTGAAAGGTACCTGCTATGGGAGATCCAGGAGCCCCCCCGCCCCCCCCTCCCCAGCCCAATTTTGACAGAAGCCCTCTCAGTAACAGTTGGGTCTCCAACTAGTTTAGGATAGACAGGAGGCCTGCAGGCGGAAACAGGGAGAGCCAGATTCTGTGGTGACTTGGGACATTTGCTGACACAATTCTGGATCCAGTGCTGATAAAACCAAGCTTGGCAGAGCACCTTGGCCTGTCCTAGGAGCAGCCAAGCTTGGAGGCATCAGCTACAAACTATGGATCACCCGTAGCTTTGAATGGGCTGCTGAGGGCTAGACATGGACAGCACCTGACATTGGCTAAAACTAGTCTCAGACAACATCAGAGCTTTAGACAAAGGGAGAACCCAGCAGGCAAGCACTAAACTATGCTGAGACGAATACCATTTTGTTTTTTTCATTACTTTCATAAATTTTTTCTTTTTCATAGCCGTTTTATTTTTTTCTATTTTTTCCTTTTATTTTTTAATTATGTTTTATTGATTATGCTATTACAGTTGCCCTTTATACCCCTCCACCCAGCACCCCGCACTCCTTCAGGCAATCACCCCACCCTTGTTGTCCATGTGTCATGCATGTAAGTTCTCTGGCCACTCCCTTTCCTATACTGTACGTTACATTCCCATGGCTATACTGTAACTACCTATTTGTATTTCCTAATCTCCTCACCTCTCACCCCTCACCCATTCTCCCACACCTATATTCCCATCTCTTTATCTTTAACCTTTGGCATTTTAATTGTAATGTGTCTTGGGGTGGACCTTTTGTGTCCATCTTGTTTGGGGTTCCAGTGCTTCCTGGACTTGTATGTCTATTTCCTTTACCAAATTAGGGAAGTTTTCTTTCATTATTTTTTCAAATATTTTTCCAATTTCTTGATCTTTCTCCTTTCCTTCTGGAACCCCTACGATATGAATGCTGGACCTCTTGAAGTTGTTCCAGAGGCTACTTACACTATCCTCATTTTTGGGTTCTCTTTTCTTCTTGTTCGGATTGGTTGTTTTTTATTCTCTTATGTTTCAAGTCATTGATTTGATTCTTGGCTTCATCTGCTGTACTGTTGTTCTCCTGTAAATTGTTCTTTATTTCAATTAGTGTATCCTTTGTTTCTGACTGCATCTTTTTATGCTGTTAAGGTCCTCACGAAGTTCCCTGAGCATCCTTATAATCAGTGTTTTGAACTCTGCATCTGAGAGATTGCTAATCTCCATTTTGTTTAGCTCTTTTTCTGGAGTTTTGATCTGTTCTTTCATTTGGACCGTGTTTCTTTGTCTCCTCCCTATGTTTGTTTCTATGTATCAGTTAGAGCTACTTTGATTCCATGTCTCAGTAGTGTGGCCTAATGTTGTAGGTGTCCTGTAGGGTCCATTGGCACAGCCTTCACTATCACCCAAGCTGGGTACTTGAGGTACACCATTTGTATGGGCTAAGTACACCCTCCTCTTATAGTTGAGCCTTGGTTGCTGTTGGTAGACCAGTGGATGAGATTTACCCAGGCCAGTCAGCTTCAAGGATTGACTGTGACCACTTACCACCAATCTCTACCCTCTATGGAAGATCAGCTGTGCAGGGGCAGGGTGGTGGTGCTCTGACGTGATCTGTAGTTGTCCACTGGGTGTGCTAGCTCCTGGGGTTTCCCAGGTGGTGCAGGCCAAGATTATCCCCAATATATGTTTTGCCTGGGGCCACTCTGAGTTATGAAGCAATCAGAGATGGCTGCTGCTTGGGCTGGACTTGGAGGTTCTCAGGCAAAGCCAAGCTGTGAATCTAGGCTGCTACTTGTGGACCTGGGGCACACTGAGGTCAGGACTGCTTGCTTGAGGGGATTTAGGAAGTTGTGAAGCATGAGCCAAGACCATTCATATGGAAAAGTAGTTTGGGTTGGCCTGTAAGTTGGGTGGGGTAGAGTCTCTGGGGATCTCCAAGGTGGACCACACAGTGTTAGCCTGGTTGATGGAATCTTAGATGCAGCACCAGTCTGCTTGCTCTGTCGGGGGAGGGTTTAGAAAAGGGATGATGGCCCCTGCTCACCTTGATACCAGATGTCTCAGCTTCCCCCTGCATGCCACTGGTGTCCCTCAAGCCCCCACCCCATCTCTAGAGCCCAGAGGGAGGGAGTCTGATTAGGTGAGTCCATGTGTGAGTTTTTTAAGAGGAACTGCTTGGAGCTCCAGAAATTTCGTCCACTGACTCAATCCTCACTGGTTTTTGCAGCCAGAAGTTGTGGTGACCTATATTCCTGGCACTGGAACCGTGGGCAGGGTACCTTGTCTGTAGTTGGGACGCCTCAGTACTGCGATATACCTCCCATATTTTTATCCACCACATGTGGATGTGGGACCATTCTGTTCTCTGTCTTCACCCATCCTACCAGTCTGGATGGATGTGATTTCTTTAATTCCATAGCTGTCAGACTTCCATTCAACTCGGTTTCTGTCATTTCTGAGCAGTGGTTGTTCTGTATCTTAGTTATAATTTTGTTGTGGTTGTGTGAATAGGTGAGGCATGTCTGCTTATGCTGCTATGTTGACTAGAATTTTCCTTTCCTTTTATTTTGTTCTATTTTTTTCTTTCATCTCTCTTATTTTACTCTTACCTTTGATTACCCCTTTGTTCACTTTTCTTTCTTTTCTCATTTTTGTTTTTCTTTCATGTTTTGCCCCTTTTTCCTGTTTTCCTCTTTCTTATTTCTCATATTGGTTCTCTTCTCTTTTCTCCTCCTATAATCACTTTTCTGCCCTTTGGTCTTTTTTTATTCTTTTTCCTTTTTTTCCCCTTTCTGTAATATTCCATTTCTCTTTCCACTTTTATTATTATTTGATCTTTTGTCATTTACATAGGGGGAATTGATTATTTTGGTTTCATTTTTTTTGTGTGTTGTTTTGCTTTGTTCTGTCAGCACTCGTACAATAGCATACAAGATGTGGTGGGGGTTGAGCCTATCAGTCAGCCTGCTGGAGGGGAGATTCCATCAACGAGCAGGCCAACAAAATTCAGGACCCAAATACAACAGGAGAGCCCACATAAACCACTTTCTGCAAGAGACCACTCCTAGAGCATCCAGATCAGGAGATCCAGGAGTCTGCACCTGGGTCCCACAGGACTCTACTACATAAACTTACGCCACAAGACATGAGTCAGAACAGATCTATCTAATACATAAAAACAAATAGAGACAGTTAAAATGAAACAAAACAAAAAACAAACAAACAAAAAAACCAACCACCACCTCCAAGCGAAAGAAAAGAAGGAATCCCCAGTAAAAGAGCTAAATGAAATTGAGGCAAGCAAATTATCAGACACAGAGTTCAAAGTAATGGTTATAAGGATGCTCAACAACTTGAGAACTAATAAGCATGAAAAATGACATGGAAACTGTGAATAAGAACCAGTCGGAAATGAAGAATTCAATATCTGAAATGAAGAACATTAGAAGGAATTAAAAGCAGGCTAGATGAAGCAGAGGATTGAATCAGTGATTTGGAAGACAAGGTAGAAAAAAACACCCAGTCAGAGCAACAAAATGAAAAAGACTTAGAAAGAATGAGGATAATCTTGGGAGCTTTGGGACAACATGAAACATACAATATTCACATTATAGGGATACCAGAAGGAGAGGAAAAGGAGCAAAGGATAGAAAGCCTGGTTGAAGAAATGACAGGAAACTTCCCTAACTTGATGAGGGAGAGAGTCACACGTGTTCAGGAAGCACAGAGAATCCCAATCAGAATGAACCCAAAGAGACCAACATCAAGACACATCACAATTAAATGGCAATGTTTAAAGACAAAAAAATATTAAAGCCAGTAAGAGAAAAATGTTAACTACCTACTATGAAACTCAGTAAGGCTGTCAGGTGATTTCTCAACAGAAATATTCCAGGCCAGAAGGGATTGGCATGAAATATTCAAAATGACAAAAAGCAAGGACCTGCAACCAAAACTACACTGTCCAGCAAGGCTACCATTTAAAATTGAAGGTGAAATAAAGAGCTTCCCAGACCAAAAAACAACAACAACAAAAACACTGGAGGAGTATATTTCCACCAAATGAGCAATGCAAGAGATGCTAAAGGGACTGCTTTAAGAAGAAGAAATAGAGGGAGAAACACAGGTACAAAAGGAAAAGATGACAGTGAATAAAATCTTATCAATAATAACCTTTAATGTGAATGGATTACATGCTCCAATAAAAAGACATAGGGTAGCTGAATGGATAAGAAAACATGACCTGCATATATGCTGTCTACAAGATACCTACCTCAGAACTAAAGATTTACACAGGTTGAAAGTAAAGGGATGGAAAATATATTTCACGCAAATGGAGGCAAAAGGAAAGTGGGATAGCAATACTTCTATCTCACAAAATAGATCTCAAAACAAAGACTATAACAGACAAAGGGGTCAGTCCAAGAAAAGGATATAACCCTTGTAGACATACATGGACCCAATATAGGAACACCTTAAATATATAAAAAAATAAATCTTGGAGGACTTTAAGAAAGAGCTTGACAGCAATATAGTCATTATAGGTGATTTTAACACTCTACTGTCAACAATGGACAGATCATCCAAACAAAAAATCAACAAGAATATATAGGCATTAAATGATATACTAGATCAAGTGGATTTAATTGATATATACAGAACATTTCATCCCTAAGAAGCAGAATATACATTCTTCTCAAGTGCACATGGAATATTCTCAAAGATAGACAGCATAGTAGGACACAAAGTAAGTCTTAACAAATTCAAGAAAATTGAAGTCCTATCAAGCATTTTCTCAGATCACAATAGCTTGAAATCCAACCTTGAGGAAAAAACTCAAAAACATTCAAATACATGGAGGCTAAATAACATGTTATTAAATAATAAATGGATTAGCAGTGAGATCAAGGAAGAAATCGGAAGTGCCTGGAAACAAATGAGAATGAACACACAGTAACCCAAAACTTATGGGACACAGCAAAAGCAGTCCTGAGAGTAAAATTCATAGCATTACATACCTACCAATAGAAGGTAGATAAGTCGCAAATAAATAACCTAACCTTACACCTAAAAGAACTAGAACAACAACAAAGCTGAGAGCAAATAGAAGGAAGGAAATAATGAAGCTCAGATTAGAAATAAATGACATAGACATTAAAAAAAAATTGGAAAGGTCAATAAATCCAGGAGCTGGTTCTTTGAAGAGATAAGCAAAATTAACAAACCTTTAACCAGATTCACCAAAAAAAAAAAAAAAGAGAGAGAGAGAGAGAAAGGGAGAGAGCAAGAGAGAGAAAGGACCCAAATAAATCAGAAATGAAAGAGAAGTAACAACTGACACCACAGAAATACAAAGGATTGTAAAAAATCACTGTCAACAACTATATGCCAAGAAATTGGACAACTGGGGTGAAATGGATAAGTTTCTAGAAGCATACAATCTTTGGAAACTGAATCTGGAATAAGCAGAGAACCTGAATAGACCAATAACAACTAGTGAAATGGAAGTGGTAATCCAAAAACTGGTACACAGAAACTCTGGACCAGATGGCTTCAAGGGCAAGTTATACCAGTCATTCAAAGAACTAATAACTATCCTCCTCAAACTATTCCAAAAAATTCAAAAGGGAGGGAAGACTTGCAAGCTCTTTTTTTTCTTTTTTTTTTTTGAGGCCATCATTATCTTACTCCAAAACCAGGTAAAACACAACAAAGAAAAAAAATTACAAGCCAATACTGTGATGAAGATAGATGCTAAAATTCTTAACAAAATATTAGCAAGCTAGATTCACAATATATGAAAAATATACACCATAAGCAGGTGGGATTTAGTCCAGGGATGCCAGGATGATACAATATTTGCAAATCAATAAATGTGATATATCACATAAACATAATGAAAGACAAAAATGACACGATCAATATATGCAGAAAAGCATTTGATAAGTCTAGCACTCATTTATGATAAAAACACTCACCAAAGTGGGAATATAGGGAACATACCTGAACATAATAAAGACCATATACAAAAAATCTACTGCCAACATCGTACTCAATGGGCAAAAACTAAAAGCGTTTTCCTCAAGATCAGGAATAAGACAGGGGTGCCTGCTTTCACCACTCTTATTCAACATCATACTGGAAGTCTTATCCACAGTGATCAGACAAGAAGAAGCAATAAAAGGCACCCAATTTGGAAAAGAGGGAGTAAAACTCATTTGCAGACAACATGACATTGTACATAGAAAACCCTATAGGCTCCACCAAATAACCATTCAGCTTAATAAATGAACCTGGCAAAGTAGCTGCATACAAAGTCAATATTCTGAAATCAGTAGCATTGTTATACACCAATAATTAACTATGAAATAAATGAAGAAAACAATCCCATTTACTATTGCAACAACAACAAAAGTATCTATGAATAAGTTTATCGTAGGAGGTGAAAGACTTGTAGTAGGAGAACTATAGGAAAATAAAGATAGAAACCGAGGAAGATACAAGTAAGTGGAAGCATATACCATGTTCATGGATTGGAAGAATTAACATCATTAAAATGTCCATAGTACCCAAAGCAATCTATAGATTCAACACAATTCCTATTAATATACCAATAGCATGTTTCTCAGATCTATAAAAAATATTCCAAAAATTTATGTGGAACCAAAAAAGACCCCAAATAGCCACAGCAATCCTGAGAAAGAACAGAGTGGGAGGGATCACAATACCCGATATCAAACTATACTACAAGGCCATAATCAAAACAGTCTGGTATTGGCATAAGAACAGACATATAGATCAATGGTACAGAATAGACAGCCCAGAAATAAATCCATGTCTCTATGGTTAATTAATATTTGACAAAGGCAAGAACATACAATGGATTAAAGACATTCTCTTCAATAAATGATGTTGGGAGAACTGGACAGGTATATGTAAAAGGAAACTAGACCACCATCTTACACATACACTAGAGTAAACTCAAAATGAACAAAAAACTTAAATAACAGTCATGGTACCATGAAAACCCTAGTGGAAAATATAGGCATTAAAATGTCAGATATCTCATGTAACAGTATTTTTGCCAATATATGCCATAGGGCAAGGGAAATAAAGGAAAAAAAAATAAACAAATGGAACTACTGGGAATTAAAAAGCTTCCGCATAGCTAAAAAAACCATCATCAAAATGAAAAGAGAACCGACTCTATGGGATAACAATTTGCCAATGATATGTCAAACAAGGGCTTAATCTCTAAAATATATAAAATTTCAACACCAGGAAGAGAGACAGTCCAGTTAAAAAATGGGCAAAGGACCTGAATAGACACTTCTTCAAGGAAGACATACATAGACTTATGAAAAAATGTTCAACATCACTAGCCATCAAAGAGATGCAATTTAAAACCACAATGAGATATCACCTCACATCTACCAAAATGGCTGTCATCAATAAATCAACAAACATGCTGGCAAAGATGTGGAGAAAAGGATCCCTAATGCACTGTTGATTGTGGTGCAAATTGGTGCAGCCACTGTAGAAAACAATATGGAATTCCCCTGAAAAAACTAAAAATGGAACTGCTTTTTGACCCAGCAATTCCACTGCTGGGAATAACCCCTAAGAATCGTGAAACACCAATTCAAAAGAATTTGTGCACTCCCGTATTCATAGCAGCACAACTTACAATAGCCAAGATTTGGAAATGACCTAAGTGCCCATCAGTAGATGAGTGGATCAAAAAAAACTGTGGTACATTTACACAATGGAATACTATGCAACAGATTAAAAGGAATTCCTACCTTTTGCAAGAGCATGGTTGGAACTGGAGACTGCTATGCTAAGTAAAGTAAACCATTTGGTGAAAGACAAATACCATATGATCTCATTTATAAGAGTAATCTAATGAAAATAAAGTAATGAGCAAAACAGAACTAGAAGCATAGAATCATGGAATAGATTGACAGCTGTAAGAGGGGATGGGGACAGTGGGAACTGAATGAAAGAAGGCTAAGGGATTAGTCAAAGAACATATATGAAGGACCCATGGATATGTACAATTGTGTGGAGACTATGGAAGTGGGGGATAGGGTGGGTGGAGGGAGCAAAGGGGGAAAAAATGGGACAACCGTGATAGCTTAAACAGTAAAATATTTTTAAAAAAGACATAGAGTTTGCCTGTAAGGAATCTACTAACCTGGGTGTAAAAGGGAGGAATAATAGGATTGAATTGGTAATAACTGAGAAACAGACGGGAGACAGAAGAGTAAATAAACCCATTTGTTCTCTTTATACTTTCCTTTTGACCTCTTTATCATTGCACTGATGAATTATTAAGGAGAATCATTGCTTCTTTATAATTTAAATGGAAGAAAATCTTTTTTTTTATATAATTCAGATATAGCTTTTTTTCTCATTAAGCCCTGTTTCTCCTTAAATAGAATAAAACAGTAGACCAGAGGAAGCAGTCTTTTTTCAAAATAATGTTTCTTTATGTTTTTTAATTTTAAGCATATTACGAGGTCAATGCAGAAGGTATCCAACCACGTAATATGAAAAATAGAGACATTAATCGAAGAAGATACAAGAAACATTGTACATAGCACAATGACGCCTCAGTCCCCTTCAAAGTAGGTACCTTGGGACCTCACACAGTTCTCCCAGTCACAGTCAGCTGCCCCTTCATATTTTCTGGAACCTCACCAATAGTCTGAAATCTCTTTCCTTTCAAAGGTGATTTTGGTTTTGGGAAAAGGCAGGAATCTCAGGGCACCAAATCTAGGCTGTATGGGCTAGAGTTATCTAGGTGATTTGCTGTTTTGCTAAAAACTCTGCATGACATGTGATGCATGATTGGGTGCATTGTCATGATGAAACTGCCAATCACCAGTTACCCACAGCTGCAGCCTTCTGAATCATCTGAATAGTTTCTGCAGTGGAATGTTCAAACGTAATGCAAAATTCGATGCAGAGTAATTGCTGTGCTCAGTCATTTTGAATGCGATGACCACACAGTATACATGCTCACAAAGTGGTGTCTCCTACCCCCACTGACTAGTACAGTGAAGTTGTCATTGTTCACGCATGCGCATTCTAGTCCACTCCCTGTGGCTGCCAGGTTACATCTATGTTTGCAAACAGTTTTGTCTATGTTAACAATGACTGGACTTTTTCTGGACAGACCTCATCATATAATCTCAATTTTAAAAAATAATATAGAAAAGTGGGAAAAATTTAAATAACCACCCATAAACCTACCACCCAATAACCACTTTTGTTAACATTTACATGATTTTCTTTAAAAAAAAACCCTATTCCTTTCTACCTCCTTTGATGAGGATATATTATATATGTAGTTTGCTGTCTTGCTCTCTCCCCAGTTAATATATCAAATGCATTTACCTATGTTACTGTGAACTTCTCAAAACAGTTTTTGTGGGGGAAGATGTACTTTTTATGTTCTGTTCTTCCTGATCACTTGAAATATGAGCTGTATTTTTGCTTCAGGAATAGAGAGGTATCTTTAAAAATCAGAGAGTCCTCTTTGGTAGTGGCACAAGAAGAAGGAAATTCTTTGTTTTTTTCCTTAAAAAAAAAAGATTTTATTTATTTATTTTTAGAGAGAGGGGAAGGGAGGGAGAAAGAGATGGAGAGAAACACTGATGCGCAAGAGATACATCAGTCAGTTGCCTCCAGCATACCCCGGGCCAGGGATCCGGCCCGCAACCCAGGCGTGTGCCCTGACTGGAAATTGAACCAGCGAACTTTTGGGTTTGCAGGTCGGCACTCAATCCACTGAGCCACACCAACTAGGGCAGAAGAAGGAAATTCTTGATTGGAACCATAGACAGTAATGATTGGAAGTAGGAGAAGAGGGCAAAGTAATTTCTAATATTTGAAAAGAAAAGAAAAGGTGGATGGGATGGTGACCCTGACCAAGATGGTATCACTTAGAATTAGAGGGCACTGTGCTAATTCTAAGCTGTGGGACCTCATAGTCTTTTTTGTCTTGTTTAGGAATTTTAGGGGAAAGGAAAATTGTCACTAATGGTCTTATAGGGATTATGGAAAGCCATTTTAGGACTAGAACAAAAAAAGGGATATTTGCTGAGGGACTGTGTAAGGAGGACAAGAATTCATTTAGAAGGTAAGGTGCTAGGATTCTGGGAAGAAATTTATCTCCACTACTTGTTTGCTTTTGCATGCTACAGCCTATAACTAATTGCCTTAAAAAGTGTGTTTATCTGTAATATTTTGCAGATAATAACATAAGTCAGAGATGTTTAGGTGACCAGGTATTGTTATAATGTGCCAATTCAGAAGTTCTCTTTCAATTTAATGAGATAGAGACAGTTTTTTCCTTCTTTCTCTTTGTATATTTAGAACATGTTTATTTTTTTAAATAATAATTGTTCCTCAAGTAATATTTTAAAAAATATTTATTATTTTAAACATTTACTTTATTAACATTTTAGAAGCCAGGACACTAAAAAACAACCTTAATTGTGTAGAAGTGTGCCCCTTTCAGACCTCTTTTCTAATTTTATATTATTTAACACTGCAGTGAATACTTGTGCCTTTTTCCCAGTTTAAAAAATTTATTTGGAATAAATACTTTTATTAGAATAAATTCCCAGAAATGGAATTATTTGGTTGAAACTGTTTTATGGCCCTTTATGAATACTCAATGTCAAAACACTTTCTAGAAGGGTTGTGCCAGTATGTCTAGTAACCGTCAGTACAGGTTGGGGCAAAAGTAGGTTATAGTTGTGAGTCTGTGAAACAGAGTTTTATTCTTATATTATTATTTATTAATTATTGCATTATTTATTTGTACTACAACTGTATGTTATATATAATATATATTTTTCGGTGGGAGAAAAGTAGGTTTACAGTTGTGAGTACACGAAAGTTCATTGTATTATTTTTTATTAATTTATTATTTTCCATACCAGCAACTGTTTTGCCTACCCTTTTATATCACAGATCCAATTTATCTGTGCAGTCTCCATCAATGGCTGTTAACATTTATAAAATTTTATATCCCTAAATGAAAAAATATCAGTACATTAATTTTTTTATTACTAATGTTAAATATTTTTCTGTGTATTTTCAGATTCAAGTAATCTGAAATATCTATTTCCTATTTTCTATTGAATTTTCACATATAGGTGATGTAATAAAACCCAGAGTTGATGCTGGTAACTTATTTTTATTTTTTATCTTTATATTTTCAGTAGAAAATTTAATATCACCTAATTTCAAAAGTACTTAAAAATTATAGAATTTATACGGATATACTACTTTATAGTTCTAAGTCACTCCTGAAGGTCCTGGAAATATTACATTTTTCCTTGCGATTATTTTCCAGATTGAAGAAGGTATTGTTGTAATGGAAGATGATTCTCCAATGGAAGCTGTGAGCACCCCTAATACTCCCCGAAACCTTGCTGCATGGAAAATTAGCATTCCATATGTAGACTTTTTTGAAGATCCCTCTTCTGAAAGGAAGGAGAAAAAGGAAAGAATACCTGTGTTTTGTATTGATGTTGAAAGGAATGATAGAAGAGCAGGTAGGAAGCTTTATGAGTACCTTTCTTAAAAGATTCTAGTCAGTCTGTATTTTTGAGGAATGGTAAACATTTTGCGTTTTATAACTACTGGGCATGACTGCATATCCAAAAGATAATTGTGTAGAACAAAAGAATTAAATGAACTATGAACAGTAAAATGACAACAAACTCACAACTATCAACAACTGAATCTAAAAACAAAAACAAACTAAGGAAACTTCTAGAACAGGAACAGAATCACAGAAATGGAGATCACATGGAGGGTTATCAGTGGGGAGGGGGAGGGGGGAGAACAGAGGGAAAGGTACAGGGAATAAGAAGCATAATTGGTAGGTACAAAATAGTCAGGGGGAGGTTAAGGATAGTGTAGGAAATGGAAAAGCTAAAAGACCTATATGTACAACCCATGGACATGAACTAAGGGTGGGGGGGGATGCTAGTGGGAAGGAGGGTGCAGGGCAGCGGGGAATAAAGGGGAGAAAAAAATGGGCCAATTATAAAAGCATAATCAATAAAATACAGTTAAACAAATTAAATGAAAGCTTAGGATTTTCTAGGTTATCTCTATTAATAATTAATTAATTAATTTGTCCAAACAACACTTATTCAGTAGATACCTGCAATTGCAAGACACCTGACAATCCAGCAAGGCATTTTATACAATTTTCTTTTCATGGTTTTACTCCCATTATCATTAGCCATTATACTTAATTGACTATTATTTATGCCTATAGCACTATATGAGATATTATATAAATATTATTAAGACAGCATTTCTTCTTCTCTGTTGTCAGCAAATTAGAATTGGTAAAAATATGATCAAACACAACTTTACAACTTTTCTTCATGCCTTGCTTATTTTTCTTTTGGTTGTTTTAGGTACGTCCTGTAATAATAATGGGGGTAAACAGCATCCATAGCAAATTAAGTTGTTACCACTCTAGGGTTTGTCATGTGCCTAGTACTTGAAATCTGTTCCTTGTCTCTCAGAAAATTATTTAAAACTTACTATTCAGCTATAATTCCCTATCAATATAAATATGTGAACACATAGTAACTTTTATCTCCTTTTGAAAGATTTATGCATGCTATACTTTTAAATATTTTGAGAATATACTTTTGCCTTTTTGACAACTATTCTTCAGTTTTGTTCTTTATTTTTAAAAACTTTGACTTAATTATTAACCATGAAATCAGTACCAAAAAATCTTAAAACTTGTGTTCTAAGGATAATTGTCAGCAGTGCTGTGGATTTTTATAGTCAATATAATATGTGCTGTTAGGAAGCCATGACCTATGAGGGAAAAAAAGTGCATCATTTGAATACTACATTGATTTTACATGTGTAGCAAAGTAGAAATTTCAGGATTTTTAAAACCATGACCACATATAATATAGATCTTTTAAGACCAGTGAAGAAAAAAAATAGAATTTGCTTTATGGCTTGTGACCATAGCAGGTTGGTTTTTCTCTGAATACAGGTGTTGTTTTTGGGTTGTTGTGGTTTTAGTTGACTTGATCCATTGCATTTCCAAATCAATGCTAAAATGACATGAGATGCTAATAATAGCAGTTAGCATTTTTGGAGTGCTTACTCTGTGCTTTGCGCTGTACAGAAGTGCCTTAGTGGGGTTATTTTATGTAATAGGTACAATTATTTTTATTCTGTGCAAAACTAAGGTACAGGGAGATTAATTATTCAAATTTACATGCAGGGTGTGGCAGAAATAGGTTTATAGTTGTGAGTATACAAAACACAGTTTATTCTTGTATTATTATTGATTATTTTTTTATATAATATATTATATTGTATTTTTCATATGAACAACTGTAAACCTATTTTTGCCCCCTCCTGTAGTTAGTAAATATGGGGAACTGGAATTGGAATAGGCGGGCTGACCTGACACATTCCTTAAACCATTAGTTCTTTTATTCTTATTATTGAGTTTATTGGGATGACACTAGTTAACAAAATTATACTGGTTTCAGGTATAAGTCATTAGTTCTTGCTATCCAGTATGGCAGCCACTGTCTACATGTGGAAGTTAAAATTAAATTATTTTAAAATTTCAGTTCTTTACTTATATTAACCATGTTTTAAGTGATCAGTAGCTAATAGCTACTTTATCAGTGCAGGTAGTATAGAACATTTATAGAATATGAAGAAAACTCTATTGGATAGTGCTCGTCTATACTATATTAAATCAGAAAAATTAGTAAATAGTTGAGGGACCTAAAATTGACTATAAATTTTTTATGAAATACATCATTTTTATGAAATTTTAAAGAATCATAATTGCATAATATTTTGAAAGTTGATGTCAGCTGTATGATTCTGTTGTAGGAAAATGTATATATTATTGAGATAACTTCATAAATAGGTGAATTTACCAATGTCTTCTAAATAATTTAAAATTAAAATACAGGGTAAAACGTTACTAATGTTATGCCAAGAAATAATAAATTATGAAGACTGGAATAATTTCCAGGTCTGTATACTAATGTTTTAAATACTACATCATTTTAATAGTAGTTTGTAAAATTACTTATTACTCAGTGTGTATTCATTCAAATTACAGTTGGGCATGAGCCTGAACATTGGTCTGTCTATAGAAGATATCTTGAATTCTATGTACTTGAATCAAAACTAACAGAATTTCATGGTATGTTGTCCTTTTTGTATAAAACATTACATTTCAGCCTTAGCTTTCTTGAAAACTGTTGAACCAGATTAATTTTTTGATTTTAAGTAACAGTAACAAGGAAATGTAATAGTGACTCTTGTGTACGCTGCTATTGATAATACGAATATACTGTCTTTATCTTATTTCTGTTTGTTTTAAAAGTTTTTACAATACACATTTATTGCTTTTTGAATAATAATTTTAAAATGTAAAAGCCCTGACTGGATAGCTCAGTTAGTTAGAGCATCATCTCGATATACCAAGTTTGCTTGTTCTATCCAGAGTTAGGGTACATGCAAGAATCAACCAAAGAATGCCTAGTAAGTGAAACAATTGATGTTTCTCTCTCTCTCTTTCTCTCCCTTTCCCTCCCTCCCTCCCTCCCTCTCTCTCTGCCGTCTTCTCTCTCTCTAAAATCAACTTTTTTAAAAAAGTAAAAGATAGCTTTTTTTAAAATTGTATTTTACAAAAGGTTCTTTCCAATTTAATTTTTATCTCAATGTGGTAGATAATTTAAATCAGGTATTTCAGAATTGCTGTGTTCTTTTACCATTATCTTTCTTGGTAGACATGTTTACCATGTATGATGGTAAGTGTTTTAATGTAGTTCTTAGATTTAGATATGGAAGCAAAGCCTATATAGATGAATGTTGCTTTTGAGGATAGATTAGTCAGAAAAGGAGAACACTTTTCCTTTTTAGTTCTTCCCCTCACCCCTCAGTCTCTCTTATCTGCCTACTTATATTAGTATCAGGGATATAGTTATGAAGTATTTCCAGTCATTTTGTATGTAGATGGGTGAGTTTGATTTATATATTCTGAATTCTTTTATTTTAGAAAAACTCTGTGGAATGTCTCTTGATTCAAATTCAGATTGGTTCTAAATTGAGAAGGGCAGGGAACTCTTCTTTACTATGCAAGTAAATCCAGTGATAAGGAGATTATAGGAAGATAAAAAAAGGTCTCACTCCATATTTTTTGCCTAGGTTTTGATTTTGTACTTGTCTTTAAATGGTTTTCTTTTTGTCTCTGCCAATCTCATGCAGTGCTATCCTTGTCTTGTTCTTTCTCTGAGAACTCTTGTTTTTGGTTTAGAATTGACAGATCATTTATCTCCATATTTTAAAATCCCAGGTTAACTGAAGTTGGTTGGATTCCCAACAGTATTTTGCCATTTTGGTATTAAAATTTCCAACATCAGCCCTATCTGAGAAAGTCAATCCATGGTTTTAAAATTTTGTTTTTAAGCTTATATAGCATTGGCAATATAATTTTTTCCCATGAGAGAGTGGGTATTTCCTGAGTAAGATTTTGTCTAATAATATTCCATTGATTTAAAAATAATCTCATGATAATATTTTGAAGCTTTTTTTTACTAGCTTAGAGGGTAAAATATATCTGTGTCAGTGAAGAGTAGTGATATTTTGGATAGCAGTAGATTTAAGTTCTTTGTTCCAAACTTCTGTGCTGTCTGAATTTGTCAAGAATTGATGTCTACAAGGCATCATTGTGAATATGAATTTGTTATAGTAAATTATAAATAAGGCTTTTAAAGTAGTAGTATAACATAGTAATAACTTCCATTTATTAATTTCAGGCACATTTCCTGATGCCCAACTTCCTTCCAAAAGGATCATTGGCCCCAAAAATTATGAATTCTTAAAGTCAAAGAGAGAGGAGTTTCAGGAATATCTACAGGTATAGCACCAACTTAATTTAATACATTGTTAATCATAGCATTCTCTAATTTCTCCTTTTTTCTCTCATATATATATGCTTTGCTTTATGAATACATATCAATGTAGATTTCTGAAATTCTTTTTAAATTTTTTAACATGAAGATGGAATTATTGTCATACTTCCAAAAGTATACTTTTTTAAAAAATTGATAAATTAATGAAGTACCAGATATTTTCTTTTTTTTAAATTACATTTTATTGATTATGCTCTTACAGTTGTCCTACTTTTTCTCCTTTTGCTCCCCTCCACCCAGGACCATCCACTCTCTCAAACAGTCTCCACACCATTGTTCATTTCCATGGGCCATGCATATATCTTTGGCTGCTCCATTTCCTATACTGTACTTTACAACCCCATGGTTATTCTATAACTACCTATTTATACTTCTTAATCCCCTCACCTTTATACACATTTCTCTACAACCCCCTCCCATCTGGCAACCATCTTTGTTCTTCCTGTTTGCTTAGTTTGTTTTTTAGATTAAATTGTTAATAGTTACGTATTTATTGCCATTTTATTGTTCATAGATTTCATTTTCTTTTTCTTAAATAAGCCCCTTTAACATTTCATATCATAATGGTTTGGTGATGATGAATTCCTTTAGTTTTTTCTTGCCTGGGAAGCTCTTTATCTGCCCCTCAATTCTAAATGATATCTTTGCTGGGGAGAGAAATCTTTGATGTAGGTCCATGCTTTTCATGACTTTGAATATTTGTTGCCAATCCCTTCTGACCTGAAAAGTTTATTTTGAGAAATCAACTAACAATTTTATAGGAACTCCCCTGTAGATAACTGCTTTTCTCTTGCTGCTTTTAAGATTCTCTCTTTATCTTTAATCTTTGGCATTTTAATTATGTTGTGTCTTGGAGTGGGCCACTTTGCATCCATCATAATTGGGACTCTCTGTCCTTCCTGGACTTGCATGTCTATTTCATTCACCAAATTAGGGAAGTTTCCTTTCATTATTTTTTCTTTTTTTTTTTTTAATGAAGGATAATTTTTAAAAAAGATTTTATTTATTTTTAGACAGAAGGGAAGGGAGAGACAAAGAGAGGAAGAGAAACATCAATGTATGGTTGCCTTTCACATATCACCTACTGGGGACCTGGTCCACAACTAAGGCATGTGCCCTGACTGGGAATTGAACCGGCGACCCTTTGGTTCACAGGCTGGCACTCAGTCCACTGAGCCACACCAGCTAGGGCTCTTTTCATTATTTTTTCAAACAGATTTCTAATTTCTTGCTCTTTCTCTTCTCCTTCTGGCACCCCTATGATGCAAATGTTGAAGTGCTTGAAGTTTTCCTGGAGACTGCTTACACTGTCCTTGTATTTTTGGGTTCTTTTTTCTTCTTGTTCTGATTGGTTGTTTTCTGCTTCCTTATGTTCCAAATCATTGATTTCACTTTTGGCTTCATCCACTCTACTGTTGTTTTCCTTTAAATTGTTCTTTATTTCAATTACTGTATTCTTCGTTTCTGACTGGATCTTTTTTATGCTGTTGAGATCCTTCCTAAGTTTCTTCAGCACTCATAACCAGTGTTTTGAACTCTGCATCTGATAGATTGCTTATCTCCATTTTGTTTAGCTCTTTTTCTGGAGTTTTGATCTGTTCTTTCATTTGGGCCATGTTTCTTTGTCTTCTTGTTCTGGCTGACTCCCTGTGTTTGTTTCTGTGTATTGGATAGAACTGCTACAAATCCCTGTCTTGATAGTGTGGCCTAATGTAGTAGGTGTCCTGTAGGGTCCAGTGGCATAGCCGTCCCTATCACCCAGGCTGGATACTCGATGTGTGTCCTTCGTGTGGTCTGAGTACACCCTCCTCTTGTTAGTGGAGCCTTGATTGCTGTTGGCAGATGAATGGGAGGGATTTACCTAGCCAGTCAACTGCAAGAATTGACTGTGACCACTGACCACCAACCTCCACTCCCCACGGAGGATTACCTGTACAGCGGCAGGGTGGTGGTGCTCCAAAGTGGTCTGTAGATGTCCATTGGGTATGCTCACCCTGGGGCCCATGGTCGGCCCCCACCTGTGTTTTTCCCAGGCTACCCTACCTGAGTATAAAGCAATCTGAGATGGCTGCTACTTGTGCTGGACTTTCAGATTCCCAGGCAAAGCGAAGCTGTAAATCTAGGCAGGTTGCTGCTAGTGCCATGCCTGAAGCCACTTAGCAAAGAAGTGCAGAGCCTGGGGGCTCACTGAGGCTGGCTGTTGCTTGTTTGAAAGGTTTTAGGAAGTTGTAAAGCATGAGCAAAGACCAGCCATTCCTATGGAAAGGCCACCATTAACCGCTGTAAGGCTGTAAGTGAGGTGGGTTGGAGCCTCTGGGGATCTCCAGGGTGGGGCAAACAGTGTTAGCCAGGTTAATGGAGTCTCAGATATGACACCCCCATGTTGGCTTTGTGGCTGTGTGGGGGGAGGGTTTAGAAAAGGGACAATGGCCTCTGTCCACCTTTCTGTCCGGGAGAAAGCTGTCCCCCAGCTCTCACCTTGATGCCAGACACTTCAGTTCCTCTCTATGCGCCATTGGTGCCTTTTAAGCTGCTACCCAAGTGCTGGAGCTCAGAGGGAGTACATCTGAGTAAGTCCATGTGTGGGTTCTTTAAGGGAAACTGCTTGGGATTCCAGAAGTTTCTTCTACCAACTTAATCCCCACTGGTTTTTGCAGCCAGAAATTATGGGGACTTATCTTCTTGGCACTGGTAACCCTGGGCTGGAGGCCTGGTATGGGGCTGGGACTCCTCGCTCCCAACATAATACTCTTGAATTTTTATCCATCACATGTGGATGTGGGACCAACTCGTTCTGCATCTGTGCCCCTCCTAGCAGTCTGAATAGATGTGGTTTCTTTAATTCCGTAGTTGTCAGACATCCATTCCACTTGGTTTCTGATGGTTCCAAGTGATGGTTGTGCTCTAATTTAGTTGTAATTTTGATGTGGTTGTGCAAGTTGGTGAGCCGTGTTTACTTATGCTGCCATCTTGACCAGACATGAATTACAGATATTTTCTTAGAGGAAAAAAAAGTCTCATATTGGGCTTAGTTTTGGTGTGGGAAATTAAAGAAACAAAAAGTTTGGTGTAAAAGATTAGCTACATTCTAAGAATACTGAGTAGTTTTTGTTATTTTTGTCTTATTCTTTGATTTTTTGTTCGACACTTTTTTAATTTCAGAATCTTCCCTCCTGTTTTATTCCTCAGTTCCTTTCCTTTTTCAATTTGAAGATGTTTTTCCATGTTCTTGTGGATCCCCTGACTCTCTTACCATTTACCAGTTGGAATTGAATTCCATTTTTCTCATTGTGGGCATTGTGTTACGTAAACAGTGTAACTGGTATATTTTTTCCATTGTTGGTACAATCAGCTTAAAAGTTACTTCCTTGAGACTTCTCTAAAATTAATGACCAACTTTCTTTAATCAAATGCATAAGACCAGAGTGGATACTTTTGCTTTACTTTTAATAATGTCTTTTTTTTTACATACAGTTTTGTAGTTTTTATTAAGTGTTAAGTCAGTTAAATTTTGTTACTTTGTAGCCAAATACAAGTACTTTATGAATTAAAGTATTCAACAGTATAAAGAAGGATTTACATTTTATTTCCTGTATTTCAACTGTTGAATACTTGAATTCAGAAAATATTTTTTATATAATATTTTTGTGGTGTGAAAATTGAAATATGAATTAACTACTACATGGATGTTTGAACACAAAACATAATGTTAACCTGTGCCATCGCTGATATCATTAACCCATTATTTGAACTGACTAATTCTAAAAACTAGAGTACCTCCTTCTCGAACTTTTTTTCTGGTAATACAAAGTTAAAGATTATAGTACTATTATTTTGTTTATGTAAGGGTAGAGCAAAAGTAGGTTTACAGTTCTATGGAAGATAATATAATAAATAATAAAAGAATAAACTCTGTTTCGTGTACTCATAACTGTAAATCTGCTTTTACCCCACCCTATAGATTTCTGCTTATAAAGTTTTTAACTGTTTTGTAGTTACAAAACTGAATATTAGGTAAGAATGAGTTAATTTTGGCTCTAAAATGTCAGTTTGTCTCATAAGAAAATAATGTTGCAGGGAGAACAGACAACAGATTTTCCAAGTTATTTCACATTTCCATATTTAGTTTTTGCTAAATCCTTTTAATTTTTGCCAACTTCTTTTAATTATCAAGGTAATTATATGATACTGTAATACTTGTTTTATAGTTGAGAAACAAATAATATTAGCTCATGTTTAATCTTCCTTCCTATGTATCAGGTAGATGCTAAATGCTTTATATAATAACATAATAAGGTAGGTAGTGTTATTTTCTTTTTATGTGTGAGGAGACTGACTCTTAGGCAATTTAGGAACTTTTCTAGGAACACCTAGGTAGCAGATAGAAGAGCCAGAATTCAAAGCCGTTTAGTCTGACTGCAGATGCTGAGGGCTTATCTGCTATGTGATACCATTCTTCCTATAAATATAGTTTTATTATTATTCTGAATGTGAAATAGCTTTTGAAGATTTAAAATTGTTTTCTTGGTTTAAAAATTTTAAAATAGTTTGATCACCCTTCCAGATTTTTAAACTTTTTTTTTCTTCTTTTGTTCATTCAAGAAACTTCTGCAGCATCCAGAACTGAGTAATAGTCAACTTCTAGCAGATTTTCTCTCCCCCAATGGTGGAGAAACACAATTTCTTGATAAGATACTACCAGATGTAAATCTTGGTAAGTCAAATTAGAGAATCAAATATAAGAAGATAAACCGAAAAGAATCAGCATTTTCAGATTAATTTAGAAAAATAATTTATATAGTAAAGCCATATACACTATATAAATTACACTGTTAGTTGGAATATTAATTGGAAAACTACAGTTTAATTGGAAAAACAGTTTAGTATAAAACTCAGTGACCCAGCAGTTTCCCTCTGAGCTATATATTCTGGAGAATCTTATATTCATATTTGAGAATGTTCATAGCAGCATTGTTTATAATAGCCAAAACTGGAAATAATACAGATGTTCACCAGCAAAAGAATGGACAGATAAGTGGTGATAGATTTATAAAATGAACACCTATAGCAATGAATACCTGTAGCATGTAGCTTCTTGCAGTAGTGTTTATAATCTTAAAAACATGCTGAATGAAAGAAGCAAGACACAAAAGAATATACATAGCCTGATTTCTTTTATATAAAGTACAGATGAAACTAATACAATCTGGAAAAGTTTAAATAAAATTGTTAAAGATAATAATGGATGAAAAGCAGTATTTCTAAATATATTTTATTAACCTTAAGCCTCTATAGACCTGAGTGAATGAGTTACATATTATAAGTAGGCATTTGGCTTTCATCTGTGTCTTTCCAAATTAGTTGAGCCAAAATATTGTGCGTGTGTGTGTGTGTGTGTGTGTGTGTGTGTAGGGGTCTTCTTATCAGGGGAAAATGTGAGGACATTTTATACTTGGTTATAGGAGATAGAATTGAGTAGACCTGGTTACTGCCTAGGTTTGACTGAAGCGGGGGAAATGTTCAAAGTGACCCAGGTTTCTGTTTAAATAACTGGATGAATGCTGTTACTTACAGAGACAGGGCATAAATTAAGAGCAGTTCTGAACTTGTTAAGTTTATAGAATTTAGTTGCAGAAATTTTATAAGGCAAGAGAGGCCAGGAGATAGGCAAGGAGTAGAGATTTGCATGCTATTTGAACTCAGATTGAGCAAATCATTTGGCTCAGAAGAGCATGTACTAGAGAGAAAAGCATAGAATAAAGCTCTGTAATTTGAGGACCTTTGTAAATTCTAATGAGGGAGAAGCGGTATATGGGGGTACCAAAAAGAACTCGATGGGATGGTTGGGTGGTTTGCATGTCATAAAGCAATCTCTATTTTAAATTTCTATTATTATACCTCTTGCTGTTACCATAAGTCTACTTTTTCCTAATTTGAACTGAAAGAAATTTAAGTGATATTTAGCAATTTTGCCTAATTTTTATAGTGATTTCTAAATGCTTGAGAAAATCTTTTTTTTTTTTTACAGATTTTTTAATGTATTTTTTCCCCATTACCATTTAGTCCCCTTATACCCCATACCCTCTGAAGTCACCACACTGTTGTCCATGTCTGTGAGTCCTTTTTCCCTTTGGCTCAATCTCTCCATCGCCTGCCCTTCCTCTACCCCTTAACTGTCATCCCGCTATCTATCTATGAGTCTGTCTCTATTTTGCTAATTAGTTCAGTTTGTTCATTAGATTCCACATATGGGTGAAATCATATGGTATTTGTCTTTCGCTGACTGGCATTTTTCACTTAACTTAATGTTTTCCAGGCCCATCCATACTGTTGGAAAGGGTAAAATTTTCTTTTTTTTACAGCCAAGTAGTAGTCCATTGTATAAATTTCCCATTGTTGTTTTATCCACTCATCTACTGATGGACACTTAGGCTACTTCCATATCTTGACAATTGTAAATGATGCTGCAATGACCTTAGGGGTGCTTATGTTCTTTTGAATTAGTGTTTTAGGCTCCTTCGGATATATTGCCAGAAGCGGGATCACTGGGTCAAAAGGCAGCTCCATTTTTAATTTTTTGAAGTATCTCCATACTGCTTTCCACAGTGGCTACACCAACCTGCATTCCCAACTACAGTGCAAAATGGTTCCTTTCTCCAAATCCTTGCCGGCACTTGTTGTTTATTGATTTATTGATGATAGCCATTCTGATAGGTGTGAGATGATATCTCATTGTGGCTTTAATTTGCATTTCTCTGATGATTAGTGACGGTGAGCGTCTTTTCATATGTCTATTGGCCATCTGTATGTTCTCTTTGGAGAAGTGCCTATTCAGGTCCTTTGCCTATTTTTTGATTGGGTTTTTTTTTTTTTTTGGTGTTGAGATTTATAAGTTTTTTATAAATTGTGGATATTAACCCCTCATCAGATGTATTGGCAAATATGGTCTCTCATTCTGTGGGTTGTCTTTTTTATTTTGTCGATGTTTTCTCTTGCTGTGCAAAAACTTTTTAGTTTGATGTAATCCCATTTATTTATTTTTTCTTTGAGGAGATCTTAAAATGTTGATATTTTATAGCAAGAGAACCTGGAGATAAAATCAAGAAGAAATTTTGGTAAACAGGATTAGAGTATATATTCTTAACCTAGAAAACAATATAAACTACTCAAATAGCCAATTTAAATGTTGTAGCAGTTTTAAAACTTTTTTTCTTTTGACTGGTTTTTATATACTTTTAGATATCTTTATATATTCACCATTGTGTAAAATCTTTTGAAAACATATTTTTGTGGAAAATTTCAAATATACACAAAAGTAGAGAAATTTGTATAATGAACTCCTTATTCTATTTCAACAGTTATCAGCACTTGGTTTGTTTTATCCCTTCCCCCAACTCCCACCCAACTGGATTATTTTAAAGTAAATCCCAAATGTTGTATCTATAAATAGTTAAGTATACCATAGTTAATGTAAATTTCTGTTGTGTGAAGTAGGCAATTGTAAATATTTCTTAACTATTTTACTTTTTACTTTGCTGTTTTCATATTTAAAATTACCTAGTGAAGTATTCATATAAGCAACTATGTATATTATGCCTTCATAAAATTAATAATATACTTCTAATTGCAGGGAAAATTATAAAGTCTGTTCCTGGAAAACTAATGAAAGAGGTAAATAATTTATGTATATTCTGTTGTATAACATGGTAGTTAAAAGCATAGTTAAATATTAATAAATTTTAATGGGTTATGTAATACTGAAAATCATAATCTTAATTTTCTATTTTCATACTATGATCTCTGTATTACCACAGAAGGGTCAGCATTTGGAACCTTTCATCATGAATTTCATTAATTCTTGTGAATCTCCAAAGCCTAAACCAAGTAAACCAGAACTGACCATTCTCAGCCCTACTTCAGAAAACAACAAGAAGGTACTGAACATCGCTTTAAGGAGCCATTAAGTTTGAAGTTGCCCACTTGAAATGACTTTTCCATTATAGGGAGAATCCTGTGTTAATGAAATGGATGGGACTTTGAATTTTCTTTATATGGAAATCAGTTGTACAGTGTAAGGAGGGTTTTGCAAATGGTTGCTTGGTTTTTTGCTTTACCAGTTTAAATGTTTCTTTAACTAATGTATTTGCAGAGTTATATTCCTGCATTTGGGGTATTTTTTAAAAGTGATTTTCTGAGTTTATAAATCACCAAATGCCAGTAATCAAGGAATTATTTTTTGCTATAATGTATTTATATTTATTTGATGGTATTACTAATTGTAATGGTTTATAAAGTATTTTCTCTTTTCATTAAACTAGTATTTTATTGTGTGCCTACTATTGAGCATTAGACACTGGGAATATATATTCTCCGTCTGCAAGAAGCTCAGTTTAGTGCCATAGTTGTGCCCAGTCTTGGGAGCTATGTGAGCTCAAAAGACAGCCCTCCTCTCCCCACAAACACCTTCATTTTTGTTATTACTTTAACTTGATTGTTGGTAGACAGAAATAGAGTTGATTGCTGTGTATTGATTTTTTTAGTTCAATAATTTTGCTAGACTTAACATTAATTTTAGTAAGATATTTATTAATATTTTTAGATTTACAAACTTACCTGGCAAATGATGGCAGGCTTTATATCATTTATGACTAGGACCTACTATACAAAGGGAATGATTTCAGTGTTTCACCATTAAATAGTACAGTGTAGCTTTTTTCATAGATATCTTTTATGAGATTAAGGAAGTTTACATCTGTGTTTATGGGTGGACTGACTTTCTTATTTTGTACTTGTCGGGTTTTGGTATTGATGTTATATTAACCTTTTTCTGACTTGCTGGTAGAGTTATTGGAATTACTAGTTTTTAAAATAGTTGATAGAACATGTTGGTAAAGTCTCTAGGCCTTGAGTTTTGTTTGTAGGAAGATTTTTTTAAAACCAAATTTAATTTCTTTAGTGATTGTAATATTCTTCAGGTTTATTATTTTATGAATCAGTTTTTGTTAGGTTATATTTTTCAACAAATTTTCATTTTACCTAATTTGAAAATCTTTTGGCCTAAAGTTGTCAATAATATTGTCTTTTTATTTTCTCTAACATCAGTAGTTACGCTCCTTTTTGTTTGTACCTTCTTTTTCTTTTTTCATCAGTCTTCCCAAAAGTTTGTCCATTTATTTTTGTCTTTGTTGATCTTTTCTATCAAACTTTTTTTAGTTCCTTAATTTCTGCTGTTTGATTGTTACTGAGAATAGATACTTTTTGCATAGTTTGGGGGTAAGTAGGACTGAGATTTAGTTGCATTTCATCATTCATAATTCTTCATATCTTGTTTTTTATTTTTTTTCCCACATTAATCAGATTCCTTTCTGGGCTTACACTGTCTATTACTGTCCAGATGAACTTTGCTTAAAGCTTAATGTTCACTTCTAAACAACCTTTAATTAGATAGCGATTTATAATTTTAAAATCATCATAGTTTTAAAATTAGCTGTCATTAATACCTTTATACATTTTTATATGTTTATTTGCTCCTTTTGGTGTAAAGAAATAAAGGGGCTCCTTAAAGATAATAAATGACCTGTTGTGTTTGAAATAAATGTAGATTTTTATGTAATGTTTTGGGAGGAGCATTTTTTAAATTCAATTTTTCGTATAAGTGTGAAATTTTAGGCAGATCCTAACTTGGTACTCGGTTTTGATTTTAAAAAATGTAAATGTCTTTGCTCTTTGTCACTTTAGCCTTAGTGATTATTAGGTAGGTATAGTAAACTACATATCTCTTTATTATTTCAACTTTTACTTTAGCTTTTTAATGACCTGTTTAAGAATAATGCAAACCGTGCTGAGAATACAGAAAGAAAGCAAAATCAGAATTATTTTATGGAGATGATGACTGTAGAAGGAGTTTATGATTACCTGATGTATGTAGGTAAGATCAACATGGTTACTGTTAAAATCTGTTTTTCATTCATGTATCTTATTTCTTCTGCGATGCAAATTCATTCTCTTGAGTATTACCCCATTGTAGATTTTTAAAAAGTTGTAAATACTTCTTTTATAAAAATTCAGTACAATTGGTCTTGAACATATTAAAATTACTAGTGTTAACAAATAAAATATTGGGCATTTGTGTTTTTTTATATTGGAAAATGTTAAAATACTTACCTTAACAACGAAGTATTTCATGTGATGCTTTCAGGACGAGTGGTTTTCCAAGTTCCTGACTGGCTTCATCATCTCTTAATGGGAACTCGAATCCTCTTTAAAAACACTCTGGAAATGTATGCTGACTACTATCTTCACTGTAAACTAGAACAGTTATTTCAGGAGCACCGTTTGGTCTCACTTATAACACTTCTCAGAGGTTTGTATTTTCTTATGTGTTTGTTTCATGTTTTGTGTGCTCTTAATGATTTTATTCACATCTAAAAGTCTTGTTTTCATTTGTTTTATTAGTATTTCCACTCTGAGGAAATAAATATTTTGTGTATAATAGGTGAAAATTCCAGAAAGTATTTTTTTTCTTTTTAGATGCTGTGTTCTGTGAAAACACTGAACCTCGCTCTCTCCAAGATAAGCAACAACGAGCAAAACAGACTTTTGAAAAAATGATGAATTACATTCCAGGTGTAATATTTAAGAAGTAGTTTAATATAGATTAACACCCCTTTGGGTCACAATGTATAGTAATTATTGAAGCTGTTTTTTACTGTGAGTTTTCATTTTAGAAATAGTTATAAAGGCCAATTAAAATTAGCTCAGTTAAATTAAATTTGGTTTTTATGTTGAGCACTAAGAAGTTTAAGACAAGGCTATTTCTATGCACACAAACGGATCTTTTTAACAACAGCTTATAATCATAGTCGTCCAAGGGACATGCTTGTGGGACAGTTGGTATCCTGCTGCCTGCCATGAGCACCTTCCATGTGCCAGGTACTATGCATAGTGCAAGGGATTAAAAAAAGTATACTTGGATAGCTCAAGTCTAGCAGGAAGACAGACATGCATTCAAAACATACATGTGATAATAGAGTCGTGTTCAAGTCGCACAGTATCTCAAAGGAGGAGAATGATCACCTCTCCCTTAAAGGAGGTAGGCTTGTGCCACTAAATAAATCAATGGTAGTAACCTCTTACTGAGATGGGAAATACAAGAAAAAATGTCAGGGGGTCAAAGCAGAGGATATTTAGTTTAGGACATTTTGAGTATGAAGTGCTTATACATCATTCAGGATGAAATGTCTGGTAAGCATTTAGCTGTCCATGTTTGAAAATCGGAGGAATGATGGTACGGGACAGAGATATGGAAGTCATATGTGAGTGGATAATAATGCCCAGGGAGAAAATACAGAGTAAGAATTGAAGAAGACTGAGGACTGTACCTTACAGAATTCTCATCATTGAAAAATTACTCCCAGAATATTTCTGCTGCTCTGTGTGATGGCAAGTTAAAACCCTGGTCTGAATGTAAGAGTAAACAAAAGCTATTTTTTAGAAAGTCTTCTGTAGGTAAATGATAAAATAATTTCATATCTGTTTTATAACATGATGTAGCATTCATAGTTTTAGTAGCCTTAGTTTTGATATTCAGGAACAACATGGAAAGCCAATGAATGTAGTAACTTGTTATTTTGCCAAGGTACAAATTTGAATGACATTTCCTTTGAGAGTTTCGTTTGGGAAGGAGTAATTTAGCTAGCAAGTAAGCTTAGCATGTCATTCTGTTGTCTTTTACTCCTCATTTCTTAGTGACTCTTGAAGAATCTGAAAGGATCACTTATTTTTGTCCATTATGCTCCATGCATATTAATTCGGAAATTCTATGTAGTGTTGGTGAATTAGAGGATTCAGAAAGATCCATATTGTGTAATATAGCTTGAAAATATCAAGGATCTACTATGCCTATTGTAAATTGAATTTGGCCTCTTAGGGTTATATTTACCTCAGAGAAGCAAAGATGATGTGAGAATTTTCTATGGCCAGCATTAAGAGTTTTATGATGACTGGGAGGAAGGGACAAATGTCGGAACACCTTCTTTACTTACGAATGATTTTCTTTTCTTGTTTGGGGGAAAAGGTTCAGCAGATATTTTAATAAGAATTAATTCTTATTGGTAACAGGAGTGATACATTACACTTTTTGGACTCTAAATCAGTGTTTAAATATTTCCTAAAAGGATTGTTTTGAAAGATGGATAATAGTAATTATGGAAGTAGTACAGAAACAAAGTGGTCATATTCATTGAGGAAAGTTTATGTTAAAAATTAAATTAAACTTTTTCTCTGATATTAAGATAGTCAAACATGAAAATGTATAAAGTAGGAGTCATCCTCTTCCTGCTGTACAGAAATAACCATGTACTCCAGTTGGCATTAATCCTCAACAGACATTTTTATATGCATTTCTATACATGTGTGTACAAATATACAGACATAATATTAGGGCTTCACTTTCCCTGAATGGAATAATATAGTATGTATTATTTTCCAACTGTCTTTTATCTCTTAATAGTATGGGCAGATTTCTTTACCGCGACGTCCTATATGCTTGCAGTTTTCTTTGTGCACATAAATGTCCAAGAAGGGGATACCCAATACTACATTCCTTAACTTGACCATAGAATCTTTGCAGAAACCTGGTTTAGAAAATTTTCGATTTACAGTTTTTGCATAGTATCTGGGAAACAGGGTAGAGATTTTCTTTTATGATTCAGTTAATGATGAATCAGTTTATGTTATAAAATTGTTTCACATGTGGCTTTCTTGTTTAGATCTGATTGTCAAGTGTATTGGTGAAGAAGCCAAGTATGAAAGCATCAGGCTTCTATTTGATGGCTTACAGCAGCCAGTTCTCAACAAGCAGGTAAAATTCATTAAAGCAAGTTGACTAGAGTTAGCTAGGTTTCATGAATGACACAGTAGTAGGGGTCTGGTGTATTTTTAAAAAGATTTTATTCATATTTTAGATAGAGGGGAAGGGAGGGAGAAAGGGAGAGAAACATGGGCATGTGAGAGAAACACCGATCAGTTGCCTCTCACACACCCCCAACCAGGGACCTGGCCCACAACCTAGGCATCTGCCCTGACTGGGAATTGAACCAGCAACCTTTTGTCTCCCAGGCCAGCGCTCAACCCACTGAGACATCCCAGCCAGGGAGGGTCTGGTATATTATTAACTGTGAAATGACACTATATTAAATCAAGGCAGTGTAATTCAAACATTCAAATTGAAAAAAGTATGTTTTGTATTACTCCTTCTAGGTGACTACCTTTTTATTCTTTATAACATGAATTGTTTTGATTTAAAATAAACATTCGCTGTAGAAAATTTGGAATATACAAAAAATTCATGAAATAAAATAAAAATTTAAAAATTGAGAATTTCATCATTCAGATAACGTGAATAACCCGTTAACATTTTTATGTTTAGAGTTTATACATATCTGTTGAGATCTTAATATAGTTACAGTTTTGTGTCCTGCTTGTTTCTTTAAAATTTTTGTTACATATAAAATATCTAAATGGACAAAACTGTACTTGAACAACAATAAAAAATTTTTTAAAAAATCTAATGTAAAATGAATTATGAGGCATAATAATAAAATGGCCACATGTGAACACACGAGTATCTAACACTCATCTTAAGAATAGAGCATTATTGATACTATTGAAGTTTTTTTTGTGCTTGTAGGATACTGTAAATTCTGTTCCTTGCCTTCCTATTTAGAAGTAAGCATAGCCCTGAATTATTTGTTTATAATTTTTGTGGTTTCCTTTGTCTAATGCCTTAAAAAATTTTTTTGGTGCTTTAGCTGACTTACGTTTTATTGGACATTGTAATACAAGAACTGTTTCCAGAGCTCAATAAGGTAACTGAAAAGCAGCAATTTTGTTCTTTATGTTTTTAATCATATGCTGACATTTATTTTAATAGGGACATAAAAGTTAAGGAAACCCTTGTGACTGATCCTTTTAAAAATGAACAACCTTAACAAATGGCTCTTGATATTTTCTTTATTCAACTCAAACATAGAATAAATGTGGGTGTCAGGGACTGAATAGCCTCTGCCTTGACTTCATCCCTTCCTAACTAAAAGCAGAGAGGGACGTTATACCTTGTAGAGCCTTTCCAGAGGAAGGTGTGAGCATAAGTCCTAGCATTAGAGTGGACTAAGTTCTTTAGGCTGTCATCTGTAACGCTCAATGCTGGAGTATTTCTGTAAGTCAGACTTGAGTAATTTTGAAGCAGCTGAACATATATTAACCCAAGAGCACAAAATGAATTTTGAAAGAGGATGGTAATATTATTACATTGAATTCTGCGGATTTTGAAGTCTTTTTTTTTTTTGACTGTTTTTGTTTTTCGACTAATCGCTTTGGTCAGATGAATTAACTGCTCTTCAAGGTTATGGTATAGCAATGAAATGCCAGTTTCACAGAGTAGAAGAATTCAGATTTGGACTATTTGCCTATTATTTTGTTATATTAATGTTATATGTATATTGAAACAGGGTGGCAGTTATGAGCATTTTATGTTCAGTTTACAGTGAAAATCAGTACAGGTAAACTTCAGCTTTGCGAAACTTTATAAGATATGCCCCTATACTTTACCATTTTTCTCATCTCTAAAACATAAATATTACCTGAGGCATATACCAGCTGATTTCTTTTGGTTTAATTTATATATATATATAATTTATATCTATATAATTTATATATCTGTGTCTTAGGTAGAATTTTAATATACTAGAACTCTTAGACAATTCACAAATGAACCCTATTTTATTGTTTCCTATTAAATAGATTTATTTTTACTTCAGGTACAAAAGGAAGTTACCTCTGTGACGTCCTGGATGTAAACATTTGGATTTGGGATCAGATAACCAGTTTGAAATTTCTGCTGTGCTAGCATAGTAAATATGTACTGTTTTTTCCTTTTCCTTTTGTATATTCTGTATATATCATGTAGTTTTGTGTCTGAAATTTTGATTTTTTTGTTTTAATAAAGACTAACACAAACTTACAATTAGAAGTGATTGTGTTTCATAGCCTTTCATTTTACACTTGCTATCTAAATTTTATTAGAACATACATCACTTGTTATTAACACTTTTTTTTAAGAGAGATAATTCATAATCCCCTTAAGCCAAACAGACAAGGTAGACCACCATTGTATTGTATCATTTTGAAAATAATTATGTTTAGTGTGGAGAAATAGGAGTAAAGTCTTACTTGTTTTATTTAGAGTTAATTCACTTTAGGAGATTTATTTTCCCTTTTTCTTCATTTTCTACATAGCTAACCATGTGTCTGTGAAGAATACATCCTCTGTGAGTTTTTCAGAACAAACAAGGAACTTCTTGCTTTTGTTGGGTGATTGACAGATTATAGCCCTTTTAGGTGTGAAAACTGAGTGCTTATGGATATTTGTGATTGTGTGGTTGCAACTACATTTCACTCAATGTGTGTAACTATGCTCCAAAAGCTTATAGATATAGGCAATTTAGTCAAGCTGGTATTTGGTTTATGTTGTCAGTTGTCTCTCCAAAAGAAATATGTGGAATTCACTGTATTCCTTGAGGAAAGTTAATTTAAATGATTATTTTAAAAGATTCACTGTTTAGAATTCTGTTTAGAATTCCTTCCCATTCTGTGCTTTTCTCCTTGAAACAAATTTGTCTCTCAAGATTGAGCATTTTGTGTTTTGTTATTTGGCTGTAGTGTCCCTTCCAAATACATTTATTGTTTCAGCGATGTATTAGGCACTAAACTGTGCTATGTGGGAACTCTAAAATATAATTTGGAAAAATAACTCATTTAATAATATTATTCACTTATTTTTACAAGGTTTTAAAAATCTGGTCATTAGCCGTGGCTGGTGTGGCTCAGTGGATTGAGTGGCGGCCTGCGAACCGAAAGGTCGCGGGTTCATTTCCCAGCCTGGGAAAACATGCCTGGGTTGTGGGCCAGGTCCCCGGCTGGGGCTATGTGAGAGGCAACTGATCAGTGTATCTCTTGTACATTGGTATTTCTCTCCCTCTCTTTCTCCCTCCCTTCCCCTCTCTCTAAAAGTAATAAATAAAATCTTTAAAAAAATAAAAATAAATGGTCATTAGGGGTTTTTTTAAAGATTTTATTTATTTATTTTTAGGCAGAGGAGGGAGGGAAAAAGAGGGGGAGAAATATTGATGTGCGAGAGATACGACCTTTCGGTTCACAGGCCAGCACTCAGTCCATTGAGCCACACCAGCCAGGGCATGTTGTAAATTTTTGAAAAGGTTTTGTCTGTAGTTCTGTTATATTTCTAATTGCTTGAAAATTGTAGAATATTTGAGTTTCTGAGAACCCTTACACATTTGGTAATTTCTCAGGGACAGGTCAAATATTAATCAGGCTAACTCTTCACATTTAAATGTATAGCACTTTGAACATTATTATTTAAAATGTCACTGAACTAGAAAAATAAAATATTTTACAGCCCTTTTTATGACATCCTTACCTAGTTGGCTCTAAACTGTGATATGGTTTAGGTAGATGAGAAAAAAGTTATGAGTGTGTAAGTATGCTTGGGCTGCCATTACAAAATACCATAGACTGTGGGTAGTTTAAATAATAGTAATTTATTTTTACCGTTCTGGAGATTGGGAAGTCCAAGATCAGGGTGCCAGCACTGTAGGTATGCTTACATGACCTCTGTGTGCCAGCGAATGGAAAGAGAAAGAAAAAAAAATCTTTCTTCTCCTTCCTCTTCCTGCTCTTCTCCTTCCTCTTCCTCCCCTTCTCCCTCCTCTTCTTCCTCTCCTTTTTCCCCTCCTCCTCCCCCTCCTCCTTTGGCTTTTTCTTCTTCTTCCCCTCCTCCCTCCCCTTTTCCTTCCCATTATTATTATTATTTTCCTCCTTTTCCTCCCCCTTCTTCCTATTCTTCCTCTTCCTCCTCTTCCTCCTCGTTCTTCATCTTCCCCTCCCTCCTCTTCCTCTTCTTTTTTCCCCTCCTCCCCTCCTCTTCCTTTTGCTTTTTCTTCTTCTTCCCCTTCTCCTCCTCCTATCATCATTCTCCTTCTCTTCCCCCTTCTTCTTCCCCTTTCCCTTTCTTACCCTTCCTCCTCCTCCCCCCTTTTTCTTCCTTCTTCCTCCCCTTCCTCTTTTTCTTCTCCCCCTTCCCCTCCTCCTCCCCCCTTTTTCTTCCTCCTACTCCCCTTCCTCCACTCCCCTTTCTCCTACTCCCCTTCCTCTGATGGCCCCATCTTCAGATATAGTCACATAGGAGTTTAGGGTTTCAACATAGGAATTTTAGGAGGACACAATTCAATCCATAGCAATTGGTGAACTCTATTTAAAGAACATGTGATGTATAAAAAATCTACACATAAAATTAATCATTCACATTATAAAAGGGAAAGAACTAGATGCAGCATCTATTGGCTAGGCATTTTGTATACATTGCCATATTTTATCATCCATCACAGTAACTGTGAGATGGTATTATTCCTATTTTATAGGAGAGGATATTGAAGCCAGAGAGAGTGATGAAGTTAACACTGAACCTTAGATCTGTCTCTCTAGTCTTCATGTTCTTCTCAGTGTTTCCCCATGAAAGGAACTTTTATTTCCAAAAGTAGTCACGTGCTGGATCCCTTTAAAAAGTATGTTCCCTTTGTGTATTTCAAAAATTTTACCTTGCACATTCCTTTCTATTCGTCTTTATATATATATATAAACAGTGTCCTCTGCTGCGTGAACCTTCATTTTGAAATGTGTTTATAGAAACAACTATCAGTGTTTCTGGTTGGGGAGATAAAATGAAATTAAATATGTGGAAGACACTTTGAAATTTATGAAGGACATAAGCTTGTTATAATCATTTAGTTATAGATATAAGAAGATTCTGAGAAATGATTGAAAGCAAGCAAATTATCATTTATTAACTTACTAAAAACCATTAGATTTTACAATAGAATATAAACAGAAGTCTGTCTTGCTACTCTTCTTAGCAGACTGTATAACGCTGTATATGCCAGTTGTAATTTCAGATATAGTCAACATTAGAATAAAGATAACTAAATGAATGAGCAAATGAATGAGGCTTGCTAGTGCACTATACTGTACTTCCCTTTCAGTGTATGTTCACTTTTATGTATCCAGGAATACCTTTAACAGTGCTAGATACATAGAGGAGAAATCTGTAATCTGAGGCCAACAGGCCCCTAGAAGATTATTGAATTGAGTGAAAAATAGTTTTTTTATTACACTATTATTTGTTAATTTGATATTTATAATTTTTTTCTATAAAATTATATTAAAGTATTGTTTCACTTCAGGTAGTGGATGTGTCTGTAGTCCAACAAAACTTAATTTACATAAAGCAGTAGTAGGCAGGATTTAGCCCTCAGGCTGTGCAGTTTGCTAATTCCTGATATAGAACAAAATGGGGAATGGAAAAGGGATACTGTTAAGAGAAATTGTAATCACCTTCATATTAGGGAAGAGGGCAAGGAGGCTACAGAATTTAATCTTTGAAGAAAGGCAGCTATCCGTCTTGGGGAAGAGTTGATTGATCTTTGACGTTAGAATGATTAGAATAAAGAGTCAAACTGCTCTGCACAATGAAAAGGGTAATTTTTTTTAGGTAGAGAAATTATTTTCTTTAATTTCTCTGGAGGAGTAATGATGTAGAAAAAAAGCCTGGTGTGGCTTTTCATCCGAGCCAGGATGGTAGCAGAGAGGTATGAGAGGTGGAATTGTGCACAATTCATTCAACAAAGTGTATTGAGCACTCACTATGTGACAGGTTTGATGGTAGGGATATATTTGTACATTTATAACCCTACATTCAGACTGAGGAAGATGCAGTAAACTAAGTAAAGAAATAGTATAGTATGTTAGAAGGTTATAAGTGTTCAGAGAAAAACTGAGAAAAAATAGACTGGTATGGGTAGAGGGTTAAATTTTAAATAGTGTTGTATAGGACATTGAAGAAAAGATCTGAAGGAGGCGAGAAATCAGGTCATGAGATATTTAGGGGCCCATGTTCCAAGTAAAGAAACAGCAAGTGCAAAAGTCTGAACTGGAATGTGCCTATTTTGTAGGAAGAATAGCGAGGAGATCAGCGTGGCTGCACATGGTGAATGGGGTGAAGTAGTGTTGGAGGAGTGATGGGAAACCAGATCACAGAGGGCCATTGTGATAACTCACTTTTACTAGAGTGTGATGGTAAGATTTTGAGCAGGTGAGCAACATGATCTTATATTGCTGTAGGATCACAGTGGCTGCTGTATTGAGAATGTTGAAAATAGACTAATGCCTATCCTTGGGCCAGTGACGCAGACCAAGACAATCAGACACTATAATTGTGAGGTCTAGGTCGTACACGTTCATCTAGGGCTCAGAGATTGGTTTTGTAATTAACTGTTTCACCACAACTACCTGGGTAGGAGAGGTGTGGTGTCTCCCCATAAGTAGGGGCTCTTCCTAGGAGTGGGAAGAGATGCTGGATAGGTATACAAACATGCAAATCTCTTTTGAGATGTTAATTATATGTGTCTTCCATTCAGCTACGGACAGTCTATTAACTGCAGGGGTGTGTCTCACTCATCCCTGTATCACCTGTGTATAGCCCAGCACCTCTAGGCACTAAGAAGGTGATCAATACAAAGAGACTCATTTTTGAGGGATGGTGAGGTTAGTTGAGGTGGAATGGACATGAAGGGCATTAGGAGACAGGGATGTGGCCTGTGGTCTAGGTCCCTCACCTTCTATATGACTGTTGCCCAGAGGAAAGAAGTATTGAAGACATCAGGGCCCATGTCTCTATCAACGATCCTGAACCAGTCCTGCACATAAGGTGGCCATGTCATCTAACCTTAAGGTACTCGAGATTTCTGAATCAGGTGAATAGGTGTTTCAGGAGGCAGAAGCAGCAGAGAAGTCAGAAGGGGAAGGGGCTTTTGTAGAGGTATGACCACTGAGAAGTTACTAGGGAGCACAAAGACAGATGTTGTTTTTCAAATAACCACAAAATAAAGAAAAGTTATACAGAATATGGCCAAAATATTGAATAATTAAAAGAAGTGCCTAAGAGATGCATTTAATAGGGTGGTAGGTGAGCTGAGAACCAGAGGGATAGAGAGTGGCATTACTAGAGCATGGCAGACTATGGAGTTGCACCAAGTGCTCAAATTTTTACAATTCACTAATATTTCTAATAGTTACACATTTTTTTCTCCATTTGGTACCTCTGGCATTAAGCCTATGGCTGGTATCCGCTGGAGGTTAGCAGTTGTCTCAGCTGTGGCATCGAGTGCCCTAGTGTCTCTTGACTAGTTTTGAAAGGGATGAGTAGTAATTTAGTAGTGAATAAAATTTAAGTACCTCAATAAAGGGAGCAAATCCTGCTAAAGGGGCTGCTCTGTCTATGGAATAGCTCACTCTCCATCTCACTGCTTCAGTAATAAATTCATTTTTACTTTAAACTCCATACTGGCTTGCATATTAATTCTTTCCTGTGTGAAGCCAAGAACCCACAGTGGATTGCAGATCCTTGGGTCCCTGGATTCCCCAGAATTCCTGCATCACTGTGGCTGGACATCAGTCCTAAACCCTAGTACCTGTGAATGTGAACTTACTTGGAAACAAGTTTTGTGCAGATGATTCAAAGTCATCAGAGTGGGCCTAATTCAATATGACTGTGTTTTCAGAGAAAGAGGAAATTTAGATATATACAGAGAGAAAAGGAAATGTAAAAACATTTGCTGTAGATGGGGAGGATACCATCTATAAGGCAAGGAATTCCTGAGGCTACTAGAAGCTAGGAGAGTGGTCAGCAACAGATTTTTCTCTAAAGCCCTTAGAAGGAACCCACCCTGCCAACTTGATCTCAGATGTCAAACCTTTTGAACTGAAATGACAAATTATGTTGTTTACACCCAGTTTGTGGCACTTTGTGACAGTAACCCAATGAAATGAATCACGGACCTTTCCTAACTTTGGCAAACCTAGCCACACATCCATGGGACTACATACTCCCTGAGGGACCAACATTTTCTAGGGACAGCTAGCTACTAGCGTAAGCTTTCTTCTAAGAAATGCAGCTTATTGTTACAAACTGCTGAAGGTGGCTCTGCCACCAAATTGATTTAATGTGTCCGACCAACCAAAATCTGTTGTGTCATCTGTATGCTTGAAGATTCTTAGATGCACAACCAGGTCAGATAAATTAATTAAAATCCCTAACACTAACTGGGACATTTTTTATTTTTGGGAAACCATTACAGGCCTCAAAAAAGTTTCTAGATTTGATTCTGTATATGAAAAGCCAGAAAATTTAATAGTCTTACTTAAAATATTCTGTATTTTTACTCCTCTCTCCTACCTAAAAATTACATGGATTTTTCTTTTCATTTTTGGGGTGAGAAGGGGAATAGGGACAGTTTTCAGACAGGAAGCAACCTGTGATCATGGGGAATGACGTTGGTGACAAACTGTCAAGGGCCTCCTTCAGTCAGATTGTTGGGTTATAGGTGTTCACTGAGAAGAAATAACTACCAAAGACAAAGAGCATATCTTCAATTTCATTGTTTGGAATCTACAATTGCAAAGTATTTTGAGGTCATTTCTTAAACCACTGCACAATAATGCACACACATATTTAGAAAACTTAGAAAAATGTTCTTCAAAGTTTGTGCTCCAGTAGGATTTATCCTATTTTACTAGGCCAAGCATAAAAAATATTCCCCAAATGCACCTCTAATTTTTCTTACAATCTTGACAGTAGTTTATTTACAGCTAATGTGTATATACATAGAACTGAGGATATTACTGCAACAGCCTTTATACAGAGGTCATGAAACTAAAAAATATATATTTTTTGTATCAAGAGTACTTAATATTTGTAAACATTAAGAAACAAACATATTTGGTCCCTCTCCAAACCTCTAGCTGCTGTTTACTATTTTTTATTCCAACTTTTATTATGCATAAATATATTTGGAAATGTGTCTATGTCATAAACAATGGATTTCACACACTTAATAAGCCTGAATGACCAGACATAGACATAGAATATTCTAGCATTCCAGAAACTCCTTCCATACTCCCTTACTGTCCACACAAGTTTCTGGGTTTTTTTTTGTTTTGTGGTCATTGTAGGTGTTCTTTTTTGGGGGGTGGGAATGTTGAACTATTTTTTAAACTGAAGGTTTCCATTTCTCGTTTTTGCAACACTGAGCAGGTTCACATGCTTCCACTACCACCTTAAGCAAGTAATTTGTTCTTTGGGCATATATCACCTCATCGATCTGGGTATTTCCTGAGCACCCACTCAGAGGGGCTCACTCCCAGGCAGAAGCTCTCATATCTAGACTTGGGAGTGACTTAAGAGTGATTGTTCAGATTGGAAGGCAGAGCTGACCTCAAACTTCTGCTGTATACCATTTTTTTAAATCAGCCCTTGTCTCCCCTCTGTTTTCCATAACTGGGAGAGGAAGTGTGCGTCTTTGTGGTGCGACTAGAATAAGTACTGTGCTGGCACTTGCTGGGGAGGGACAGGTGCAGGTTTAGAATTACCACTTGCCTTAGAGGGCTCTCTTCTCATGACACTTTAAAGTTAAGGAGGGAAGAAAGAGCATAGAGGCAGAACTGATGGAATCTTATAAAATTATTAACAATACCATGTGTCAGGCACGATGCTGCTACTTCTTAGCAAATATCTATTTAACAAACCTAAATTTTCTTTAGCTCTTTCTGTTCAGTAATGTAAGTTGGTCCTTTCTTTCCCTTTCTCCCTGCCCCTTGAGTTGGCCTGTCCCATTATCTGTGTATCATTTGTTCCTTGATTCATCAAAAGCACACAGGTAGCACAAGAGAGAATACTACCCTGTGTTTAGTTCATTATACTTGTCATAATAACAGGAGCTAAAAAGGAAAACAAAACAAAACAAAAATACAGACCAGAGATTAAGTAGAGACTTGTCATCCAAGACTATAGTTTCCAAGCTCTTGGATGTTGATAATTATGCAGAGAGGAGACCATTAAGTATTATTCTAAAGAGTTTAAGATTTGCATATGTAAAGTAAAGATGGTTGGCCTTCCTCATAGGGCTCATTTTAAATTCATCTCCTCTGTGTTCACTTAAGTTGTCCATCCTGAGAGATGATGTTACTGTCTTCATTTAAGATCTAAGCTCAGCTTCTAGGAGCCTGTGAGGATGGTCTGTGCCGTCGCAAAGACAGTTCCTAAAAGGTAGGCTTGAATCTCATTTGAGAAAAAATGCAGTTTCACACAGTACTGGCATGGAGAGTTTATGACTGTTGGTATAAAACAATGATGGTTGCCAAAATTGAGAGAAATATTAGAGAAAAGTTTCCATGGTAATGACTTCCTGCAGAAAACGTGATCCGACCTTCAACTGCTGGATAAATTACTTTCATTTTTGAGATGTATTGAGAAACCACGTTGATATCTTGGTCACCTAGAAAAATATAGACATTATTTAATTATGGAGGAGGTACCAATTAACAATAAGATTGGGGAAAACCAATGTATTTCTCTAACAACCTTTCCAATTACAATTGGGAAGATAATCTTTTCATTTGCAGAGATAAAGTGTCACAGAAGTAGCGATCACAGTGCAAAGGATTTGGTTGCTTTCTTGTGTTCCAGGTGTGAATGTGCCCATTGGTTACTTTTGGATAATTGGGGACACAGCCAGCTCTGCGATGACTCAGGAAAGAGGTTGTTGACATAATGGCCTTGAAACCACTCCAGAACAAGGGCCTCAGGGAACTGGGTGGGTCAAGAGAAAAAGGTTGAGACATACAAGTGGCTTCCTTTTGCTTGCCCGCTCCAGAATCATTTTCACAAAATTGCTGGAGAGACAATGGAGACTTCATTTCCAAAAGAGGAAAGCTGATAAAGAAATACTAATTGCCTACAACTACAACAAACACATTGGAACCTGACAAAATTTTATTTTAAAAATATCACTCTAAAAATCAATATATCTCATAAGGAGTTAATATTAAAAATATATGTAGAACTCATACAACTCAGTAAAAAAATATTTGACTAAAACTGGGCAGAAGATTTGCATAGACATTTTTCCAAAGAAGACATACAGATGACCAAGGGGCACAAGGAAAAATGCCCAGCATCACTAATCATCATGAAGAAATACCAGTCAGAACCGCCTGAGGAGGTGTTTTGAGGTGTCACCTGACACCTGTTAGAATGGCTATCATGAGAAAGACAAGTAAGTGTTGGTGAGGATGTGGAAAAGAGAAGCCTTTTGCATTGTTGGTGGGAATATAAATTAGCAAGTCACTGTGGAAACCTCACGGAGGTTGCTCAGAAAATTAAACAATGGAACTGCCTTATGATCCAGCAATTCCACTTCCAAGTATTTATCCAAAGAAAACAAAAACACCAATTCAAAAAATAGGCACCCCCACATGCACAAGGCAACATTGTTTTCAGTAGCCAAGATAAAGAAGCAACCTAAGAATCTATCAATGGATAAGTGGATAAATTGTGACACACACACATATATAAAATATTATATATGTTATATACACTTTTTTTATATACTATATATTACATATATTCACACACACAGGGTGGGGCAAAGATAGGTTAACAGTTGTTTGTATGGAAAATGATACGATAGTAATACAAGAATAAACTGTTTCAAAGCATACAACTGTAAGCCTACTTTTTCCCCACTCTGTGTGACACACTATTCAGTCATAAAAAAATAAATAAATAAAATAATAAAATAAAATAAAATAAAATAAAATAAAATAAAATCTTGCCATTTGGGACAACATGGATGGATCTTGAGTGCCTTATGCTAAGTGAAAGAAGTCAAAAAAGACAAATACCATATGGTTTCACTTATACGTGGGATTCAACAACAAAACCAGCCTAACATACTGAGAACAGATTGGTGGTGACCAGAGGCAGGGAGTGAAGGGTGGGAGAAATGGGTGAAGGGGATCAAAAGGTACAGACTTCCAGTTATAAAGTACGTCTTGGGAATGTAAGGTACGGTATGGTAACTATAGTTAATATTGCATTGTACATTGAAAGTTGCTACAAGAGTAGATTGTAAAAAGTCCTCATCACAAGAAAAACATTGTTTTGTAATTATGTATGGTGATGGATGTTAAACTGGACTTACTGTGGTGGTTTCATGAAGTACATACAAGGATCAAATAATTATGTTGTACACCTGACACTAATGTTATGTCAATAAAATCTCAACTAAAAATATCACTCTAATACTTAAAAAAGAACAACTCTCTGATTCTTACCCCTGGGTAAACATGAGAATCACTGGAAGAGACTTTCCTAACAGCCCAATTAAATTGGAATCTCTTAAAAGTTGGGGCACCAAGATAACTGGTATTTAATTTAAAATGCTCCCCTAATGATTCTAATGTACAGCCAGGGTTGAGAACCCTTAGGGCCAAGGCATCCTGGGCCTTCAGAGTGAGTCCCTTCTCTCCAACACCCAGCAGTCTGGGCTCGGGTGTGGCACAGCCACCACCCTGTCTCATGGGGAGCTGATGGCTATGGGACTGCAGAGAACACCTTGTTAATCTTGCCTTCACATCTTTATCACAGAAGGGACAGAAGTAGCTACTGCTTTTTCCCCAGGAAGGGCTACCTCCTTTGCCCCAACTCTGCTCTCCGCCCTTCCTGGATAAGCAGCTAGAATGGTAGGTCTACCATAGTAAGGCTGAGGAGGGGGCCCACTGAGCTCCGTCCCACAGATTCAGAGAAGCCTGCATGTCCTCTGCCCTGGAGAAGAGGAAGGGATGGCACATTCTCTCACTGGACTTTATGCACATCATGTGGTTCTCATATCGATTTTTAAAATGTTGGGGTCTAATGACCCTCAATGCTGACAAAAATATTGACTGGGTCAAGTGTGGTTCCCATAACTTGCTTCACCAATGCACTATGCTGAAAGGTGGGGTTGTATCCCATGCGCCCCTTGACCCAGTCACACTCAAAGCTTCTTTAAATTGAGAAAATTTACTATGATGATTTTCCACACTCAACCTAAAGTTCCAGAGGCATGCTTTTTTCTGTAAGTGCAAAACTCATTTTTCACAATTTAAACAGCTGCTTATATGTACATAAGAGTTTTAAAACATTTTTGATTTAAAAATGTGCTTTCTCTGGGCTTGGATGGACGGGCATGTGTGCCGGGATGGGACACGGCACATGTTCCCAGACGGGCGGGAGTCAGCCTCACGGGGCAGGATCTGGTCTCTCGCTTTGTCGTCCTGGCGTCAGGAGTAGCTCCCTTTGGACCAGTACGATTGTTCTTGAGTACCTTTGGGACAGGGAGAGGAACAGGCACTTGTGCTTACCTGAGTTATATTGTAATACCTCTTCTTTTATCATCTGGTATCCATCTCCACCATTGGCAAGGAAGTTTGGGAGGACCACGTTGTATACCTCATCTGTTCTGAGAGGCTCGTAACTGGGTACTCGACACTGGGTGCAAAGAACATCTAATTTGACCACCCTGTCCCCAGGGTTTCGGGAAAGATCATACACCACATGAATTCCTAGAAAAGAAATGAGTCTGTATGTTTTCACTGGATCCAAATGGAACTTTCTGTTTTCTAAGACAGTGATTTTGGCCAGAACCTAGAATTGGGGCACTGGGCTTAGATTTTGTTGAGTTTGAGCTTGAGTGGAATTTCAGCAAAAGAGTTGAAGTGACATCACAGCTTCCCTTTCTTGGTTAGGTTGAGTCTCCCTGGGAGGTCTGAGAACCATGGGGATGAAAATGGGCTCTGGCCTGGAATGGGCAAGGAGCGACTCTGGGGAGAAACCACATCTTTTTAAAATCCTGAATGAATTGGTCCAGCAACTCAGTTCGGCAGCTTTTAAAAATGAGACAAAGATGAGAGGTGACAAATATTTGCTACAATTTTGAAATAATTTGGACTTGGGCGACTTCCACAAAACATACAGCTACCCAGCACCATGTTGGAGCATCGAAGCCTGGCTGTACCCTCCTCTCTCCTGGAAAAACGCAGAATGTTTGGGTTACCCACAGCAGGCCCGTGCCCCACCACCTCCTGCAGACCCTCCGTCCCAGCAGGCTCTGCACGGGAGAACCCCGCAAAGTCATCACACGCATTGAGTGGGGGCCACTGCCTCCAGACAAAGAACTGAGGGCATGATATGGTTTTAGAGTCAAATAAGAATATTGATTTAAAGGTTAACTCATTGGACTGTGGAATTATTAACAAAAGTGTTTCAGGTGTCCTTGGCAATTTGGGAAGCATTTATTTTCATTCAGTTTTCCCTGGAATCTGTGGGATGAGCAGGGTAGGTTTTCTCTGCATTCAGAGAGGGTGAAGACTTGCCCCTGGTCACAGTGGAATCAACCACTGTGGGAGTGAGGCCAGGGCTGTAGTCCTGCTCTGCCCAACGTGAACCCCTTCGCTTGAATAATCAGGTATGTCTACGTAGCAGGCAGCCCCTCCCAGAAATCATCTGCGGTAATTGATGGACATTGTATGCCTGCCTTTGAACTTCTGCATGGTTCCAGACAATTATGACTAGAACACAGGAGGGATTTTATTATTTTCTTTACAAAGAGTATTGAATGTTTAAACAGTTAGATTTAATAGAAATGATTTCAGTGTAGCTGAGCTGCTTAGAGCTGGGAGGGACCATCTGATGTCCAAATCAGAGTAGGCAATACTGCTCATTGCCAGGGACTTGGGGCTTTGGCACTGACCTAATCTCAGTGGCCTGGGAGTCCATGGCCATTGAAAGGCTATGCAATGATGTTGGCTTGTGGAAAACCCGAGCAAACCTGGCCATAGACGTCCTGGTGAAGAGGGAGGTAGGCCAACTAGCCGGAAATCCCACCGTACCCGGGAGGGTGACTTACCGCCCACCTGCAGGAACTCTCCAGTAGACTGGCCGTAGCGGTGCACGCTGTGCTCAAAGGCCTTTTTCAGGGTGGAGCCTTTTAATTGAACCAGGTCAAAGGTGCCTCCAAAGGGTAACACAGCAGCTAGGCTCTCCCATGTAATCGTACCTGAGGGTAGTCACAGACGAGGCCAGAAGGAAAATACCTTAAGAACAAACTTACCTCCAAACCAGTTTTCTTTAGGACTGGGGGAGAGGGCGAGGGGGACACACCCCCATGGGAGGCTGTTAGATCAGCATCAGCTGTGTCTAAGTGCCTCCCGACACTTTGGGAGGGAATAGATTCCTAGAGGCCTTTGCCCGTGTCCTCCACCGTTGGGCAAGACAGGCAGGGCCTTGTAAATGGCTGTGGCTCCAGAGTCGCCTGTGCCCTGCCTTGGATCTCCTGGCTTGAGGCTGGATCTTCAGTGGGTGTTAAGCATTGCTCAGGTCCTCCAGACAGGCAGGCACTATTTCCCTGCCGCTGTCCTGACTGAAACAATGAGATGAGTGTGGGGCTTACGCCAAGACTGACTGGTTTTGACAGTGTACCAGGGAAGACAGCGAGAAGGTCTAGAGTATCTGCCTAGTTGGTTTATTTCATCCTATAACATAATCCTGGATATCTATATAATCCAAATCTAATATATATTTGCACTAAACGGATTTAATCCAGTGGTATGTATTCCAGTACAAAAGACAATTTTGCCTTTCTCTTTTGAGAGATCAGGGTGGAAGCTTGTTAATATTTTGCATAAATCGGCAACAATTCCTATTTAACTTTGTGAGTCAGAAATTTAGTTCAAACTTGGGTTCCACCATCCTTAGCCTGCTGCCGCCGTGTGCAAATACAAAAAAGAACTCACGTGTGTGTGTGCGCCCTTTGGGCAAGGCACTGACTTGAGTAGTGGTTAACTCAGACTGAAGGGACTGACAGTGTGGTACACGGCTGGCCGCAGACATCAGCTGAGGCCGCCCCGTGCACGGTCAGAGAGAGGACTCTGAGCTGAGGACCCCGAGCCCGGGGAGCGTACCGTTGTTCCGCTCGTCGATGGGAGACCGAATGCCACCGCCATTTAAAATGCACATGGACACGTGGTTCCAGGACATTTCATCCAAGTGTTTAAGGTTGTTGTTAATCTGCAACAAGAGTAGCATGCATTTACATTACTTACTCTGAGTCTTCTTCCTTAGGATCAGTTCTAGGAATTTGGTTGGCTCTCCGGAGGAAATAAAGCTGCTTTTCCCGGCTCCTATGTTCCCAGGGATTCCTTAAGTATCATTAGAACTAGTTTTATGCTCTGAGAAGCAAAAATAAGGTACTGTGGCCGGTCCCATGCTCTGAGCCCCCTCTCCTAAGATGACTGTGATCTCAGTGGGCCTCAGCAAAACCGGCTCTTCTGGTGTCAGGATGGGTCCTCCGTGAAGACTGGCCTGCGGTGCTGCCCCTCCAGGGGCAGGACCTGAAAGCCTTTCGACTCCAGGCCCTAGGTCAACGAGAAGCCTGGTCTGGCCCTGACTGGTGCGGCTCCGTTGGTTGGGCATTGTCCTGCAAAGCGAAGGGTCTCCAGTTCGACCCCAAGTCGGGGCACGTGCCTGGGTTGTGGGTTTCAATCCCCGTTCAGGGCATGTGTGAGAAGCAACCAATCAATGTTTATCTTTTGCACTGATGTTTCTCTCCCTCTCTTTCTCCCTTCCTCCCCGTCTCTATAAAAATAAAGAAAGAAAGAAAGAAAATCTTTAAAACAAACAAACATCTCTTGGCCTCATCTGTGAGTCCCCAGGAAGTTCACAAACAGGCAATTTTGAAGGCACAGAGACAGCCTCCTGAAACCGGGGAGAATCAGTTGCATTCTTACTTTTATTTTACAAAATATATGTTTTAGTTACAAGAAATAAAATGAATACGTTCTCATTTGAAAAAAAAAAATAGTGCAAAAACCAAACATTTTCTTACACTTGCCCCAGTCTATTAACAGAGGAGTAAGCACTCCTTAGAGCCCAGGGGATTTCCTTCAGGACCTTTCTCGAAACATCCACACACACTGGCTTCTTCGGCTACTTCTCTTGCAGCATCAGTCTTACCTTGGAAAGTGTGAATATTGTCATTTTTGACTTGGCGGACATTTACTGAGTGTGGGTGGCTACGTCCCAGGCACCGTGCAGAGCGCGGACCAAGAAACGACCCCTTGGGTATGGGCTTTGAGTGCGGATTGGGAAACTTTGGCTCAGCCCTGGAGTGCTGCCGCCGCAGCAGCCTTCCCACAGACGGGTGGACAGGAGGGTGCTTTTCTTGGCCAATGTTGCTCAGCCGCAGAACTTATTATTATCACTATAAATGTGTGTTGTCATTCTCTGCTTGCGAAGGAGGTTCTAGTCACACGAGGCCTAGTTCTCTGGAGCCAAGTTAGGCCCAAGTAGGTATGTTTTATGTCTGTGTCTTCAGAGGAGTAGAGTTTGTGTATTCAGGTCACCTTACAGGAAAAGCAACACCCAAAATTCAGACATCCAAAAATGGACATCTTAAAATAAAGGCTTCAGTTCTTGTAAATCAATAGAGTGACGGTCAGCTGGTCTAGTTCACGAACCTTCCCAAAGTGCTCAGTACGAATCCGTGCCAAGCTCTAGTCTGGGCGCTAATTTCTTTCTAAATGCTCAATTCTGTAACTGTCAGGTTGTTCTTCCTGCATCTTTCTTCCCTCTTTCCTTCTCTCGCTCCTCCTCCCTAGGCCTAGGCCCTGCATCCCTGTGGACCACTCACCATGGCATCACAAATCAGGTTGCCCATGTTGCATTCTTTAAAGCGGCAGGATTGAGTGGAGCCATCCAGGTAGACAATTGTTTTCCCCAATTCCTGGGAAGAATAATTATCTAATTTTATCCGCCACTTGTTAATTTCTGCTTTTATGTTTGGATCTAGAAGAAAGCAAAATAAATAGCAACAACAAAAAACCAGTCGCTGTGAAAGTCTATCTCACATCGGCCTAAATTTTGGAGAAAGAATCAAGCATCATTTAGCTTACCTGTGTGCATATACATTTCTTTACCATATTTCTGTACATTTTGGTTTTGACTATGAAATTTCCTTAGGAGCCTCTATTCTGTTTCCTGGTACTAAGACCCAGAACGGACCCTAATTTGAAGACATGCTGAGTACCTGAACATCAGTTCGTCACATCTGTATGAGTACCTGTGGGCCCACCTGGAGTAGCACTGGTGGTGTGCTGGGCGATGAAAGGCCCAAGGGCAGGCACGAAGGGCCTGCTGAGGTCCTGCTGTCTGTGTGGTCCCTGCCCCTCCCTCTGGCTCTTGAGAGGTCTACGTTTAGACTGTCGCCCTTCAGGGTCCCTCACTGTGCATCCTTCCCTGACCTGACCATCCTAAGTAATAAATGGCAGGTGAGGAGACATGTAGGAGTGTGTTTGTGTATGAAAATGAAATGTATATTTACTCTGCATCCCAGACCAGGAAAGGCGAAAGACACTCCCTCATTTGATAAACAAAGAAACTGAAGCCCACGAGACCGGGCAATTTGCCCCAGGCACACTCTGCTGGGGGTGGGGCCAGGGTTGGAGCCCCGCTCCGCCCAGTGTGAACCCCTTTGTGTCAGTCATCAGCTGTCCTCTGGGCATGAGCTCAGAGTGGCCTTCCCATGCTACGGCAAAGCTTGTAAAGGCACATGAGGCTGCGACAGTGTCTCTTTATCCACAAAAACAATAAACTTAGAGTAACCCAATTCTTCAAAAGTATTATAGTGTTGTATAGTGAAATATTAACCCAAAAAAAAGGAGAAAAAAAATTCAGCCATCTAATTTTTGGATTAGTGGAACATTGCCCTGAATTTCACATACCTTCAGGAATGCTGCTGTTGAGAAGAATAGGATTTCCATGTGAAGTGATTACATTTCCTTTTGCATCAAACTCGACCTTCAAATAGCCTAAGTATTTGCCGAAAGCATAGGCCTGGACCACAGGAACCTTTCGTCCATCTTCGGAGGTGACTATGAACGGGTAGTTCCCAGCCGGCACCTCTTTGGAAGGTGGGTTGCCTAAAATAAAAGGGCCAAAGCTGATCAAGTCAGCCCTTGTACACAGCTGACTGTAGCCCAGCAGGCCACTGGCCAGATGACAGTGAATTCCAAATTGATGACTTGCCAGCTGCTGCTCTACACAGCTGGTCTTTCAGAGCCCCACTCGGGCACTTGCCCGCGTTTCCGAATGCCCTTTTGCAAACGCATCCTTCCATTCGCGACCCTCAGTAGGCATCTGCTAAACTCTTCCTGAGTCCAGAGCACCGCACCTGGTGCGGTGGGGGATACAAAGATGCAGTACTGCGCAGGTTATCTTACTTCCTCCATCCTGACCCTGGCCCCATTCTCACTGGCCAGGTATGGCCACTTCACTGTACTTCAGTTTCCTCATCTGTAAAATGGGTGAAATAATTTCTACTTCACAGGGCTGCTGAGACAATTAAATGACTAGGCTCCGTAGCCTAGTGCATGGCACATGGTAGGTACTCAATAAATGTACATTGCCTTCTCTCACGTGGTGATAGTAACCTCTAGAAATGCTAGACACACTTTCAGAGCTTAGAATTTTTAATGGAACATGAACAGAAATGACAAATGGCTGTTTTCAGGTTTCGCTAATAAATCTTGTGTCCCCTCAGGTGACTTTTGGAAGAGCCACATCCCCCCAGCTGGCCAACCAGCACACACACACTACCCACTGCAGCCAGACCGCACGTGAGCAGTTCTGCTGACTGCCGTCTGAAAGGGGACCCCTGGCGAAAGCGTGCAGCCACTCATCACCCAAAGGCTGAGGCCCACCCCACCACTGCGTCCTGGACACATGACTGCATGAGGGTGGGGAACCAGGCCACGTGGAGCCTGGGCCTTGGCCTCTCATCACGTGGCACATTTCAGTTCTGTAACTGCACCTCTCCTTTAGGCATGCTGCAATTCCTATCTTACCTCCTCAGAGACAATGACCTCGTTTGGGCTGTTTTGATAGAACAGATACCCTTGACCTGCTACTGTTTCTACCACCTGCCTCACCGCAGCCATGAGTAGTCCTTCCAATCGGATGTTAAGAGGGCCCAGGGAGCTTCTGCGCGGGTTGCCACTCACCTGAATCACTTATTAGAGTCAGCTAAGAGCCAGGCCTGGGCTAGATCTCATTTAATCCTTCAAGAATCTCATTAGGCAGATACTATTATTATCCCCCATTTTCAGACTGGAAGACTGACTGTCACAGGCAACACGTCCAAGGTCACACTGCTGGTATGTGCGGGAAGGCCCATTGAAAAGCAGGGCTGCGAGGCACTGGAACTTACGTCCTCTCCACTACCCAACACAGCCTATACCACGCGCTGTTCTCATAAAGCCTGTAAGAGCTGGTTGCCGAAGGCCACTTACTGAGTCAGATGCAAGCCCGGGGCGGCACTGCGGGGCCCTGTGCTGTTTCAGGGCTTGTCTCTACACCTCAGACAAGAGCAGTGAATGTTATGGACCCCTGCCCCGAACCCGCACCACCCGCTCTGCTCCTGCGCCAAGAGCAGCCTCCTCCACCTCAATAACCACAGAGCAGAAGTGCTGCAAATGCCAGCACCTTACAAGCAGGAAGGAGCTGTTGCCAATCTTAATTTCCCATTTTCTTACTCCTGCTGGGAAAAAAAAAAAAAGGAAAAAAATCTTATGACTTTATTCTTACAAAAGCATCTGACTTGAGAGGCAGTGCAGGCCTTGTCCCATCTCCATCTGCAGTGAACTGCTTTATGAGCTATGACAGCTGTAGATGATCTGAAGCACTGCACAGCGCCAGGGAAGATTACATTCGCATCCTTCTCCTTCTGTTCTGTGCTGGTCCTCCTCTGGGCAGGCCTGAAACTTGCTTTTTACTTCGGGGAACGGGGGGACCAGCTGAGGAGGGCTACAGAACTTGGTGGTTCTCTGAGCCCAGAGAAGCTTGAGGAGGTGCAGTTTCCAACATAACCACAAGGTGGCGCAGAACACACGCCCAGGAAGAAACAGCACTAAATTAGTCTCAGAAAGGAAGTCTGGCAGTTTCCTGGAAGCCCAAGAGAAGGACAAGCCTGACTTTTTTTTTAGCCTGTATTTTCCTGCCTTCCATAAACATATCTGAACTTGAACAGAATGTAAATGCTAGAAATCTGACGATTGGTCAAATGCCTCATCAGATCAGCACGCACTCTACAAACAGGAGCTACGAATCCCAGCTCCCATCTGACAGGGAACACCCTCCAGGACTGAAAGTCCATGATGTTCCTTTTCTTAGAACAAAAGACATGTCATCTGTGCCTGAAATGGACTCAATCAGATACCAGGAAGATACTTTCCATGTGGCTAATTTCTGCCTCCTCCACAGCTGAGCCCTCTCTGCCCCTCCTCAACTCGGCAACCCCAGAAACTGTGGGCAGAGAACACGTCCCAGGGCTTCCGATTTGCCACACCATTCTATCTTCGGCCAAAGGTGCTCACACCCCATGTATTCTCTCCACACGGAGCCACATATCTGTCTTTAGAAACCCAGCTTGTCATCTTGGCAGGAGAGAAGTTATTCCCCAGAACTCTACTCCAGCCATCTAGCAAATAAACAACCTGGGAACCAAACTTGGAGAATCCATGAAGTTGTAGGCTGACATTTAGAGCTGGCAATGGGGCATTTTCTAGCACATAGTGGGTGCCCAAGGGGACCCTTTGGGGGGTGCTGTGCCCTGGGACCCTGACCACAGCAGCCCTCAGGAGTGTGATGGCTCCAAGGCCAGAAACGGCTGCCAGGGTGGATCACGTGGTGAGAGAGGTGCCAGGGAGCACACCTTTGACCTGGTTTTTAATTGGCTGAATGAATTACACAATATTTTAACATAGTCCATGCTATGGTTTTTAATGTGTATGGTAACCGGTTTAAGAACTTCCAAACTTCCTATTAAGGACTGGATAAAAATAATTGGTAATTAGCATATTTCACATCATTGTTTCTAAGGGACTTGAGCCTTTCATTTTTTAAATTTTAATTTTAATTTTTAAAAAATTTTATTTATTTTTTTTTTGGAGAGAGGCGAAGGGAGGGAGAAGGAGAGGGGAATATCAGTGTGTGAGCTACATCTATCGCTTGCCTCTTGCACGCCCCCAGCTGGGGACCTGGCCCACAACCCAGGCATGTCCCCTGACTGGGGATCAAACTGGTGACCTTTCGGTTCGCAGGCCAGCACTCAATCCAGTGGGCCACACCAGCCAGGATGAGCCTTTCTTTTAAATTACTTGGAAGTTGCTCACTTCCACCAGACACTGCTTTAACCTGTCTACTTCTCTACATCTCAGGCAAGCTGCAGGGTTAGTCACCATTACCTTATGCCTGGGCCACTGCGATGGCCACCTACATGGTCTCTGTACGTCTCTCCTTTCCCTCTTTCTAATCCAGGCTCCACGCAGCAGCCTGAGAGATCTTTCTGAAACATAAACATGATCGTGTGCTCCGGAGTGTAAAATATTTCCTACTGGCCTTAGGCAAAACATTACAATTTCTGGCACGAATACCACAAACTATTACACTACATGACATGGCTCTTTCTTACTCTGTCAGCTTCATCTAGAGCCAGGGGTGTCCAACCTTTTGGCGTCTCTGGGCCACACTGGAAGAAGAGCTGTCTTGGGCCACACATGAAGTACACAAACACTAACAAAAACTGATGAGTAAAAAAAAAAAAAGGTTTTAAGTAAATTTAGTTTTGTGTTAGGCCGCATTCATAGTCATCCTGGTCATACCCTGGGCGCATGCGGCCCATGGGACACTGGCTGTGCACCCCCAGTAGACCAGCCACCCTGCTCTTCAGCAGCCTCAGCACCTGCCATTCCTCGACCACGCCCATCTCTGCCGTCTTCGAATAAGGAGTAAGACCTCACCCCTCCAGGAGGAAGCTGGAGACCTACATGGGAATTAAATCATCTTGCTTCAGTTTATGCAGAGGTAAAATGAAGAAAGTAACAAGATCTGCCTTCCAGGGTTGTTGGGAGGATTAAAGAAGTTAATATAACAAATGCAGCCCTACTTAGGTAAATTCTCAATAAAGATTAGAGATGATTCTGTATCAACTTAACTCTTGGACATCTTTCTGATCTTAGCCCAAATGTCATTTCCTCAGGAGAACACCCTATGATGACCCCCTAGGCTTGGTCAGGTCCTTCTATACGGGGTGGGGCCAAAGTAGGTTTACAGCTGTTCCTCTGGAAAATGATACAGTAACCGACATAGAAGAATAAACCCTGTGTTTCGTGTACTCACAGCTGTAAACCTGCTTTTTGCCCCCGTCTGTACATGCTCTCACAGCTTCGTGTACTTTTCCCTTCTTAGGACATTTTGCAATGATGTACGTTGGGGGTTCAGAATGAGTCACCCCAAGGTGTGCCTCTGTGGTGTGGGGATTATTTTGAGCTAAAGGCAACTGAGGGCCTCTGGGTTCAAGAGAAAATTCTGCCCCTCCCCTAACTACCTAGAAGAGTTTGAATTAGTGGCCTTGCCCATAAGAGATTATCAGAGATAACCTTAAATTAACCCATCTACAGGGCAGAGCAAATTTCTAATTACTGAACATTTGCTCTTCTTACCATCCTGAGAACGACCATCCTCCTCCAAGGTGCCTTACCCCGTCTTTAGCTCAGAATGTCATATATACCCATGTCTCCTCTCTGTCTCTGAACCTTTCATGCCTGTAGGGTCTCTGACTCTCTCTTGTATGTGGGGTTCCAATGTGTATGCCTGTTAATTAAATTTGGTTATCTTTTTCTTCTTAATCTGTCTCATGTAGATTTAATGATTAGGCCAGCTGGAAGAACCTTGAAGGTAAGAGGAAAGTTTCTTCATCCCCTACAATATAACATGATTGATTCGTTTGAGCACTTGAAGAGGAGTGATCAGGGTCAGTGTGGAGGAGAGGCGATTCCACTGCCAGGCCCACCGGCGAGACCCGGGCCCGACGAGACTGCTTCCTGAAAACCCCATCAGAGGCTGTCTGATTGACCCCTCTCCCATTCCCCAGACATGCTGGTTCCTGGCACAGTCTGTTTGTCACCCTCCCCCAGGCAAGTACGCAAGTCACTGTCCCCTTCTCTGGGCAGGTCATTCTCCAGGGCCCTTATCAATCCTGCATCTATATCCCCCCTTAGCACCTGCCACGCCACACCGAGGATATCCACGTCATCCTGCCACTGCCCAAAACATGTCTCCCTCATATGTAAGTTCCCTTAATAAATATGCTTGATATAATAATGGAGTTGTCAACCTCTTTCTTTGGTCTCTCAGCCCTAGGAAATTTTACTTAAAAGTCCCCATCTCTTTTAAGACAGTAAGTCCATGAGTGAAAAGTCTGCTGTGTCTCTGGAGTTCGCCTCTCCATATTAGGTGGTTGATAAAATCTGTTGAATGACTAAGCTTAAGTAATTTAGCCAATACTTTTCTACAGACCAGACAAGATGTGTATGCTTTCCCTGTGGTGGAATCCATTTGTAGAGAGGAGCAATGCCTGTGTGCCCACACCAACTCCCCTGAATTCAACTTCCTCAGCTAATGAGTTCGGTGGGGCTCCCAAAGCAGTACAGGAGTTGAAAGGCAAAAGAATGGGTTTGGTGCTAGCTCAGTTTCAGTCTGGTTTCTGACCTTGGGAGAGACAAGGAGCTCCTGAGGCTTAACTGTATTTCCTAAATTTGTAAAATGAGAGATTTGATTAGTGGTTTAAACCAAACATGGTTTAACTTTTGTCGTCGTCGTTGTTTGTTTGTTTTAAAACTCTGAGCACGTTTTGCACACGGGAAATTTAGTGGCAACGTGAGCCGTACAGCAGGCTGCTTGGGTCGTGCAGCGTGAGGCGGGGCTGGTGCTGGGGTCCAGCGTTAGGTCCCCTGCCACGGCATTCTCCAGGGCGCAGTTTGCAGACCGCTGGCTGAGGGGCCCTGTGCGCCCAGCCAGTACGGACAGCTGCTGTGTCCCCTGCCTCTGGTACAGGAGCAGCTCCAGGTGTCCAGGGCGCCCTCCCATCTTCACAACAGAGCTAAGAGGCAGCTGGCAACCAGAGAGCTGAGACCTGGTCTCCCTGGCCATCCCTGTACCCAGCCGTGGTGCACCCACTGTCCTATCTCCTCTTTTTCTGCACACGCCTTGATTTACTGCTCAGTCTTGCTCTTGGACACTCGGCGACGGCTGAGAGGTCTGAAAGAGGCTATGTATCTTCAAGTAGTACCCGAGAAGGATGGTGCAGAGCAGCAATTTTGAACCTTTTTTACCTCATGGCACACATAAACTAATTACTAACACTCTGCGGCACACCAAAAAATATATTTTTTTGCCAATCTGACAAAAAAAAAATGTACAATTTCGATTCATTCACACCTGAGAGCTATTGTTGTTGACTGTTGTCATTTTTTAATTTGACAATCTAAAGGAAAGGAGGCCAGTGCCTCTAAATGGTCTGGTATTGCATGTTTTAAAAATTCTGTGGCACACTGGCTGGAAATCGCCGGTCCAGATGAAACGGGCCTGAAATCCAATCCAGGCTGTCCTCAGCCCTGACTGGCCTGGGCAAATCAGGCGGCCGTGCAGGGGATGAGCTGCCACACGTCATTGACCCACTCAGCAGATGTGTCCAGCGTTCCAAGCGCCCAGTGTTTTACATGTCCACTGCCTCGCGGGGCCAGGCGTAAGGTCTATGCTTTATCTTTATGGGGCTGGGAGAGGCTGCTCGACGGAAATAGGGAGGGGCAGCATGATACTCCTGTCCGTCACCCTCTTCTCTTCTACAGGATCTAGCCATTCCCATGGCTTTGTATCCTCCCGGATACCAGACTCCCCATTTGCTTTTTACACTACAGAACAGGGTTTTATAGAACAATTGAAAAAATAAAAACAAACATTATAACACAGCCATCCTAAAACCAAGGGTCCTTCTGACTTGATTAAATTTAGTTTTAAATTCTAGCTCTGGAAATCATATGCCCGCTCCCCCACAGCCCTCAGAGACCTAGCCTTCCCCCCGATAATCAGCAACCCTGAGGCAACAGAAGACACTAGCTAGGCCCTGACTAATGGTCACAAAGTCCATACGTCTGGCAGAGGCTAAAGGTAACATCGTGACCTAACTTACGTTTCAGTCCCTGGGCCATAAGGTAGCCCCCCTGCCTACTTTCCCATGAGACCAGACAGAGAGTCACCGGAAAAGACCTCGGAACTATCCTCAAGTTCTGAAGAAATAGTTTATAACCCTTACCTCGCCTCCAGCCAATCAGCTCCCAGCATGATGTTGAACCCCAAATCCCACAGTGTCTTGTGATTTTGTCGTATATAATCTGCAGCCAATAAGCCATGGGGAGTCAGCTCTTTAAAGCATAAGCTCCCAGTCTCTTTATCGGCCAGTTCAATATTAAACTAGTTTTTCTTTCGACTTCCCATCAAGATGGCAGCATAGGCAGATATAGCTCCCCTCTTCGCACAACCACATCAAAATTACAACTAAAATATAGAACTATCACTCAGGAATGTCAGAAACTGAGTTGAACGGAAGTCTGACAACTATGGAATTGAAGAAACCACATCCATCCAGGCTGATAGGAGGGGCGCAGACACAGAACGGGTTGGTCCTGCACCCGCATAGATAAAGATTCAGGAGGGATATCTTGGGAGCAAGGAGTCACAGACCCATACCAGTTCCCCCAGGCCCAGGGTTCCAGTGCCAGGAAGGTAAGTCCCCAGCACTTCTGGCTGCAAAAACAGCAGGGATTGAGTTGGTGGAAGGAACTTCTGAAGTCCCAAGCAGTTCCTCTTAAAGAACCCACACATGGACTCAACTACTCAGACTCACTCTCTCTGAGCTCCAGCACTGGGGTAGCAGCTTGAAAGGGACCAGTGACATATTGGGAGAAACTGAAGTGCCTAGTATCAAGGGGGGCAGAGGCCATTGTCCCATTTCTAACCCCTCCTCCCACAGAGCCGGCAAGCCGGTGCCATATCTGAGACTCCATCTACTTGGCTAATACTGTTAGACCTGCCTTGGAGATCCCCAGAGACTCTGCCCGACTCTACCTGGGGGCCCACCCAACTTGCTTTTCCGTATGAATGGCTGGTCTTGGGCTCATGCTGCACAACTTCCTAAATCCTCTCAAACAAGCAACAGCTGGCTTCGGTGAGCCCCTGGCCCAGCACTAGCAGCAACCAGCCTAGATTCACAGCTTGGCTTTGCCTGGGAATCTCCAAGCCCAGCACAAGTAGCAGCCATCTCAGATTGCTTTACAGCTCAGACAGGGTGGCCTCAGGCAAAACATAGGTGGGGCCTGACCTTGGCCTGTACACCTGGGAAACACCAGGACCAGCACACCCAGTGGACAGTGAAAGACCATGTTGGAGCGCCACCACTGTGCCCCTGCACAGTTGATCCTCCATGGAGGGCAGAGGTTGGTGGCCAGGGGTCACAGCCAGTCCTTGCAGCTGACTGGCCTGGGTAAATGCCTCCCACTGACCTGCCAACAGCAACCAAGGCTCAACTACAAGAGGAGGGTGTATTCAGTCCACCCGAAGGGTGCACCTCAAGTACCCAGCTTGGGTGATAGGGGAGGCTGTGTCACTGGGCCCTGCAGGACAGCTACTACATTGGGTCACACTACCAAGACACGAAGTCAAAGCAGCTCTACCTAATACACAGAAACAAACACAGGGAGGTTGGCAAAACAAGGGGACAAAGAAACATGGCTCAAATGAAAGAACAGGTCAAAACTCCAGAAAAAGAGCTAAAAGAAATGGAGATTAGCAATCTCTCAGATGCTGAGTTCAAAATACTGGTTATAAGGACACTCAAGGAGCTTAGTGAGGATCTCAGCAGCATGAAAAAGATCCAGCCAGAAATGAAGGTACATTAATTGAAATAAAGAAGAACAATTTACAGGGAAATAAGAGGAGGGTGGATGAAACTGAGAATCAAATCAATGATATGGAACATAAAGAAGCAAAAACGACCAATCAGAACAACAAGAAAAAAAGAATCCAAAAATATGAGGATAGTGTAAGGTGCCTCTAGAACAACTTTCAAGAGGTCCAGCATTCACATCATAGGGGTTCCAGAAGGAGAGGAGAGAGCAAGAAATTGGAAATCTACCTGAAAAAATATTGTAAGAAAACTTCCCTAATTTGGTGAAGGAAATAGACATGCAAGTCCAGGAAGCACAGAAAATCCCAAACAAGATGGATGCAAAGAGATCCACTCCAGCCAAGACACATCCTAATTAAAATGCCAAAGATTAAAGATAAAGAGACTCTTAAAAGCAGCAAGAGAAAAGAAATTAGTTACCTACAGGGGAGTTCCCATGAGACTGTTAACCTGATTTCTCAAAAAACCTCACAGGCTAGAAGGGACTGGCAAGAAATATTCAAAGTCATGAAAAGAAGGAACCTACAACCAACATGGCTCTACACAGCAAAGCTATCATTTAGAATCGAAGGACAGATAAAGAGCTTCCCAGACCAAAAAAAATAAATAAATAAAGGAGTTCATCATCACCAAACCATTTTTATATGAAGTGTTAAAGGGTGTTATTTAAGAAAAAAAAGATCAAGGCTATGAACAATAAAATGCAAAAATACATATCAACAATTGAATCTAAAAAACAAAGTAAGCAAACAAGAAGTACAGAGATAGAATCATGGATATAGGGAGCATTTTGATGGTTGCCAGATGGGAAGGGAGTGTGAAGGAACGGGTGAAGAGGTGAGGGGATTAAGAAGTACAATAGGCAGTGACAGAACAGCCATGGGGATGCAAAGTACAGTGAAGGAAATGGAGCAGCCACAGAACTTACACGCATGGCCCATGGACATGAACAGTGTGGGGGAACTGCTTCAGGGAGTGGGCGGTGCCGGGCGGAGGGGGCAAAGGGGGAAAATCAGGACACTGTAATAGCATAGTCAATAAAACATAATTAAAAAAAGAAGTATTCTAAAACTAAAAACAAAACAGAAAGAAACAAAACTATTTTTTGTTTCTATACTGCAGACTCCTGCTTGTGCATTTCTTTGGGCCAGTGTGTGCAGGCGGGCGGACTCCAGGAGATACGCTGGGGTTCTGGTCACACGCCTGTGGTTTTTATCATTATGGCCTGTTAAAATACAGAGTCCAGAGGAATGGGATGGAGAGAGAGAGACGGATTTTCATCTTAACACGCCCTTGTGGTTCCATTCACCAACAGTGCTCTTTTCAGAAGTAGTACCTAATTTCTTGAAATTAATAAGGAGGACCACACGACCATGAATTGATATAAATTTTTAGGGAAAATTAGCATTAAGCTGGACAAGGCATTCCCGGAGTGGTCACACCTGTGGTCCAGTGGGAAATGCTGTGTCTTTGTACCCAGTGAGGGGCCTTAACAACTGATTCCCACAAATTCCTTTCAGTCACACTGGTAAGCGGTTGGTGGTAGGGGGCAGTCTACAATTTATATAAGCTTATCAAAGAGAACCTGGAGATCACCTGGCCTGGAGGACTCAAACTCCACCTTCAAGTCCTGACAGAGTATGCACAAATCCCCTCATAGATGAACACCAATTCACAACCGCAGGAGTTTCTAGGCCCGGGTGAATTTTATAGACTGAGGACAAGAGAATCGAGTGAGATGCAGCCTAGCTGCTTGGGATAAAGCACTGTATTCCTGGTTCCTTATCTTTTAAATGTAACAAGATACATTTGGTCCTACGTGTATTTAGCTCAGGTTCTCAAATTGAATACAATTTTTTAAAATTTAACAAAAATATTGAAAATATCCCAGTTGTTAAAGTAACCAAATTAGCCCCCGAATGCCCTCGCTCGTGCTAAGTCCCAGGTCAGCAAACAGAAACTTCTCTGTGTTCCTGTGCTGGGCTCTCCCAGAAAAGGAAGACCTGCACCAGCCAATCAGCGTTCGCCTGCTCGCCCAAGTTACCTGACCAGCCCAAGACCTCCCTCTGCCCCGCAGGAGGAGAGCAGGCCTGCTAAGCCAACCAGCAAAGGCCCGGGGGTTCTTCTTTGCTCTGTCCTCACAGAGCCGTGCCAAGCTCCTTTTTATTTGCTCGGACGGGATGTTTCCCCATTCACGGACTGCTGAATAAAAGTCTACCTGATCTGTGGAAAATTTTCCTTATCATAAAGTTTAGAATCAATGGTTACATTTATAGGGTTTAAAGAGGTTTAGAATTTTTTTTAAAAAGTAAAAATAGCACGACAAGATTGGAGAGAAAGAAAAAAATTTGTAGTCCGAACTTATGACAAAATTTTGAAAATTCCTGTTAATATATATTTATTGAATTAATGTATATATTTATAGATACCAATAAGAAGAAAATGGGTGGCAGAATGCATTTTAGGGAGAAACCATTTTCTGTTTAGTAAAACACCCAGGAGGGGACAAGGGTCCTGGTGTCCCTGTTCCTTTCCTCTTCCCAGATGCGAGGCGAGGCAGACCAGTCTGGGAAGACAGGCTCCCGGGCATGGACTAGGTTGTGGGAGGGGTGTGGCGATGGTGGAGGTGCAGGCAGAGAGCACTTATTTGCATAAAACTAGTGGGAGAAATTTTGAGTTTTGGGCAGCCTTTGGTAATGGGGGTGGGGACAGAAGTAAAGAAAGAAAGGGAGGTGGGAGGTGGGCGGAGACTAGGAGGAGAGGACGGCTGAAGAAGAGTGTCAGCCAGCGTGACCTGCCCTGGGACGGCACTGGTGGGGGCTTTGAAAACAGGGGTTCATTCCAGGTTTTAGGCTGTGCTGTGTGATGGCCGGCTCTGCTGTGTCCACTGAAAACAGGGAGGTAAACTGCCTTGTTCTGATGGAGTTTGGGGATATCAAAATGAACGGTGAGTTTTCCATATTTGGGTCTGAGCTGCATGGATAGAAGAAAATGGTTTGAAAGTGTCAAAACCAGAGGAGACTGAAAATTCAAGAGAAGTAAGTTAGAATCAAAGGGACCAGGACAAATATGGGATCCCCAAGGAATTATCAGATTTTAGAAGGAGGGGGTGAGAAAAGCCCCAGTGTTTTCCAAGTTTTGTGTGATACAGAGCTTTTTTATCTATTTATTTATTTTAAATATATTTTTAAAAGACTTTATTTTTAGAGAGAGGAGAAGGGAGGGAGAAAGAGAAGGAGAGAAACATCAGTGTGTGGTTGCCTCTCGTGCGCCTCCTACTGGGGACCTGGCCCGCAACCCAGACATGTGCCCTGACTGGGAATCGAACCAACGACCCTTTGGTTCATGGGCCAGCACTCAATCCACTGAGCACACCAGCCAGGGGAGCCTTTTTGTTTATTGAAAGGTGACGCGATCCCATAAGTAAGCATGAAGATCTGGGACTCTGACGTGGTTACAGCCTGGATAATACGTTTTTATACAGTTGTAAAAAAGTTTTTCGTGTACTCTACCTTTTCATTTACTATTACATACATTTTTCTATGTTGCAGGTATCAGAGAACTGACGTATTTGTCTTGGACCTCCTAGGCCCAGGACCTAGTTCTGTTGATATGTTACCTCATTTAATCCCTACAACACTCTCTGAGGCAGTCGTATCGCTGTAATCCATTTTTAAAAATAAAAAGCTGAAGCCCAGAGTGGCTCAGTAGCTTGTCTGAGGTCAGACAGTCAGTAGTGACCAACCCCAGAAGAATGGGATTGGTCAGAGTCCAACGCCCTTTCCACAACTCCATACAGGTAGGAAGGTAAGAGAAGTGAGGTCCTTTTTGGAAGACCATCAGGCAGCAAAATGAAGACCACACAAGCTGCCGTCCTGGGAAAATATTTGTACCTTGTGGCAGGAATGGACTTATGATTTCACAATAGTTGGCCATCAGCTTTCCTTATATCCTGACCCTGCTGAATCACTTTGACCTTGTTTTGTAGTTCTTCTTATTAGATTTTGGGTTTGGCTAGCCCCGCTTTATCTTGGAAAACATTTTCAGTTTTAGACACAGTTAAAAAGTGATCAGTGTCATGTAGCTGCAAAAATCACTAACCGGAAAGCTTTGCTCAGTGAAGGAAGCTATTGCTTACACTGGCTGGAAATTGACTAAGAGGTCCTGAGTGATGACCAACTATTGAAAGAAATAAGTTTCTGTGCAACCAAGGACATGACCTTTGAACCGAGGAGCCACACATCTGCCCTCTGCCTGACCCTCCCAGCTGCCTTAATAAACCACAGCTGTCAGCAGTCCTCATTGGGCCCGATGGTTTTTGTTGGACAGTTTCTCCCTGCCCTGTGGATGTGGTAATTAAGAAGATCATTTTCTTGTTCTAAAAGGCAAGATTATCTCAACTACAAGAGTGAAAGTTGATGGTGAGATGAACGACGATCGCAGAGTCTTTCACCCTCCCTCGTTCTGCTGAAGCAGGGCGAGGTCCATCCCTTTGCGCTGTGCACCTGGCCGCTCACTGGCTGCAGCGGGAAGAGCCAGCCTTCGGTTTTTCTGCTGTCTAAATTTATATTTACATTGCAGACCACATTTATCCTGAGACCAAAATTTAGTGCTCATTAAAATCATTTATGTTGTCTACATAAATGAAAGGTCTGAATTTCATATTCAACTAATGGGAGCCAAAATCCAGAAGCAATGAAAATTTGGTACTTAATAAAATGAGCAATCAAATAAAGAAATCTTGCTTTTAAAGGGGCTGCATCTCTTAACAGTCATTCAGCAGTCCTGGGCGCCTGCCTTCCATATGTCAGCCACGGCACGGCACGGTCAAGAGGCTGTAACAGACGCTCCGGGCTAACTGCTGAACTGGAGATAAACAGGGGCTCGGGAAACAAGTTCCGGCAAGGCTGAGAGCAGCCAGCTCGCAAAGGAAAAAGGGGCGAGAGAGCTTCAAGGACAGGAGGCTCTGGCAGGGAAGTGGGTAGTGTTTGGAGATAGAGCAGTTCTGGACGACGACACAACCACGTCTCAGCATGCGACACTGCAAGTGAAGGTACTCAAAAGGAGTGGAGCTGACAGTCACGAGGATCAAGGGACCATCAACCCTGGGTATTGGATCAGCCGTTGGCATGGATACTCAGCCAGGATGAAAGCAGGCGCTGGAGTGGAGAGGAGGAAAGGAAGTTCGGTGCTAAATTCTCAGTGCTGTTGGGGACTGGTTTGGAGGCCATTCGATGACAGTACTAGGGAGGGACACAGGGTCATACAGCCCGGAGGCATGAGCCTCAAAGGAAGAGAGGTAAGATTAAATTCTTGCAGTACCCTCAGGAAGTTATAAGGCGTTCTGACCAAAAATGTTTTATTTCCCCAAATTTTGGAAGGTAAACGATCAGGCTGTTGGCGTGGATGACTTTCTAGGGAAGAGGATGTTAGAATGACTCACCACATCTAACTGTTACTCTGCTGATGTAGACACGGACGTCTACATTCGCCCAAGGCAACAGCGAGCCAGGCTGGCTTGTACAGTCCAAAGATAAGTTAAAATAGTGGGAGGCAAACAGACAGCATCTTGGGAGGTTGTCTGCCTTCAAGGGCTGACACAGGACAGGTTTCCCTGCAGCACCTGTTGCGCTTTCAGCCTGTGCTCCGTTTACTACTTTTTTCTCTAAAGGCAACAACATGGATTTAATTTCCTCGGGGAAGATATGTGCAGACTAGCCCTAGTCCTTGCAGCTTTAACATTTTGTAAGTCTGGAGGAGGAAAACCCTCTCCTCTTCATTCAGACTCGACAAATGATGTATCTGCACGTGCACTGCGAACGGTCGTAATTGAAAGAGCCTAGAATGATGTTCCACATTTGGAGAGGAGCTATTCCTGTACTGGTTTTTTGTCATGCCTCATTTAAAGCCGAGTTTAAAATTTTAAAAATTATTTTATGTTTTTAAAACTAAATGGATTGGGGCGACATTGGTTAATAATATTATATAAGTTTCAAGTGTGCAATTCTATAATACATCGTCTGTCTGCTGCATTGTGACAGAAGCCTACTCTCCTTCTGTCACCATGTATTTGATCCTTCAAGGGGTCAAATGGACACTCCAGGCTTCAACATCCCTCCACCCTAAAGCTGAGTTTTCAAAAATATGGGCCAGCTACAATACAATGAAATTAATTTAACAGGCGGTAACCAGCATTAAAAAAATTAAGTAATAACAGGAGAAACACTGGGTGCCATCAGAGGCTTTGTGAAATTTTCTTTCAGGCGTGTGTACGTGTGTGTGTGCTCAAATGATTCTCAGCGAGACTTAAAATTCCAAGTGGTGGATCATTTTTAACTATATTTTTCTTAACTAATAATATTTAACTTTAACTTAATTTTATGCTAATTAGATTCAAAACAATTCAGTGAAGGGTATTTTTTTTTAAGGCCGGAAAAATGTATTTAAACAAGGAAACATGCCTCATCCCCTATTGTGTCCTGGAATCACCTTATTACCTTTGTAAGCTCATTCCTCAAAATGATGAGTATCAAAATCAAATATTTCACAAGAACAAGTTTAATCTTGGTAAGCAATCAGGAAATGTGAAATAAATGGCTAAGACTCTAGAGGCAGTTTTTTCAGAGACTGATTATCTACTTCAAGATTTACGGATAAGCAAATTATAATTTTTACCCACACATCTTCCTTTCATCCATTCACCATTAACTAAATTCATCTACTTAGCAAAGGGCACACATTATTTTGCAGGACTTCACTGGCTGGAACTAAATGACAAGAACAAAAGGACAGGCTGCAGAATTAATGGAAGCCAGGCAGAGCCACCAACCCTTTTGAGACCCATCGGGGCACACTAATTGATGGCCACACATCAAGGCTGTGGATGACCAGTTGGTTCTGTAAAAAGGCATCGACCGAGATGATGTAAAGTCAAGTCTTGGGCAACAGGGCAGTGACTTCAGCATCTGAATGGTGGGGCAAGTCCTATGACTCTTCATGCACTGTTTTGATCATGCCTCATTTAAAGCTGAATTTTTCAAAATATGCGCTAGCTACAATATGAATAAATTAATTTAATGGGTGGTAACTGACACAAAATGAAACAGTAGAAGAGAAGATGGCAGAGTGCATTCCAGGTGCTTTGTGAAAGGTAAAGCCTGATAGTATGTTTATATCCACTTGTTTTCATTATTTCATTACTACGCTGCACACTGTACACACACTACGCCGCATGAGTCCCACATGGCTGCCACTCATTGGAGCAATAGAATCGTAATTGCTCCTTTGCACTTACAAAGGCTCCCCTGCAGCGCAGACTTTCTAATAGGTTCTGGTGTCACCGCTCTCATTCTACAGATGAGAGAAATCAGGCAGACACTGGATTGCACCACTGGTTAGTGGCACAGCCAGAGTCGGACCCCTGAGGCCTTCGGCCAGTGCTGCTCTGGATTTTTCTTGGTCTTGGTACAATCGGTCCATCTAACTCGCTGAGGGCACTTAAGAGGCTCTCTGAGGGTTGGCTGCACCGTTACCAACACTGAGAAAGTTCACATCACTGTCAGTGTCTGTCAACGTCTTTGTCACACTTACAGATTGCCCGCTACATGCCTGGAGCTGATCTCATCATTTTATATGTCTTTTTTTTTTTTAACACCTTATTTTTATTGATGACGCTATTACAGATGTTCCATTTCTCCCGTTTGTCCACTTCCACCGAGCCCCAGCCCTCCTTCCTTCTGGCCATCATCACACTGCTGTCTGTGTCTATGGATCATGCATATATGCTCTTCGGCTAATTTCTTCACCTTCTTTCATCCAGTATCCCCTTCTCTCTCCCCTCTGACAGTTATGTCTGTTCCATGTTTTCATGCTTCTGTTTCTACTTTGTTCATCAGTTTGTTTTGTTTATTAGATTCCATGTGTAAATGAGATCATATGGTATTTGTCTTTCTCTGAGTGGCTTATTTCACTTAGCATAATAATCTCCAGGTCCATCCATGCTGTGAGAAAAGGTTGAGTTCCTTCTTTTTTATGGCTGTGTAGTATTATACTACGTAAATGTACCACAGCATTTTTATTCACTCATCTACTGGTGAGCACTCGGGCTGTTTCCAGAACTTGACTATTGTAAATAACTGTTATGAACAGAGGGGTGTGTATATTCTTTCAAATTAGTGTTTCAGGTTTTTTAGGATATATTCCCAGAAGTGGAACTGCTGGATCAAAAGGCAGTTCCATTTTTAATTTTTTGAGAAAACTCTATACTATTTTCCGCAGTGGCTGCACAAGTCTATATTCCCACTAACAGTGTACAAGGATTCCTTTTTCTTCACATCCTTGCCAGCACTTGTTGTTTGTTGACTTATTGATGGTAGCCATTCTGCCAGCTGTGAGGTGATATCTCATTGTGGTTTTAATTTACATCGTTCTGATAATTAGTAACACTGAACATTTTTAACTATATCTGTGGGCCATCTGTATGTCCTCCTTGGAGAAGTGTCTAGCCAGGTCCTTTGCCCATTTTCTAATTGGATTTTTTGTCTTCCTGGTGTTGAGTTGCATAAATTCTTTATATATTTTGGAAATTAAACCCTTATCAGATGTATCACTGGCAAATAAGTTCTCCCATACAGTGGGTTTCCCTTTCATTTTGCTGATGGTTTCTTTAGCCACGCAGAAACTTTTTAGCGTGATGTAGTTCCATTTGTTTATTTTTTCCATTCTTTCCCTTGCCCTAGGAGACATATTGGCAAAGATGTTACTATGAGAGATGTCTGAGATTTTACTGCCTATGCTTTCTTTTAGAATTTTTATGGTTTTGTGACTTACATGTAAGTCTTTTATCCATTTCGAGTTTATTCTGGTGTGTGGTGTAAGTTGGTGGTCTAGTTTCAGTTTTTGCATGTACCAGTCCAGCTCTCCCAACGCCATTTATTAAAAAGGTGATTTTTCCTCCACTGTATGTCATGCCCCCTTTGTCAAATAGTAATTGATCACAGAGACATGGGTTTATTTCTGGGCTCTCTATTCTGTTCCATTGATCTAGTGTCTGTTCTTATGCCAGTACGAGACTGTTTTGATTATAGTGGCCTTATAGTAGAGTTTGATAACCGGTATTGTGATCCCCCCAACTTTATTCTTCTTTTTCAAGATTGCTCAGGCTATTCAGGGTATTTTTTGGTTCGATATAAGTTTTTGGAATATTTGTTCTAGATTTGTGAAATATGCCATTGGTGTTTTAATAGGAATTGCACTCAATCTATAGATTGCCCTGAGTAGTATGGACATTTTAATGATGTTAATTCTTCCACTCATTTATATCTTCCTCAATTTTTTTCTTCAATGTCCTATAGTTTTCTGAGTACAGGTCTTTTACCTCCTTTTAAAATTTTTTCCCAGGTACTTTATTTTTTTGTTGTTTTGGAATAGTAAACAGGATGATTTTCTTAGTTTCAATTTTGAAAGTTCATTACTGGTGCATAAAAATGCTCCTGATTTCTAAATATTAATTTTATCTCTTGCTACTTTGCCAAATTTATTTATTAGATCTAGTAGTTTTTTGGTGGAGTGTTTAGGGTTTTCTATGTACAGTATTATGTCATCTGTGAATGATAGTTTTACATCTTTCTTTCCAATTTGGATGTCTTTTATTTCCTCTTCTCATCTGATCAGTGTGGATAGTACTTCCAGTACTATGTTGAATAAGAGTGGTAAAACTGGCCATGTCTGTCTTGTTCCAGATCTTCAGGGAAACAATTTTACTTTTTGCCCATTGAATATGATGTTGGCAGTAGGTTTTTCATATATGGGCTTCATTATGTAGAGATATGATCCCTCCAGTCCCACTTTGCTGACAGTTTTTATCATAATTGGGTGCTGGATTTTAATCAAATGCTTTTTCTGCATCTATTGCTATGATCACATGATTTTTATCTTTCATTTTGTTTATGTGATATATCACATTTATTGATTTGCAAATATTGTACTAACCTGAACCCCAGAATAAATCCCACTTTCATGATCATGGTGTTTGATCTTTTTAACGTATTGCTGGATTCAGTTTGTTCATATTTTGTTGAGGATTTTAGCACCTATGTTCATCAGGGATATTATCCTATAACTTTCTTTGTTGTGTCTTTTTCTGGCTTTGGAATTAGAATGACACTGGCCTCATTAAAAAGAGCTTGGAAGTCTTCCCTTCTCTTGAATATTTTGGAATACTTTGCGAAGGAGAGGTGTTAGTTCTTTGAATGTCTGTTAAAATTCACCTGTGAAGCCTTCTGGTCCAGGGTTTTTGTTTGCTGGGAATTTTTTTTATTACTGCTCCAATTTCATTAGTTGTAATTAGTCTATTCAGGATTTCTGTTTCTTCCTGAATCAGTTTTGGAAAATTGTATGCTTCCAGGAATTGACCCATTTTGCCCAGGTTGTCCAATTTGTTGGCGGATTGTAGTATTTTTTTACAATCTTTTGTATTTCTGTGATCTCTGTTGTTACTTCTCCTCTTTCATTTCTGATTTTATTTATTTGGGTCCTCTCTCTTTTTTTCTTGATGAGCCTGGTGAAAGTTTGTCAATCTTGTTTATCTTTTCAAAGAGCCAGCTCTTGGTTTCGTTGATCTCTGTATTATTGTTTTAGTCTCTATGCCATTTATTTCCACTGTGATCTTGATTACTTCCTTCTTTCTACTTATTTTGGCTTTGTTTGTTGTTCTTTTTCTGGTTCTTTTAGTTGTAGGGTTAGATTGTTTTTGAGATTTTTCTTGCTTCTTGAGGAAGGCCTGCAATGCTGTGAACTTCCCTCTCAGGACTGCTTTCACTGTGTCCCATGGATTTTGGGCTGGCTGTGTTCTCATTTTCATTTGTTTCAAGGTAACTTGTGATTTCTTTCTTGATCTCATTGTTAACCCATTCATTGTTTAATAACATGTTATCTAGGCTCCATGTGTTTGAATTTTTTTTTTTATCCTCACCTGAGGATATTTTTTCATTGCTTTTAGAGGAGGGAGAGAGAAAGAGAGAGAAATTGATGAGAGAGAAACATCAATTGGCTGCTTTCTTGTACGTGCCCTGAACCAGATATCAAACCCACATCCTGGGTATGTGCCCTCGACTGGGAATCACACCCACGACCTTTTGGTCTAAGAGATGATGCTCCAACTAACCAGGTCACACCGACGAGGGCTGCTTTTGTTTTTTTATTGTAGTTTCAAGCCATTGTGATCTAAGAAGATGCTTGATTTCAATCTTCTTGAATTTGTTAAGACTTATTTTGTGTCCTGACATGTGGTCTATCTTTGAGAATGTTCCATGTACACTTGAGAGATATGCAATATTCTGTTGCTTTGGGGTGAATGTTTTGTAAATATCAATTAAATCACTCTGATCTAATGTGTTGTTTAAGGTCACTGTTTCCTTGTTGATTTTTTATCTGGAAGATCTATCCTTGGGCTGTTAAAATCCCTTACTATCTATTTCTGTCAATCTCTCCCTTAAAGTCTACCAAGGTTTTCTTCATGTATTTTGGTTCTCCTATTTTGGGTGCATACATGTTTATAAGGGCTATATCCTATTGTTGGATTGATCCCATTAATTTTATGTAGTGACCTTCTTTGTCTCTTGTTATAGCCTTTGTTTTGAAGTCTATTTTGTCAAGTATAAGTATTGCTACCCTAGCTTTTATTTTTGTTTCCATTAGCATGAAATATTTTTTTTCATCCCTTCATTTTCAGCCTGTGTGAATCTTTTGTCCTGAGGTGAGTCTCTTGTAGACAGCATGTAAAAGGGCCTTGTTTTCTTATCCATTCAGCTACCCTATGTCTTTTTATTGGAACATTTAATCCATTTAAGTTTAAGGTTATTATTGATAGGTACTTATTTATTGTCATTTTCTATTTCTGTATACCTATGTTCCTCTCTCTAATTCCTCTTCTTAAAGAAACCCCTTTAACATTTCCAGCAATACTGGTTTTGTGGTAATGAACTCCTTTAGTGTTTGTTTTGTTTTGTTTTGTTTTTTGTCTGGGAAGCACTTTATTTCACCTTCAACTTTAAATGATAGCCTTCCTAGATAGAGTAGTCTTGATTGCCGGCCTTTGCTTTTCATCATTTTGAGTACTTCACACCAATCCCTTCTGGCCTGAAGTGATTCTGTTGAGAAATCACTTGACAGCCATATGGGAGTGCTCTTTTGGTAAATAACTGTCTCTCTCTGGTTGCCTTCAAGATTGCCTTTAACCTTTACCATTTTAATTACAATGTGTCTTGGTGTGGGCTTCTTTGGTTTCATCTTGATTAGGACTCTGTACTTCTTGAACTTGTGTTACTTTTTCCCTCACCAGGTTAGAGAAGTTTTCTGCCATTATTTCTTCAAACAGGTTCTCTATCCCTTGCTAACTCTCTTCTCCTTCTGGTACCCTCATGATGTCAATGTTGTTACACCTGACGTCGTCCCAGAGGTTTCTTAGAGTTTACTTGTTTCTTTTAATTCTCTTTTCTCTTAGATGATCTGTTTGGTTGCTTACTGCTAACTTGTTCTCTAATTCACAGATTTGCCCCCTCTGCTTCACTTAACCTGCTGTTGATTCCTCTTAGTGCAGTCTTCATTTCAGATGATGTAGTCTTCATTTCTGACCGGTTCTTTTTTACGGTTTCTCCATCCTTTTTAGTGCTTGCTATCTGTCTGGTGAAGTTCCACCGAGATCACCTATTCTTCCCCTAAAGCCCTTGAGCATCCTTATAACTGTTATTTTAAACCCTGCATGTGGTATTTTTGGTTTTTCCATTTCATCCATTTAAGTTAATTCTTTCTCTGGGGATTTCTCTTGTTTTTTTGTTTGGGACATTTTTGTCTTTCTATTTTATTATTTCTATTTGTATTAGGTAGATCTGCTATCACTCCCTAAGTTGTTATGATGGCTTTATGATGAAGGTGTCTTGTCAGGCTCAGTGGCACAATCTTCCAAGTCACCTGCGCTCCATGCTCCAGGAATGTTTCTTGTGGGTTATGTGCACCTTCTTGTTGTAGTTGCGTCTTAAATGCTGTTTGCCCTTTCATGTTTGGAGTTGACCCTTCAGTTGGGTAACTATAAGGGTAAACCTAGATCACTGTGTATGAGACACTGCAGGGGCAGCCCCCCGAGGCAGAGTTGCTCCCAGCAGCGTCTGGTGCCTGCCGGAATGCCCCTTTGAGTGTGCACTTGTTTGGCTAGTTGGGTCAAGCTCTGGTGTACTCTGAAGCCCACCACTGGTTGCATTGGTCCTGGGACTGCTTGGGTGGGGTTCAGGTTAAGGTTGTTGTCAGATGTTGTCTGAAACAAGCCTTGGGCTATCCGTCTGTAGCTACCATGCTGTTCACTGCGTTTGCATCTACTGGGCCTAGGTGTGTGTAGGAGGGGCCAGGCTGTGTATCAGCATCAGCTTCTTAGAGCTCTGAGCTGGGGGCAGGTAAGTAGAAGTCCAGGACGCCCTGAGGTCAGCATCTGCCCCTTGGCCGCTCTGACCCCCACCCTGCAGTTGCCTGGACTTCCTCCAGAGTCTTACGAAAAAAGGCTGTAGAGTGGGCCCAAGCTGGCTGCACCCTACCGACGTTTCCAGAGCTCAAGCATGGTAGGGCAAAGTGACAAGGTCAGGAGAATTGGGCTGGTGGGTCCCCTGCCTGGGGCAGTGCGGTAAGGCACTCAGTGGGGAGAATGCGGCCCCCACTCCTGAGCCATGCCAGTCGGCACATGTTAGAGTCTCCAACTCTGGTTCCCCCAGGAGAAGCGCACCGCGAGTCCGGGCTGAATGCGGTCAGCTATCCCCTCTGCAGGAGCAAGCTTAGCAGGACAGGACAGTGTCAAAAGAACTTGGGCAAACAGACCATAAAAGCCTTCCACTGTGGGCGGCACTGGCTGGGCCGTGGGCGGGGCAAGCTGCACTCCTCCCCTTAGCTCTGTAGCCACACCTGCTCGAGCCACGGGCTGGGTGGAGCCTCTGAGGCAGACACACTCTGAATGTCCCCGCATGGAGTCCAGCCGCCTTCTGGCAAAAGAGCCCAGCAGGGCAGGGCCAGTGTGGCTTATAAAAACAGATCAAGGCATTCTTCCACGGGGTGTGGCGCTGGCCTGCACACCTCCTCCTCCTATAGCTGCACAGCATAAACTGCCCATAATAGGAGATTAGCAGTGATAACCTTTTGGTCCCAAACTTGTTTTTAGGAACAAATTTACTAAACGTCTCCTCTTATCATTCTGTGATGACACTTTGAAGGCCCCAAGGCACCTGACCTCATCATCCCCAGTCCAGAATATCCTATATACCCACGTTCCCTTTCTGTCTCTGAGTCGCTCATATATGTGAGATCTCTGGCTCTTTCATGTATGTGGGGCTCCCATACTTAAGTATGTATTAAATTCGGCTATTTTCTATTTTTAACTTATTTCATGTCTATTTGATTATTAGACCACTAGAAAGAACCTTGAGGAGAAAGTTTGTTTCTCCCACATGCTCTTCTTAGTGATAACCTTTTAAAACATTTTTGGGCATTTTCTACTATTTGGGGGCTATTTTCTATTTTTGCTTTTATCATCTTAGACAGACCATATAGAGATGTGCGAAGAATAAACCTCTTCAAGTGGTGGGTTGCTCTCCATCAACACCTTCCTTCTTACTGCTGATAAAATCTCTAACCAGTCAGGCCTTCCTCTTTTTCCTTTTCCTGAAAACACTTCAAAGCTCCATGCAGGGGGGATATGGGATTGATGGGAAAGACTCACTGGGCCAGACTCAAACGTTTCGGGACATCATAGGTCGAAAAAATTTTTTTTTAAGTTTCTAACTAAAACTACCTAACACCAAGGAGAGAGGGGGAGGGAGAAAAAAGGGGCTAGGGATAGAGGGAGGGACAGAAGAGGGTGAAGGGGGAGGAAGGTGTGAATGAAAAAAAGGGTTCTATGGAAAATAACCTCACAGGGAGATTTGATCATAAATTCCTAACCCGGCAGGTCATGGTGGGTAGTCACACCTCAGGCCTAACCAGCCCTGTCCATTGTTCCTGTGCATCCAGGTTAATACACCCTTCAAATGGCCCTCAAGAAAGAAGGCGCAGTCTTGTTCACTATCCTGCAATCCAATCCCCCCTTCTTGCTTTCTCCCTTCTTCCTCGCCTCCTCTTCTTCATTTCAAATGCGTAAAAGAAACCGCAAAACTCTTATTCTCAGGAGCGTTTGAAATCTTGCTCCCTGACATATGTCCTCAGTTTGGCTCCAATAAAAACTTACAAAAATTCTCTATAGCTTTGACTGTTTCTTACATCGACAAAGGGAGGGGGGTAGAGGGAAGACTGAGGGAGGGAGGTGATAACAGAGAGATCTGATCAGATCAACTAGGGAGAAGTAGGGAGGGGCAGTGGGAGGGGTTTGCTGAGGCGATGGTAAACAGCGTAGGATGGGATTGGCTGAGAAGCTGAATGCCTCCAGAGCACACGGGAATACAGATAGCTGGTTTCCCGGCTCTCTTCCTCTCTTCCTCTCTTCCTCAAGGAGGCCTTGATGGTGCTGCAGCTGCCTGCATTTCCCAATGGATAGTATTTTGGATGGGAAGGAACTCTGGCGCAGCTTAGGATCAGGCTGGCCTGGCACAGGGTGGCAGGGTTATTCTTCTTTGGATGTCCTGGAGGGGACAACCTCTGAGGCAGAAGCCGATTCTTCCAAAATCAAGTAGCTTCTGTACCTTAGGTTGTTTTAGTTTGTAAACTAACCCTATAGAAATAAGATAATTAAAAACTAACAGGGGAAATGATAGGAGAACTCAAGTGTTAAAGAGTTTAGCCTTAATTGATAGGCTTAAGTGACTAATGCATGTGGAAAGTTGTTATTCAAGCTTTTGAATAAAGACTCCTTTCTTTATCACCAAACCTTTGCCTCTGGAATTTTGCCTAGAGGGTGGCAGTGGGCAGCAAGACCCCAACAGGGAGAGAGAGCAAGGGTGGAGCAGAAGAGGTAAGAGAAGGTGAGGCGGGTGGGGGCGGGGAGAAAGGGGAGAGGGGGAGAGAAGGACGAGGGAGGGAGGGGCGAGTGCGTGCTCTCCAGAGGGCCGGCAGTGCTGTGGCCCCAGGGCGCTCACAGTCCTGGTTTGCAGTAGAGTCAGGAGCTGAACCCAGGGTTCCAGCTTCTGTTACCTGTGACAAATCAAGTCTTGTCACCTTGAGCTGTGGAGGCCTTATTTATGGTGTTTTGTTTATGCTTAAACTTTTTTTTTAATCCTCACCTGAGGATATGTTTATTGACTTTAGAGAGAGAGGAAGGGGGGTGGGGACAGAAAGAGAGACAGAAAGAGAGACAGAAAGAGAGACCGAAAGAGGAGAAACATCAGTGTGAGAGAGAAACATCAATCGGTTGCCTCATGTGTGCATCCCAACAGGGGATCAAGCCCGCAACTTAGGTATGTGCCCTGATGGGGAGTGAACCCACAACATTTTCGTGTATGGGATGATACTCCAACCAACTGAGCCATGTGGCCAAGGCATGCTTAAAATTTTTATATGGCACATTGCCTTTTGCTATAAACTGACTTTTGGTTGAGGTTCAGTAATGTTTTTGTTATATATATATATTTTATACATGTTTTATATATACTTACAATGTGCATAAATAGAATTGACATAATCATGAAAGCAATAAATTGTTATTAATGTCTCTATAAGATTTACATGTTACCTTTCAATGTGTATTACATATATATAATATATTACATATTACGTAATTTCTGTAATATGTTAAATAGTAGTAGAAATAATAATAACAGATGCAAAGGCAAAAGGGACTAAGTTATACAGACATCCTGGCTGATATAATTGTTTGGAAACAATTACCTGTGTAAAGAAAGGTGTTGGAGTGTCCTCCCACCACGACGTCCACACCCTTCACTTTCTGAGCGATGAGTTTATCCATTTCAAATCCCGAGTGTCCCAATGCAATAATTTTGTTCACATTTAGAGTTGTTAACTTATCTACTTGATGTTGCAATGCAGCGATTTCATCTTCAAATATTAAATTTGTTCCTAAAAGGTACAAAACAAATAAAATGGACATTTATTAACAATAATTTTTATTATACTGCTTACTGTATACACTAACATGCCAAGAAAAAACACCTCAATTTAGTTAAACCCTTAAATTACTAAGCCAACACATATTTTTAAATTAAATATAAAGTCACTACAAAGGCAGCCCTCTCCCCCAAAAGTTTATTGATTCTTAGTTGCACTGGCTTAATGTTGCATTAGTTTAAGGTGGTGGATGATACTATGTTACTCAGATTCAGGCTGAGCTGTGAGGAGGCTTCAGACCTGCAAGCCTATTTTTTCTATTCTATTTTTGTGTTTAAACTTTCATTATACTAATGCAGAAAAATACCGGCACACATAAACATAAAGTACAAACAGATTTAAGAATTCTAAGGCTTTGTTTGCAGGTTTCGGATAACCAGTCTTAAAATTCTGTCAGCAACTACTTCTTGAATACCAGTCTTAGCATGCCAGCTGACAACTGTTTTATTCACTTGATGAGGTCGGTATTCGAGTACTAAGCTGTGCATTGACATGGGTCGCTCCTGAACACTGCTGCGCCAGGACTGCGGACATTCTTCCCTGGCTCTTTACTCCCCACATAGAAGTGACAGGCCATTGCTAGTCGGTACCGGTGCGGAGTGGGGGTGGCTGCACATCCCAGGCACTCTGTGGGCTGCAAACATGTGCTACTAAGTGTGGCAAGACCACCAGTCTCTCTCTGTAGCTAAATTTCAGCAAACCTTGAGATCTTATGGCTTTTATTGACACGGAGATGCCAGCCCACACAGACAAGCACACTACCCTGAAGTCAGGTCCAGTACTCAGTGACAAGAGTCCTCCAGATGATCTAGACTCCTTTGCAAAATTTCTAAGGGTCATCACTAAAATGAAATTGCCAAACACAAATAATATCTTGTAAAGAACTCTCAAAACCCAGGAGCCTGACAGCTCCAGTTCAAGAAAGTATTCATCTCTTCAAAGTCCAGCAAGACTATAAAACACATTTCATGTGACAGGAGTAGCTTGAGACTTCCAGTCAGGTTCTTGTGGTAGGACCACATCCTTCTGGGTCAGAAGAGCGCCTTTTTTTTTTTAAGATTTTATTTATTTTTAGAGAGAGGGGAGGGAGGGAGAAAGCAAGGGAGAGAAACATCAGTGTGTGAGAGAAACATCAACTGGTTGCCTCTCGCACGCCTCCAACTGAGGACCTGGCCCACAATCCAGGCTAGTGCCCTGACCAGGAATCGAACCAACGAGCTTTCGGTTCATAAGTTGATGCTCAATCCACTGAGCCACACCAGCTAGGGCTAGAAGAGCACTTCTAAAACATTTCAAAAGCCAGTGACTTGTATGCCACCTTCTGGCTCCACGATGACCTCAACGACTACTATGAACTGTGTCGCTCAGTGTGCAAAGGCTTGGTCAACCACGGACCAGCTGTCTGCCTGCTGCCTAGAGGACCTGGTGGTCCGCAGCCCCCCTCAGTGGAGAGCACCATGCCCCCCGCTTGCCCTGCCAGCACTGGCCGCAGGGCCCTCTCCCCTCAGGAACAGCCATGCCGCTCAGTGTCAAGTACAGCTGACCTTTTTGTTGTTCCCAATGGCCTGGACTTATTTTAACAAAAACAATAAATATATTACTTTTCTAATTGTAAATAATTATATCTCTGTTATCAGTTAATTCTTTTTTAAAAAAATTTTATTTTTATTGATTTTATTGGGGTGACATTGGTTAATACAATTATAGAGTTTAGGTGTACAATTCTATAATACTTCATCTGCATATTGTATTGTGTGTTCACCACCCCAAGTCAAGTCTCCTTCCATCACCATTTACCCCCACTTTACGCTTTCCTACCTCCCTTTATGAGGTTTTTTTTTCTTAATCCCTTCAGCGCCCAAACACCGCTCTCTCTGACAGCTGTCAGTCTGTTTTCTGTATCTGTGGGTCTGATTCTATTTTGTTTGTTTATTTTGTTTATGAGATTCCACATATAAGTGAGATCAGATGGCATTTGTCTTTCTCTGGCTTATTCCACTTAGCATAATACTCTCCAGGTTCATCCATGCTATCCCAAAAGGTAACATTTCCTTCTTTTTCTATGACTGAGTAGCAGCAGTCCGTTGTATAAATGTACCACAACTTTTTTATACACTCATCTACTGATGGGCACTTGGGCTGCTTCCAAATCTTGGCTATTGTAAGTAACACTACAATGAACATACAGGTGCCTATATTCTTTTGCATTAGTGTTTCTGGTTTCTTCAAATATATTCCCAGAAGTGGAATTTCTGGGTCATAAGCCCCCTCCATTTTTAATTTTTGAGGTGTCTCCATGCTGTTTTCCACAGGGGTGCACCAGTCTGCATTCCCATCAACAGCGCACTTAGGGTTCTCCTTTATCCACATCCTGGCCAGCATTTCTTGTTTGTTGATTTATTGATAATAGGCATTCTGACAGGTGTGAGTATCAGTTTAATTCTTAATAAAAAGTCCTTGTTTCTGCTAGTGTTTAGTTTCCCTTTTTTCTTCAAATATGGAAAGAAAATTAATTTGGATAATTTAGAAAAAACATCATTTTCTGTTCTCACTGATAGTGTTTTGGTGTAAGTGTTCCTTCCTGTAACAGTGGCTCAGAAATGTTTCTTGAATGATTTTAGGAATATACATGAATGTTTGTGTATAAATGGATATACAGATCTAGCAGATTTATATCTTCTATACATACATACAGGTATATATACATATCATTAGATGATTCAATATATATGTATTTCCTAGAAAGCCAGATACACAAAGTCATTAAAACTACAAGAGATGAGTAATGCAAAGGAAGAAAGGAGAGTTAGCTAGACATGTAATAATCATACTAAAAAAAAAAAAGATAAGGCACACTGAGGTAGAGCCCTGGCTCCAGGTCCCCGGACCCCACAGGAAGGGGGACAGTGAGTTACATGGCTCCCAATCTCCAGCGAATGCCCCTGTACTGTTTAGCCCTGGATTTAAATGGACTTCTCCTTCAATTTTGAATGCACTGAACTAAACAAAGATACTGTCAACAAAGAAGTTCACTGAGCAGAAGGGTGAATGTCTTTAAGAAGTACCTTAGAACAATGTGGAAGCCACCAGACTAGTTTTATCAATGTCATCCTATGTACACCATTTGCCTCAAGAACACGTTCCTACTCTTACCTGCGGTCCATAAAAATAATGCCAAGCTCCATTTGGGGCACCTATTTTCAAGCAGTGAGAGCTATAAAAGTAGAAAATACCTGGATTTGAGAGAATAGGAGTTTCTTTCGAGGTGTATCCAACAATTCCCACAATTTCATCACCAACAGGAAGGGTTTTATATGGCAAATAAAGATTTGCTATTTGAGATGCTAGTGGCTCCTTCGCTTTAATGTTTGCACTCAGAATTGGAAATTTGGCCTGTTTAAGGAGTGGATCAATCAGACCTTCTGCACCATTATCAAATTCATGATTTCCCAGTGCCTAGCAGAAAAAGAAAAGAGAAAAAGAATTAGGTACTCTGGAATTTCCAATAACAGCATACTTCAAAGACTATCCCGTTAGCCCAGTGGCTCCCAAACCCGGCAGGGCTCCAGGAGCCGATCACATAGTCTCTGTCCTGCACACGCCCAAAGTTTACTCAGTCACCTTGGAGTTGGGCCCAGGGACATCCAAATCATCAGGCTGGTTTGAGAATTGCTCCCACGCCACCTGCTATACCGAAGGTGGCATCCGCGTAAGAGTCACCTGGAAGGTTGGCTAGATGTCCATTGTTCTGCCATCCCAGGTCTGGGGCGGGGTCCGCATTCATCAGGTGCTGCCAGGACTTTTACCTTCTGTGTTCTCCCAGAAACCCAGTTTTCAAGCCTCCCACCCATCTGCCAGGGAAAACTGTTAAAATCAATGGAACTTGAGCAAAAGGAGACTGGGAAAATATTGTTGACAGACACCAAGGGCCTCTCTTCCTCATCACATCTCTACATCTCCTCGGTCATGATTCCCTTATGTTTCCACCATTGTTTCTTGCCAAGAACTCTGTGGTCCTCTAATCCTTCTGGGGGAATGAAGATCCCCAAAGGCAAACAGGAGAGAGCATTCTTATTTTATAGGGTGGCTCTGGTTTCTTTCTTCTGGCTTCTCTGGGCCACCCTGTGTTTCATTCCCAGCAGTTTCCTGGCTGGTAATGAACAGCTGAAATGACCGCACCATGGTGGGGGTTTCCAGATACATTCTAGCTCAGGGCTTTGCGAAGAGCTGGCATGGTTTAACGCAAGACTTGCGTCCCGCCTTCTTTGCTGTCTTCCATTCACTACTGCTCTGGAAGTGGTTACTGGAAGCAAAACAACCATTTGGACATCTGGCAGCTTCCCCTGGAATAATACTGATAAAACACAAGATGCCAACCACTTCCCCTGACAAGCCTGCACCCCTTTCTCCATTCGTTTCCTGGAATTAGTCTGTCTCCTCTAGACACCTATTTACCTGCTCTGGTTGCCAAGGCTGTTTTGCTAAGTTAGTACTTAAACTAGGGAGTCTCAAACTTTCTAAATAACGCACCTGATTTTGCTTCACTTAACCGGTCATCTGGGAATAGGTCTGGAACTGCTGGTTGGTGACCCCTCAAGTCTAACTTCATACCCTCCCACCCCGTATTTTCATATAGCCCCACCCCCTTCTTTCCTAGCACATTCCACACTCTTAACAGCATGTTTGTGGGGTCCTCACCATACTGAATCCTGCCCCCTTCACCCTGCTGTAGCCACTCACCTGCCGCACAGGCACTCCCTGAGCACTGCTGCTCAAATGATTGTGCATTACGTTCTGAAGTGGATACATTTACACAGAGAAAGCAACACAGTGTCTTCACGTTCTCATCTACCTGCCTCCTCAATTAAACTCAGTTTCTGAATTTGCCTTCTCCCCTTTCCTTGAGTATCTATTCATTTTTACCTCTTCTAACCTCAATTACTTCCCCCTTAAAAGTTGACCTAGTCTTATAGCTCCTCCCAGTCTTGTGTAATTGTCTTTTTTCTCTTCTATTCTGAGAACATCATAATTTTCTTCCTATGGTGAAATGTTTCCGTTAAGAGATTTCAATATCTTGCTTAACTGGGAAGTCTTAAAAAATGAACATTTCTATAGTTCTTCATGAAAGAGTATCCAACGTGTCGGCCCCCTTGCAGTTTACCAGCCAGCATTACATGGCTGGAACTCGGCAACAGCTGATATTATATTTTTCATTTATTCCATCTTGGCCCATGCTGCCACCATCTACAATAAAGCCAGAAACCCTGGAGCAACCAAATCCTTCCCACTTACTCCCTCTCCCGCTCCTTCCACCAACCCTCTGCCTTTGCCTAAATGCTCAGTTCCTGTCCACCTCATTGCTTCTACCGACATGTAGTCCTTGCCTTTCTCTCTGGACCACCGCAACAGCTTCCTAACTGGGCTCTTAGCTATGGGATTTCAGCTATGGCCGTTCCCATCTCTAGAACATCCTGTGTACTGCTGCCAGAACAACCTTTCTAAAAGACAAATCTGATCTTGTCCATCATGACCTTAAGGTCCTACAGAGGCTCTCCACTCTGTGATAAAATTCAACGTCCTGAGCACTTTGTACCACATGGCTCTTTGAGATCTGGTCTCAGCCTCCCCTCTAGTCTCACTTCTGACACCAACCCCTAATGTGCAAGGCAACGAGGCAGGGCTGGCTCCATCACTCATAAGCAATGACTTGGGGAGATTTCTAAACCACAGCTCCCTCTGGAAGGGCAGTGAATGAAAAAAACAAGAGCTGGAATAAAAGTGAACCAGCATTTGCTAAGCATTTGCCTCACATCCATATTATACAATGTGATTTCATGCAGAAAACCTGGTTTCAGGCTGAGAGATTGGTATTATGACTGTTTGCATTTTACAGATGAGAAAACCTGAGATCTGGGACTAGTTCCCCTTCTATTTGACTCCAACCATCTCAACCTCGATGCCTGGATGTAAAGGGCTTTGTATAAGACCTAGTATATAGTGAACACTCAAAATCAAATCCTAACTACTTGCAGCTTTTCATGCTTTCACTTATCTTTCTCCCTTTGTATATGATTAATAATGAGTGACTGATACACAAATAGGTAGAACAGAATATTTCTTTTTCATGCCATGCCTTTACTACCTTATTCAACTATGACTTCAGCTCCTGGAGTCTGATGATCCTTCTAGAAGAGATTTCCTAAGAACCTTTCATTGTGTTCCCTGAGTTAGATGTCCTTCCTCTAGCCCCTGGTCACCTCTGTGTAGCCCTAACAGATCCTGCACCTGCCCATTGGACCCCCTACTGCCCAGCACAATCCCAGAGGCAGAGCAGAGACATACCATCAAATGAATAAATGAATAAGCAGAAGTTATTGATGGGAGAACTCAAGAACTGGACAATTTTTATTTTTATTTATTTATTTATTTAATTTTGAAGTTGACTGGTTTATTTTTTAATTTAAATTATAGTTTATTGTTAATGCTATTATAGTTGTCCCAAGTTTTTCCCCTTTGCCCCCCTCCACCCAGACACTGTCTACTCCCTCAAGCAATGCCCACACTGTTGTCCATGCTCATGGGTCATGCATATATGTTCTTTGGCTACTACACTCCCTGTGCTGTACTTTGATCCCCCTGACTATTCTGTAACAACCAGTTTGTATTTCTTAATCCGTACACCTTTTTTGTCCATCCCCCCAACCCCTCACCCATCTGGCAACCATCAAACCGTTCTCTGTATCTATGATTCTGTTTCTGTTCTGCTTGTTTGTTTATTTTGTTTATTTTTAGATTCAATTATTGATAGATATGTGTTTATTACCATTTTATTATTCATATTTTTTATCTTCTTTTTAAAGAAGACCCTTAACATTCATATAATATAGGTTTGGTAGAGATGAACTCCTTTAGCTTTTTATTGTTTGGGGAGCTCTTCATTTGTCATGTGATTGTAAATGGTATCCTGGCTGTAGACCCTTACTTTTTATCACACTGAATATTTTCTGCCTATCCCTTCTAGCCTGCAAAGCGTCTTTTGAGAAATCAACTGACAGTCTTATGGGAACTCCCTTGTAGGTAACTAGCTGCTTTTCTCTTGGTGCTCTTAAGATTCTCTGTCTTTTACCTTTGGCATTTTAAGTATGATGTGTCTTGGTACAGACTTCTTTGGGTTCATCTTGTTTGGGACTCTCTGTGTTTCCTATACTTGTACGTCTACTTCCTTCACCAAGACAAGGAAATTTTATCATTATTTTTTCAAATAGGTTTCCAATTTCTTGTTCTCTCTCTTCTCCTACCAGCATCCCCATGGTGTGAGTATAGGTATACTTGAAATTGTCTCAGAGGTTCCTCATGCTATCTTTATTTTTTTGGATTCTTTTTTTTTCTTGTCATTCTGGTTGGGTGTTTTCTGCTTCCTTATATTCTAAAGCACTGATATGATTCTTGGTTGTATCCCCACTACTGTTGATTCCCTGTAAATTGTTCTTCACTTAAGTTACAGTATCCTTAATTTCTGACTGGTTCTTTTTTATAGTTTCTATGCCCTTTTTTATGCTATTGAGGTCCTCACTAAGTTCCTTGAGCATCCTTAAAACCAGTGTTTTGAACTCTGCATCTGTTGGATTGCTTATCTCCATTTAGTTCAGCTCTTTTTCTGCATTTTTATTCTGTTCTTTCATATGGGCCATGTTTCTTTGTCTCCTCATTTTGGCAGCCTCCCTGTGCTTGTTTCCATGTATTAGGTGGAACTACTTTGATTCCCTGGTTTGGTAGTGTTGCCTAATGTAGTAAGCGTTCCATAGGGTCCAGTGGCACAGCCTCCCCTATCACCCAAGCTGGGCACTCGAGTTGTGCCCATCATGTGGGCTGTGTACAACCCCTCCGGCAGCTGAGCCTTGATTGCTGTTGGTAGGCCAATGGGAGGGATTTACCCAGTCCAATCAGCTGCAAGGATGGCAGTGACCACTGACCACCAGCCTCCAACCACTGTGAAGGACCAGCTTGTAGGGGCCCACTCCACAGGGCAGGACTTACTTCAGTAGGGCTCTAGTGCCTGCTGAGTCCGCCCCCTGAGTATGTCGCTTCTGGAGGTGGTTGGGTGGCGCTGCTCTGATGTGGTCTGTAGTCGTTCACTGGGTGCATAGGCTTTGGGGTCTTTGGGAGATTGAGGCCAAGGTCAGCCACCCCACGTTCAGTCCGGAGCCACCCAAGTAAGCTACAAAGCAATCTGCAGTTGGCTGCTATCTGTGCTGGGCTTAGAATTGCACGAGCAAGTCCAAGCTGTGAGCCAAGACCAGCTGCTTTGCTGCTAGCGCTGGGCCTAGGGCCACTTAGCAATAGGCAGGGGGCATGCTGAGGCCAGATGCTGTCTGTTTGAAATAATTTAGGAAAATATGAAGCATGAGGCAAGACGAAGCATTTGTATGGAAAAGCCACCTGAAACCGCCTGGGTGGGTCAGAAGGTTGGGTAGCAGGGACCTCAGGAAATCACCAGGGTGGGGCAAACAATGTAAGCCAAGTTGATGGAGTCTCAGATATGGTTTCCGCCTGCCAGCTCTGTGGCTTTGTGGGTGGAGCACTCAGAGAATGACCAGTGGCCTCTGCCAGCACTTTTGCCTGGGAGTAAGTTGCCCCCAGCTCTCACCCTGATTCTGGCCAGTTTAGTTCCTCCCTGTATGTCTCTAGTGCCTTTCAATCTGTTGCCCCTATGCTGGAGCTCAGAGGGAGTGAGTCTGAATAGGTCTGTGTGCAGGCCTTTTAAGAGGAAATGCCTGAGACTCTAGCAATTGTTCTTCCACAGCCTCAATCCCCACTGGTTTTTACAGCCAGAAGTTATGGATACTTTTCTTCCTGGCACTGGAGCCCTGGGCTATGGGGCCTGGTGTGGGGCTGGGACCCCTCACTCCAGAGATATCCCTCCCAATATTTTTCCACCATAACGTGGGTTGGGACCAGCCTGTTCTGCATCTCCACCCCTCCTATCAGGCATGTTGTAGTTTTTTCTTTAATTCTATAGTTGTAGGACTTCCACTCAGCTCAATTTCTGATGGTTCTTAATGATAGTTGTTCTGCAGTTTAGTCGTAATTTTGATGTGGTTGTGAGGGAAGATGAGTTGTGTTTACCTATGGCACCATCTTGATCAGGAGTTGGAAAATTTTTAGTTTTAAGTTATAGTTAATAAGGTTAGTAATTAGTGCAAGTAAAAAGGAATGGAAGGTAAGACCCACCCTGATTCCAGAAGACCACGAGCAATTCCACCTTTGTGACCCAAGCAGACCTAAAGTAATCAAGATGGTATCTGAGCCATTGTGCTCCAGATAGAGACATCCACCCTGATAAACAATCACTGGTCAGCAGATGAAAGGATGCTAGGAAAATTGCCAGATTGCAGCTTTTCCCTGAATTCCAAACCCCTGACCTACACTTTTCTTCTCCTTATAAAAAGGGTGACTTTGAAATGAAATGTAAGATGGTCTTTTAGGGTACATAACCTGCTGTCTTCTCAAATGGCCAGCCATCTGAATAAAACACCCATAAAGATTCAATCTCTGTCCTCCTTATTGGTCCTGGTGGCAACATGCCACATGAACACAGACTTTTCTGGTTTCAGTATCTCTAGCAATTTCCTTCTTCTACACACAATTAATTTTTCCTACAAAAATTCATGCAGATGAGGGGGGTTGAAGATAGCGGGATCAGGCGGAAAAAGAAAAAGAACTTACGGACATGGACAACAGTGTGGTGACTGCGGGGTGGGAGGTGGGTGGAGGGAGAAGAGGATCTAAGGGGGATAAATGATAATGAGAAAAAATGCAATACAACATTCATGCAGAAAATTCCCTTAGAAGCTTGTATTTTCATTTCCCCACTGTGACCCTCTCCTGTTTGTGTCTTCCTTGAGCCTAATGATTCCTAAGCTCTTCAGGAGAGGGACCATGCCACTCACCTGAGCACACCATGGCCCTGCCACATGGCACACACTGCTGCCACATGGCAGGAGCTCAAGAAATGTGCTAGATAAATTCACCATTCATTTCTATTATTTTTATTAATAATTTGAAAATGCCTCGGAGCCTGACCATGGGAAGAACTTAGAACAATAAAACGTAGAAGGTAACAGCAGATCACTGTTTCATGTTCTTTTACATCTTATAGAGCATTTGTATCAATAACACACACACACACACACAGTTTAAAAACTCATGCTGCAGTGTTATTCCTCCCTTTTCTCTGTCCTCTGAAAACTGCCCGAGGTGTGTGCTTGCCCTTGTGTCGCTGCTCTGCCCCGCCGCCCTCGTGCCTGCAACAGTCAACCCTGATCTGCCCTACATTGTTACTTGCCACTTAATGCTGTAACCCTCACAACAGGCGTGCAGGTCCCCTGACCCTAGGTCATTGTCTGTTCTCCCTTTCTCTCTTCTGTTTCTTTGCTTTCCAGACATTTCATTTCTGCGGTTGGGTTGATTCCTTCACTAACCCTATTCACTCACTAAGTCTAGCCCAGTGACAACCTTGTATAGTTTTACTACAGACACTAAATTTCACTGCCTGACCCCTCCTCTATCCATGGCAGATGCCAGTGCACTTTTCTGTACATTAAGAGAGCAGAGTCTAGTAAATGACCTTCTTCAGCATCTCCAAGCAATTTCCTTACTTAGACAAATTTTCAGGTCATTATGAGATGATCACACCTCTAACCACTTATTTCCAATGCACTGTATGCTAAAAAGAATTTAACTGAACATTCAATTGTCAGTTCTGGGATACCAGATTCATAGAAATATAATGTGAGCATGTGGTCTAGACCCAGCTCCTCACCTTCGCTCCTTCGTTTGTGCAGGAGAAGCCTAAAATGCTGTTACAGAACCCAAGTCTGATGATTTGATATGAAAGAAACTCTCCACACTCTTCATCTAGCCCAGCCCAGGATGTGGGACCACCCGAACACCTGAAATGTTACCTGCTGTTTAAAGCTAAAAACAAATGAAAATGTGAGGACAAGAGGAGATTTGCTTTTTCTGTGACTGAAAATCCAGATGTTGCTGTTAAACAAACTACGAGGAATACAGTCTGGTGTTTTCAAATAGCTTTTGCCAGCATTTGTCAATGTTTACATTTGATGTGGATGGTCTGTGAAAGTACAGCGGCGCTAGAGAAGCTCTGCTGACTCTGGATAAGGTCCAGCAGGCTTTTGAGGTCGTACGGGTAGGCAAGGGGAGAATGAAGACATTCTAAGACTTCTGACTCCAGATTTCTTGTTTTGATTATTAAAAATACCCTGCCATTACGAGTGAGGAAAAGCTCGTGTCTAAACTTTGGTTTGAATTCTCACAAATTCTGAACACAGGCCAGAGTCTACCTTCTCTTTGGGGAAAAGCAATTTCCTTACTTAGACAAATTTTTAGGTAATTACGAGGTGATCACATCTCTAATCATTTATTTCCAACGCACTGCATGCTACCAAGAATTTAAATTTAACCTAACATTCAGTTATCATCTTTTGGATACCAAATTAAATGGAAGGTAACTAATATTCACCCGAATAAGAGTGCAAACAAACGCATGATGTCAGAATGCCACTCTCCCCTACATCCGCAGTATCTCCAACACCAGAATCACAGAAATATAATGTCCATCGAAGATGCTAATAAATTGATTGAGTCAGCCTTCCCCACTGAGTTTGGTCTGAGCCTCTGAGTCCTGTTGATCTAGCCCTGCAGGAAATTACTGTCAGTGAACTAGACGCTGACACTTGAGATAAAATTGTTTTTCATGCTTACACTGTGATAATAATTAGAAGTGTGGAATTTCTTTATTGACCTTTAACAATGGTAAAATATCTTTTCAGTGAGTAACAAATGCTGGAGACAATACTTTCAAATAAAGAAGAAAGAATCCTTTCTGACTTTTCTGTCTTTACCATGTTTGTTCCAGGAAGAGCGTGGACGGGACCTGCAGCTGAATTCAGTATTCACTCAGACAGCCGGCTGTCTGAGCACACTGTCACCTGAGGCTGCATGCCAACTTGCACATTTTTTTCACTCTCAGAGCTCTTCCTAGGAGGAGCTGCCATTTAATTCGTGTCCGGCTTTCACCCAGAAACAAATGTTTCCATTGATACCGAGTAACTGGGTGAAGAAAAAAACAGTATGGACGCTCCTCAGGGTGAGAGGAAGAGAAACGGGGCACAGGGTGTGAGGGCGGGTCAGTGGGGTGGCTACCACGGGGGGGTCACGGCTGAGCCTTGACGCTGACATTTGCTCATGGCCTGCAGAAGGGGACTCAGAACACAGTGGCCACCCGACAGCCTTCCACGAAGGCCTCTCATGATTCTGGAGTATTTTGTTTTTATGGAGAAATCTTCCCCTTTCCGGTTTTTCCAGTTACAGCTGACTGAGCCAAGCAATCCTCCTCCCCGTTATTAAATAATATGCATTAATTGGCCCCCAAAATCCATTTAAAATGTACCTAATAGAGAGGGAAAGCTCGGTAAATATTGACTGAATGAATGAACGAGGAAAGAAATAACTGGTGAGCAGGGGTAGAAGAGAATCAGTCCCCAAGGCTGGAGTTACCGGTCCCCGGCCCCTGGACCCGTTGCCTGCACAGCCTCTTCCACGTCACCTGGAATCCCGGACCCGTGCCATCGTGCCTGAGATTGCAGTGGGAACAAGGCCACAAGACACGGTTCCTCTGAACTCTGGTACCAAACTGAAGAGTTCTGTTTTGAAAACCTCTCATGAATGAACGCAGCACCCACAGAATGACAATTTCATTAGGAAACTGGGCCGCAAAGGTAAGCAGGCCGCAAAGTCCTGGAAGCTGAAAAAGGTTCCTGGGCCAAGACACTGTTAGTCCTCACTGAAGACAGAGCCTGCGCTCTCAGCCGGGAGCGGTGTCCCCAGATCAATGACTGTGAGGCGGTATACTGTCCCAGCTCTGATGAGCTCCTGATGCAGCACCCTCGGTTAGTTCGCTCGGCTTGCAGTAGAATTTTTATTACATGCCTTACCAGAAAATGTAGATTTTTTTGAAGTTTGGAAAGGTCCCCGCCCCTTCTCCATTTCAGGTCTTTCCCAGCTTGAAACCAGGCCAGGTGGGTTATAGACACTGTGGACACACACGGGCCCAGGAGGGCAGTGGTGGAACTGAGGCCTGGACCACTCTCCCATTTCTCATTTCAGCAGACACTAGATGGGGTTGTCTGGCCGTGAGCTGGTGGTCACTGCCCTTTCTCCCCCACCCCTCCTGATGGCTCCCCATTCCTCTCTGCTGGCCAGTGAGCCCCCTGCCAGGTGGAACACCCAGAGAGAAGCACTTACTCCCAGAAACTTATGAATGAGACACTTGTGTGCATGCATGTCATCCCTGGTGTTGGGAAAGAGCTTCCACCACCACAGAGAAACACCCTGAGCAGCAGAGAAACGGCCGGCAGCTCTACCCTCCTCCCCTCGGCCCTCCCTCATGGCCTACCAGCCTTGAGGTCCTGTCGTTTGTGCTCCTGCACCATCGCCCCAGGGGGTCTCCTCCTTCACCGCAAACCACTGCCTCTCTCTGACTCATCAGGGTCCTCTAGCTGGTCTCCTGGCCACGAGGTTCACATGCTTCTCAGCCACTCACTACAGGTCACCAGACTGCCCCTCCCCAAACACCCGAATGCTTCCTGCTTCAAGTCTCTCCAAGGCTTCCCCACCTCCCACCAAAATCTCAGTCTTGACTCCCTGGGCAGCCCCTCCTTGATCTCCCAGCGCTACCTCATTTTTTCTGCCAAACTTCAGGTGCCCGGAGTTTCAGCAACAGTAAACCACTCTCATGCACTGAGCTACTTTAGATGCAGCTCATGTGTGACTTCCTTGAGAAGTCTTCTGTGGCAGCTCCACTGTCAATGCCCACCTCCCTATGCGTCCGTCACACCTCACACACAGGACTCTAACAGCATTTGTCCTCACTGTGGCTGCCTGTCCTCACATCTTTCTCCCAGAAGCAGGAGTGATGTTGAATGTGCCTATATCCTTGGTGACATCAGGCGAGTGCCTGGCAACAGTGCCCAGCAGGTGTTTACTGAATGGATAATAAAACCAACCACTCCCCAGCTCCTTTTAAATGGTCTCCATTTTACTCTATTGTTTGGTATGTGAGCCATTAAAACTTTTCAGAAGAAGGCAGGATATAAAAACAAACTTGGTAAAGTAGTTAAGCAATAACTTAATTGTAAAATGAAAGGAAACCAAGTTGTTTGGAAGCAAATGAAAAGCTTAAGCAACTGCATCAGGATTCACAGCCTGACCCTCCAGCTGCCCCTTACAGGGCAACCGCCCTGGTTCTCTTCTCGTTTCATTTCCTGTATTTTTATTTGTATTTCTACTAACATCTTATTGGCACTCATTTGTGAATGGAACAGGCTTTTTTTTTTTTTTAAAGCAAAGCTTGTTGAACTTTTCTGTGTGTCTTGTATGTGCACACATGTGAACATTATTTAGATTTAAAGATGGCAGTTACGGAGAAAATGGAACATTTTGAATAGTCTCTGTCGGAAATCTGCTAAGGAGACCAACTGTTTGGTCTGTCAAAGAACCTATATTTGATTTAAAAGGGGGCATTGAATAGCCTCAGCTTTGCTCACAGAAGACTGTAAAAATTGTCATTGAATTTGACATAAGGGATTGTCAAGAAAGAGAAGAATTTTTTTAAAAGAATAAAACATGAAAAAAAAAGAAATATTAATAGTTAAGACTTTCATGCTACATGACCAGGCCTGTTGACATGTTAACTCATTTAATTCTTACAATGAAAGGAGGTAGGTGCTATTATTTGTCCTTTTCAGAGATGGGGAAACTGAGGCATAGAGCTCACACCACTGCCATGTGGCAGAGCAAGGCAGTGAACGAGGGTAGTGAGGCTTCAGCATCTAGGGCCTTCACCACCCTGCCAAACTGCCGCTGATATGAACACCTGGAAAGGATGGGTATCATTGAACAACACTAGTTTCTGATAGGGTCCTACAGTGCCAAGTAATGAGGCCACGGTCGCTGTGCTCAGGAAGCTGACAGGGCAGACAGGGAGACGGCAAGACATAGCAAGCACATCAACCCATCCGTCCATGCGTACATAAAACAAGCGGGAGTCACCGAGAGGGACGTGTGTGACGCAGCCAGGCCGAGATGCAGGCACACCCTGCCCGTTAAGAACGGAAGGGGCTCAGAGGGTGAGCTTTACCTCCATGGCGCCAGTCAGGGGATGCTCATGGCAAGTGATATCATCGACTGTGTGAACAAATGAGGAAATCAAAACAGGAGGGTCGAGGTAGTTAAAAATATTTCCAGTAAAGAAAAGAAGCTTAAACACAATGTCAGAAGAAAAAACAAAGGAAAGAAGAATTGATTTAAGAGCAGTGTACTTTGCTGTGATGCAGAGAAAAAAATTTGTTTCAATTCCCAGATACCAGTTGTACTAATGTCAAAAAGCCATGTCTCGGGAATTTGCAACACATGCGTTTAGTCATTTACACAGTAGCTCCCCCCATTAAGGACTGCAAGTTGCCGCCCACCTTGTAATTTAAGGGTTAGGGGAGAGCCCAGTCTATTATACAACAGCGTTCAGTTCCTAATTGCTCAGGAAGACTCAACAATAACTTTAGGAGGGCAGGGTTACAAATTATGTTTGGTTTTGTTGATACATTTCTGGCATTGCAGACGGCTTCTGGTTTTGGGGCACGCCCCATCTTTCAGTCCCAAGCCAGGGCATGTCAGCCCTGGCAGGTGAACGTGGCTTCTGATTGAATGGCAGAAATAATCACTGGGGTTCAATCCAGCTCATCTGCACTTCAAAGTTTGTTGAATGAATAAATGAACAAGTATTGGACAGCGTTTCACATTTCCCATATCAGATGAAAAAATTTACAAACTCTCCATATATGTAAAATATGCATATCAATGTTACATTTAGAATTACCTGCTCAAGTCATTGAGGTTCAGGCAGGTTTAACTACATCTCTGAGGGGCTAGAGGGCTCCAGCTAATGTGTGTGTTACGTTCAGAAGTAATTACTGAAGTGAGGGAAAAAAAGAGTCAAGAGAATTTTCAAATTCTCATTATGTGGTTGAAAAAACAGAGGCAGGAATTTATACATTCAGGTGTCTTTGTGAGTGAGTTTCGGAAAGCTGCCAATGTGGTGTGTGATTTGTCTGGTTCTTTCCAATTTTCAGTTGAGCAAACACAGATGCTGAATGGAGGAGAACACGAGCTCTTGGGGTCTGTTTCACCCAGGCCAGCCCTGGTGTGGAACTCGGAATGGAACAGAGGAGGCAGAAGGGCCATGACCACAAACACAGAATCACAGCGCTGAGGCCTGGGCACCCACAACGCCAGACACTTTCAACTCCCGAGGCCTGAGATTTAGAAATACTACCAACCTTCTGTGCCTTTTAAAAAATACCGCTGTCATCAGGGATAGCTCCTTAGGCCTCCCAAACAGCGTTGCTAGTCTGCCTTCTTTGAACCCGGCTTTGTTATTGAACATAGTAATTCTGACAGCTTCCTAGATATGAGGATATCATATTTCTTTGGTAAAAATTTCATTCGTAAAGCACTTAAATATAAGGTGACTTCTCTTTACTTTAGGGATTAGTTTTCTGGGGAGGAAAGGAAACACGCTCACTGCCACGATCCCCACGCACAGGTGTTAGAACTTCAGTCATTTGTGCTGTGCTCTGCTTTGCTTATCCCCCACCCTTCATTCATCTTACCCAGCCTCTTCTTCTGGTTAAGAAAGGGTCGAATGGGTACTGACCCTCTATCTACTGAACAGCGAGTTTCACCCTTGCAGGTTCACTGTCCTCAGTACTTAGCACTGAGTCTGGCATATGGCAGCACTTAGTGAATATTTGCGGACCAAATGAATAAATGAACTGCAAAGACAACAGGCTTGAAACTAGGCTCACCCTCCTCCCATTTCCTTAGGCACTATTTTCTATTACTAATAGAGTAACACTCCATCTAATATCCTGGGGCCCTCTTTATCTGGAAACAGTGGGAGAAGACCCAACCCATCTCCCCACAAGAAAATAGCTGCTGTGAAGGAAACTGTGAAGGAGAAATAAGAGAGTTGTCAAGCAAACTTAGACCTGTAAAATTATGCCCCAGGGCAAACCAAGTTATGCCGGTAGATTAGAAGCCAGACAGAGGGTTGGGCAGGGACTGAGATGCTGAGAAATGACATGCAACAGATGGCCTTCTCCAATTCCCCCACCTAGACGAGAAATTGCTGCCCAAACTTACAGCACTAATGAGTTGGAAGAGGCAAGCTGCAAAACCTGGGTGTCCTGACATCCCATCCAAACGCCTTCCCACTGCCCAGATATGTCACAGCCACACAGGGGTTCAATCATGTCCAGGAAGCCCAGGAAAAGCCTTTAAGTTGCATCTCTGTGCGGCAAACAGTAGGCTTTAGCTGGCAGGGTAAGCTTCAGTATAAGAATCTGCATTCCTGTGTGACAGCGTCAAAGTCTGCTGACTCTCCTGGTGGCCCTGGCTTGAACCCTCTTAGTCATCTCTTGATTACCACGCTCTTCTGAGGCACTCCTAGCAACAGAAGGTGACCACGGTCAGCTCTTGCTGATCCCTTACTGTGGACCTGCCCTGTGATAAGCCCTTGACATGCGTCATCGTCTCCTTTAAACCTCGCAACCACCTATGGGACGAAGACTACCATCACACACATCTCATACATGAGGAAAGGGCGGGTCCGTGAGATTAAACGACCTGCTCACAGCTCACAGGTTCTAAGGGACCGAAACAGGACTTGGTTCCGGACACAATCACCAGGGAGTTCATCCTTTTCGCCACAGGCCATACTGCCTGCCTACCGAAACTGGTTCCTCTGAATTCAGTCTTTCTTTCCTTACCGCCACAGTTCAGTTCTTAGCCCCTCACACCTATGCTACTGCCCTGCCTCTTCTCCTAGCCTCTTCTGTGGTGTTTTCTCCTTCCCTTCATTTCTGCTCATCTTTCAAAACTGTGATTCTTCTACGCAGCTGAGAGGTTTTTCTCACGTAATCAGTTTTCTGCAGACACCAAATGGGTGTCTGACAACTCTAGTGAATTCTGATATGACCTTCCTGGAGTGGGCAGCGGATCCCACAAGGTGAGGGGTCAGTCCGACAATACTGCCGCTACTTCAGGTGACAGTTGGCTGTCCTGGGCCACCGGTGCTCCTGACTGATCAGCTGTCAAACCTCCACAAGTTTGATAGTTTGCTAGAATGACTCACGAAGTTCAGGAGAGTGCTTTAGTTACTCTTACTGATGTATTATAAAGGATACAAGTCAGGAGCAGCCAAACAGAAGGCACGCATAGGGCAAGGTGTAGAGGGGGTAGGGGATGTGCGTTTTCCATGGCCTCTCTGGGCACACCACCCTCCCAGCACCTCCATGCATGCACTAGCCCAGCAGCTCTCTGAACCCCACCACTTAGGGGTTCATTACCCAGGTGCAATTGATTAAATCACTGACCATTGGTGACTAGCTCAATCTCTGGTCCCTCTCCCATCCCAGGAGGTTGAGGGGAGGCTGAAAGTTCGAACCCTCTAATCATGGCTTGGTCTTTCTGGCCACCAGCTCTCATTCTAGAGCTATCTAGGGGTCTCCAGCCAGAAACTGGGTACAGAGACCAAATATTCCTTTTTTCTTATACCAGAGTCACACTCTACTCAGAAACCTCCAGGGGCTCCCCTGACAATAGAGGAGAGCCCAAACTTTTCCAGGTGGCCTGCGAGCTATACACAACCTCACCTCCCACGATTCCTACCACGCGCCATGGTCCAGGCTGGTCCGCCTTCCAGATTCCAGCCTCTGCACCTGTGCCCCATTCTTCTACCCTTTAACTCAACTGAAAGATTTCTTAGGGCACCATTTGTTTAAAGATGTGAGGGGGAGTAGAGGGCTCCGGTCGCTCAAGAAAGCCATCTGGTAGTCCTTAGTCAAAGTCAGTATACGCATGCCTGTGGCCGGCAATTCTGCCCTTGTGCGTGGACCCCAAAGAAATCCTCACAGGCGGGGCCTGCGGGAGGCTACTCGGAGCAGCACGTTTGTGGAGTTGCAGTGTGATCTGTGTGATCTCCAAGTGCACCCATCACTCTGGGGTGGAGGGGGGAGAAGATGGCATAGTCCGTGGAGATCTCTGTGGAGCATGATGCACATTATGTGTACATGCACGGTCGACACAGAGTGACAGGGACAAATCATACAACCAGTTTAGGACAAAAGTAAGGAGCAGAATGAGTTGAGTAACAGGATGAGTTATATGATTTAAAAATACAAGCACCTCAAACAATAACGAACGTTCTGCAAGTACACACAGAAATAAAACATAAACATCTAACACGTTAGAATGATTACCTAAGTGGGACATGAATACCTGGCTAGTGGTCCCCTAGGTGGGTTACAGACTGGGACCATGGACCCCACCCCAGCTGCTGGCTCAAGTACCTTGGAGCAATGTGTGGACAGAAAGTGGACTCTCAGGCCAGCGCCTCAGAAGCAGCGGTAGCTAGAGAGAGGAGGTTGTCCTTCTCTACGAGGCTATCTTCCTCACAGCCCACCCACCTCCATGGCGACCGTGAGAATCTCATCTCTAGCGATGACTTTGTTTGGCTTTGTACTTTGGGGGTGGGGGATGTCATCAGTCTGGTCAGTGAGTAAACGTTAAGGAGAGTTTAGACAATGGGACTTAGAAAAGATGGGGAAGCGGGTCGAGGAGGGAGGTAGACTGTGCCAGGCTGTCAGAATCAGATAAACTGATAGCTGCAAAACCCAAACCTGCCCTTCCTCTCAACTTGAAAAAAATTTTTATTTTATTTTATTTTTTTCTGCAGAGCACCTGGACTGAAACCTCTACTGAGCACTTGCAACAAGCCAGCAGGGTGCTAGGGAGTTTCACGTGAATTATCACAGGTATTATTCACAAATCCCCACAGGGTGGGGGTTATCCCTCCTGTTTTACAGTTGGGGAACCTGAGATCAGAGAAAGTAACCTGGCCACACTGGTCCACACTGTGAGTGCAACCATGTTGTCTTCCTACTGCCTGGGGAACACCAGCCCTTCCACTGCTCCAGCGACCAGCTAGCCGCTTTTGACGTCCTCTGTCTGGAGTTTTCTGCCTGGCAGCGGGTCCAGGTCTCCAGTCTCACCGTGGGACCTCCAGGGCTATCGGAACTGCTTCAGCTGCTCTCGCTGGAATGTAGCAGGTCTGGAAAGTCTACATCTCCTCAGAGACTCATGCTGGAGGGAACTCCTGGGGTTAAGCTACGTTTTAGTAACTTCCTCTTTGCCTCCCCCACCACTGAGTCCTTATTTGTTGCTCTTCTAACTAGGTCCAGTTTTTAGAGAACTGGGGAGTGCCCCTCCACAATTGTTTTCCACTCTGATCTGAATCTCCAGCTTCCTGAGATGCAAGATGTGGTAGGAGGTAAGGGGTGGGGGTGGGGGGGACAGAATCCTTTAATAAATTCTCGGAGAGTAGTATAAACAAAATGACAGTGAAAAATCTCTATAAAACAAGATATGGCAGAGTTTTGCCATACGCTAAAGCATTACAAGAAACTAGGATTTTATGCAGGTCAAATGATGCTAGTCAAATGCCAGAAATGCACAAAGTTCTGAGGCGATGGCATCAGAAAGGTGGTTTCCAACCAGCCTTACCATTGGTGTCCCTCACCCTCTTTACACCCTGCCAACTATGTACGTAGCCTATTTTTCGAGTCCCAGGCCAGTCAGTTTGAGTGAAATGTAACAGAAAGTAATTCTATCTGACATAAAGTATTTGAAAATTCCTGGTGGTGATTATAACTTGCAGATCGCCCAAGCCTCACCCAGAATCCTGTCATAAACACTTGCTAAGACGATTAATACCACAAGCTCAGTTTGACTTAAAGAGGAAAACAGTATTATTAGTCAAAACTATGAATTTTCCTTTTTTTTTCACCAAAAGGAGTTTGTACAACTGCGAAGAAAAGGGTGTCACGAAAAGAAAAATTTACAAAGTTGTGGTTTATATGTGAAGTTAAAAAAAAACTCATGTAAGGTTTATTCTACCCCTCTGGAGGGGATATGGAGATATAGACTATTAACAGTTCAATTAAATAAATACTTATTTTGCCATTACCATGTGCAAAGAATCGGGCACGCTGACCTCTGGAGATACCAATGCTGAGATCACACAGAGTTCTTGAGGCCCACAATTCTTCTGTGGAGTCAGCGGCTGGGGAGCCCTCCAGATAAACTCTGGGACCCAGGGATCCCTTCGAATTGTCGCTGCTTTGAGCGTTCCCGATAACCTTAAAACCGACAATCAGAATGGAGCGCAGCTCTCTGACCTTCTCTCATCTCTCTAAAATGAGCTTCCTTATTAGAGGGGGGAAAACAAATCCAACTTAAGCTAAACAACTCTATCCTCTTATCATCTTTTCCTGTCCTTTCTCTAAGTTTCCAGGAAAAAAACAGCATTGTGCTTTGCTGACCTCTGTGCTCTCCTTACACAAGGTATATTATTAGCGCTTCGTATCCCAGGCTGGACCACACCTCTCCTTCCCCTCCACACCCGTGGACTTTACCCATCTCCCTGGACCCTTGCTCGGTTCTTTGTCTTCTGAAGTTCCTAAGATTTCTTGTCCCAGTTCCTCTAGGATTTCACACAAAGTTAAACCTGGATGGTGGCAGTTTGCTTAAACAGACTAACAAACAAATAAACCATATATATGTTTTGGTTACACTTACTTAGTAATGTGTAACCCCTCTCCACTGTTTTTCTAAAATTCAGTCCAACAAATAAGGCATAACCTTAACAGAGTGTTTGGGTGCTTGGACTTAAACTTTTGCATGCATTTTAAGACTCCCTTATCTCTTAAGTTAGACTCTTCCTAAGTCTCTGCTGCCAAACTGATTTTACTGAAATCCTTTGAAACCCCAGGATATTGGTCCTCTCTGGAAATTTCTTTCCTTTTTTAAAAATTTACGCAGCAGTGTGTAGTAATAATAATAACTAACTTTTAGAGAAACAGTATGTACTCTGTGCCAGGCAAAACTTTGAGGGAGATACAGCTCTTGTCCCCACTTTATAGAGTCTAGATGGAACTGAGACACGGAGAGAGCAAATAATTTGCACACATAAGGTAGATGATCAGGGAATCTAACCCGAGGCTGTGAACTTAATCAACGTCAAGCCCCAGGGTCAAATAGCTCTGGAATCCACACTTATCCAGCCTCCATCTTTTGGGGCTGGTGCCCAGGATAATGTACTCAACCGCTTTGACTCTGAGTTTCCCTTCCAACAAAATCGAGATAAAACACTCTTAGAGAGCTGGAGCAGTAACTGAGTGAGGTGCGTTGCGGGTCTACGTGGGTCCCTGGCACTGGATAGTTGTCAAGCTCCCTCGCAACCCCGCTGAACCCTCTCATCGGCAGGACTGGGTCCTGCTCCTCTAAATGCCGCATCTCACTGTGGAGGCCCAACCAACTTCAATACGTTTAAGGCTAATCATCCAAGAGGCTTCTGCCTCTGCATCTACCTGGCACACTAGCTGGAGTCTCACTTTCTCCCCACATCTCTCCCAGATCCTAGGGTTGCCACCTCGTGTCATGCCATCGGTCCCTCCTGCACCCCGGGTTCTCGCGCCGTCCGGACTCCTCCCGGGGGTCCCTGTGCCTCCTCGCTAGCCGCCAGCTTACCATGGCATCGTAGCCCAGGGCGTTCATGAAGTGCGCCACCTCCGCTCCCTTGTATACGGTGAACCAGATGGTGCCCTGGTACTGGTCACCAGCGTCGAGCAGCAGCACGTGGGGCTCGGCCGCGCGGATCCGCTGCACTTGGGTGTACAGCCTGGCTACGCCTCCCACGCAGCGGCTGGCGTTCACGCACTTGCTGGAGTCCTCGCTGGTTTGCTCCAGCCGGCTGTGCACATCGTTGGTGTGGAGGATGGTGAGTTCCCAGGCGCCGGCCGCCTGCCACAGCAGCGCGCCCAGCGCTAGGAGCCGCGGCGCTAAGGCCTGTGGGGCTCGGGGACCCATAGCTGCGGCGCGTGGAGTGGGCGCAAGTACAGGCGAGCGGGGCGAGCCGCAGTGAGCTGCGGTGAAGGCAGGCGAGCGGAGAAGCGAGGCTTCTAGGAGAGCGGGGCGGGACCGGGGCGGGACCGGGGCGGGCGGTCTTTCAGCCAGGAGTCCGTCCCCGCGGCCAGGCTCGCGTGGTCACCCGATGCGACCCTGGCACCCGGGGCGCCCCGGGCGGCGCTGGCGGCTGGCACCCGCTCCTGCAGGAACAGTGGGAAAGTTGTTCCCGGCGAGGAGCGAGCACCGGCCACGATCTCGGCCCAACCCAAGAGCCTGGGCGTCCGCGATCCCACTGCTGGCGGAGCTGGGTGGTCCCCCTGCGCCTACCACCTGGCTGATTCTCGCCTCTTTTGAGGAACGATTTTTTCTAAAGAGAAATCGCACTGTTTGTGTTGGACTTGTGGCGGGTTGTTCGAGCTCGTCACTGGAGAGAGCGAAAGAGGGTAAAGAAAGGAGGTGGGAGGAAAGGTGGGCGACATGGTGGGGGGCGGGGTGGCGTATAAGGTGGGGAGACTAGTAAAGAGAGATTGAGGAGAGAGACGCGCTTTGCATTTTGTACAGTGGGAACCAAGAACGGATTGTGAGAGGCAACCAGCCAGTCTCTTTCCAGTCATTGTGAGAGCTCGCTAAGTCTTCTTTGTTTAGACGTAGAATCTTAGAAGCTAAGAAATAATCCAAATCCAGTCCGCGTTTATTTACTATTATTTACTATTAAAACCTTAGCAATAAAACAGCAGTGGTTTCGTAGACAGCTATTGGAAGCTAAAACGAACCGTGGGGAGAACAATTAGTAGTTATGAGTGCGTGCTGCAGCCTTCTGTGGCTTCTGCAGGCGTTTTTTCCTTTCCGTCCTATTTTTGAGGGTTTAATGTGTTAAGGATGATGGTCCACACCCTTTTAAGGCAAACATCTTTTAACGCAAAGCTTTTGACAAGCAGGGTAATAGGAATACAATAAACAAGTCAATATGATAAACAAGTCATTCTCATAATCTTATTTTAAATGGCAGCGTTGCCCTCTGTCTAACAGATTGATGCCTGAGCGCAATCAATCTAGCCGCTTTGGTTGCTGCACTGGGATGGGTGGGTGAAAACGGTGAAAGGGATTAATAAGAAGTGCAAACCACCAGTTATAAAATTAGTCACAGGGATATAAAGTAGAGCATAGGGAATATAGTCATAGCATTGTAATAACTATATATGGTGTCGAATGTGTGCTAGCCTTATCGTGGTGATCACTTTGTAAGATATATAAATGTCAAATCACTATGCTGTACACTATATAATATTGTATATCAACTACAATTTTTTAAAAGTAATCTAACCACTTTGGGAAGGGAAGGAGAAGGGTATTAGTTTGGAGTCCCTGCTAGGTGTCCCATGATTTATGCTTTACAGAACAGCAGATGCAGTCCTCACAGTTCTTCAGAATTCAGCAAACCAGTCATGTGCTTTTTTTAAAAAGTATTTTAGGGTGAAATATACATAACAAGATTTATAATTTTAACTATTTTTAAGTGGATGACTCAGTGGCATTAAGTATGCTCACATTGTTTTACGATCATCACCACCATCCATCTTCAGAACTTTCTCATCTTCCCAAACTGAAACTCTAGCCATTAAACACTACCTCCCCATTCCCCCTTTCCCTCAGACCTTGGCAATCATCATTCTACTTTCTGTCTCTATGAATTTGAGTACTTCAGTTATATAAGTGGAATCATAGAATATTTGTCCATTGGTAACTGACTTATTTCATTTTGTGTAACGTCCTCAAGATTCATCCCTGTTGTAACATGTGTCAGAATTTCCTTCCCTTTTAAGGCTGAATAATGTTCCTTTGTATGTATTTATCATATCTTTTTTATTCATTAATATATCAACGAACATTTTTTTTCACCTTTCAGCTATTAAGAATAATGTTACTTGAATGTGGTGTACAAATATCTTTTTAAGTTGTTACTGAACTAAATGGGTTCATTTACACGTATGCATCAAAACCCAATCAAATATGAAAAGGAGTTTGGAGCAAAGAAAGTAAAGGTGTTTTTTGGTTTTTTTAAAAGAAAATGGTAGCAAACCTGGAGTCAAGGGTGAGCTTGTGCCCAGAGACGTGGCTCCTGGATGGCACAAGGACAGATTATATTTGGGAAAAATTATTAATCATGCTGATTAAGCAAGTTGGATATCAATCATGGCATCATTCTGTCTAGTTTCGTGAGAGTGTGGTAGGTAGGGTCAATGTGAGCCTAGGGCTGAAACACTTAAGAAAAGGATGTTATCTTTAGTTTGAGCAAAACCCTGTTTCTGTGGTCAACCGACTGGAGGCTTTGTTCTTAAGAGTTTGATGCTGACCAGAATCTGACATCCTAAGGACTTAATGATTAAGGAAGGGAGTAAACAAACATAAAGGAGAAAGGGTCATATCAAACAAAAGAAGTTTCTTCATGGTTACAAAGTCTTGTGCTTTCAATTGTGAAAAATGATGTAATTGAACGTAGGTCAGCTGGGACACCAGCCCAGGCACTATAGGCCTTACCAGGGTCCACACTGTCCTGGCTGGGTCACCAAAAATTGTAACCAAATGCAGGTCTAGCTGCCTACCTCTGTGAAAACAATGTTTGAGAGGCAGGTGCTGATGTAAAGGAAAGTGGTTTATTCAGTTACTGGCCTTCTGCAAGAGGGAGGGACTCACAATTCAAAGACCATCTCTACGTCTCAGTGGAGGCAGATGTTTTTATAAGGAGTGAGAGGGGAACAGAGCAAAGAGATCAAGGGAGGGGGTTGAAAAGTTCTCTACATGCAGATGAACACAGTCCATCCCGACAAGGCAAGTGATGGTCCCATGTGCATCATCCTGGTTTAGTCATCCTGGCTTTATGTCATCCCAGCTTCACATTATCCTGGCGCCACAGTTGTAGGTCAGCAAAATCCCAGAGCTAGGATGCCTGAAGGTTGGAGTCTGTATCTTTTGAAGTTAGTTCCTTGGATTCTTATACAAATATACTGTTTATCTACAAGCTACACATTAGTTTGAGTCAGCATTTATAGAAATAATGTTAAAAGAATGGTAGGGTGGGTTACAATTTCCCACTGTTACAATTTTCCACTATTACAATTATATAAACAAAATCACTCCAAAATGTAGTCAGAGCTTCTCTGCATAGGAATTGCCTTGTATGTCTTACTCCTCCAACCTTTGGAGTGTCAAAACTGGGCAAAATATCAGCCTTCGAACCAGGCCTAAAGCAACATTGCATCCCAAACCACAGTTTGCAAAGATAATAAGAAAACCGATACTATGACTATTAAACTGAAAATTAAAAACTTTCTTTAGACTTAACCACTATGCTAGTCTATTGGCACTGATAGGAATGCCTTGCTTCTATTGATAAAATTATTTCCCTTCCCTTGCTCATAAATACCCCTTACCTTCACCTTCTAATTGGAACACTGGGTTTCTGCCTAAATCAGTGCTTGCTGAATAGTTATTCTATAGGATCTCAAATAAATGCTTGTTGCCTCTTACTTTGGCCTTCATTTTTAGGTGAACACATTTATTTTTGGCTATATACTCAGCAGTGGAATTGCTGAGTCATATGGTGGTTCCATTTATTTTGTTGAGGAATTTCCATTCTATCTCCTATAATGACTGAATTATTTAACACTCCCACCAGCAATGCACAAAACTCTAATTCTCCACATCTTCCTCAACTGTATTTTCTGTTTTTTGATAGTAGCCATTTGGGAGGTACTGTCTCATTTGTCCCAAGGCTGTTTGAGAAGTAGTATCTCATTTTGGTTTAAATTGCATTTCTTTGGGCCATGGAGCCTGGGGTGGGGCGGGGCCGAGACACCTCATGCCTCAGGGGGCAGGAACTTCTGTAGCCAAGTTATACCTCCCATTTCATAACCACCATGCGTGGTGGGCCCACCCATTCTTCACCTCGACTCCTTCTACCAGTCTTGACATTGCTTTTTCCATATATCCTTAGTTATAGGACTAACGTTCACCTAGTCTTTAGGTGGTTCTCAGTCACGGTTGTTCTGTAGTTTAGTTATGAATTTGAAGTAGTCATGAGAGGAGCTAAGCACAGCATTTACCTACTCTGCCATCTTGACTGCAAGTGTCCAAAGATAAACATTTTACTAAAGAAGTTACATGCTGGGGCAGGACTACCCACCATGACCTGCCCAGTTAGGAAACATTTTTTCCTCCCTCACACCTCCAAACAACCATTCTAATGTGCTCTCACATTTAATAGTAGATCACACTTAATAGTAGTTCAGGTTTAATAACAATAAATTTATTGGAAAATAAGACACAACTCCATTTGTCAAATCACAGTTGAATCGGAACCACAGGTTAGCTATGGATAAAAAAGTTCTTCAAAACTCAGTGAAAATATTCTTTGAGAGCCAATTAGTTGTATGGTATGTGAAATAAAGATTATTGCTTATTTTATTATTATTTGTAAATTGCATGCTATAGCCCTTCCTATCAGTAAAATCTGTAATAAGTATGTGTCTGTGTGTAAATGTGCGCTTTCTTTTGAAAGTCAGGTGTTACACATTTACCAGTACACCACTGGAACTATCTAATGAATAATTTGTTCAAGTTTCTTTTGTGATGTGAACTTATTTTATTTCTTAACCCAAGTATTCAATAATATGTCTATGTTTCTTTAAATGTGCTGAGACATTGCATTCATTTAGGTGAACTGAATTAAAAATCTGGGGCCTGCTTTGATGTGAAAACAGGGGAAATCTATTTACCCATAGACATCTTGCCACACTTCGTTTACACTGCTCACAGTGTGTTTTTGTTTTACTGGAGAGAAAACTTAACATGATATATAACCTGGCTAAATAATTTGTCCAAGAGCATTTAACTAGTAAGTAGGTAGCAGACAGATTTTGAATACAACTGAGCACTCATGTTAAACTATTAAGCCCTTACAAAAGTGTAAAGGGGTAGACATTATTCCTCTTTTGTAGTAATAAAATTGAGAATCCATGTGTTAAATTAATTGCCCAAGATTCCGCAGGTAAGCAGGTTTTACCCCTTTTAAACATGTAACTGTTTCACACAAATTCTCTGCCCACTCACAGTATTTATACCCTGCTCCCCGCCCCAATCCAGCATCTCTGACAGGAGAGGTCCCTGGTCTGGGGATTTCCAGGGAGACTCAAGAAGCTCGACATCCTCTCTCACAGCTTTTGCCACAGTTCTATAGTCACAGCGGGACAGTCAATGTATATCTGCCCCTTTCATAAACCAGGCCTAATAGAATGGGTTGGGCCTGAGTCATCTGGGACACGTAGAACGTATAGGCTGTGAGGAGACGGCCCTTTTTGCCCACTCCTCCCCTCCGACGCCTCACCGCAGACCCACCTGCTCCGCCACTCGGGGCAGGCAGAAACTCAAGCTGCAGCCTCCGTCATAGCCACTCATGTTATGCCAAAGTCCCCTTAAACTATCCCTGTTCTTTTTAAGTCTTTTTTCTTTTTGTTGCTCTGATTGGGTGTTTTTTCTACCTTGTCTTCCAAATCACTGATTCAGTCCTCTGCTTCACCTAGCCTATGTTTAATTCCTTCTAGTGTATTCTTCATTTCAGATGTTGTATTCTTCATATATGACTGGTTTTCATTCATAGTTTCCATGTCCTTTTTTCATGCTGATGTAGTTCGCACTAAGTTTCTTGTGGTTTCCATAAAATTCCTTGTAGTTCTCACTGAGTTTCTTGAGCATCCTTATAACCCTTACCTGGAACTCTACATCTGACACTGCTTTCCTCAATTTCGTTTAGCTCTTTTTCTGGAGATTCCACCTTTTCTTTCATTTGGTGGTTGTACCTTTATCTCCCCATACTAGTTGTCTCTTTGGGTGTTTTTTTCCCTGTGTATTAGATTGATGTGCTTTGACTCCCAGCCTTTGTGGGGTGGCCTTCTGTGTTAGGTATCCTGTGGCACCCAGGGGTGCAGTCTCCTTGGTCTCCTGAAGTAGATACTCTAGGAATGTCCATTTGGTGGGTTATGTTGCCTCTCCTGTTGGAACTGGGTCTTGATTGTTGTTAGGCCACTCATTGGTGGCATTTTCCTGCCAGCTGGCTGACCGAGAGGCTCAGTTCCAGCCACTTCTAGCAAGCTGTTGTACAGGTGCTGACAAAACAAAACAAAACAAAACAACACAACACATGCAAAAAGAAGCAATTCACAACAATAGCAAAAACAACAATAAAAAAGAAAGAGTAGTAAAAGAAAAAAGAGTACAAGAAGACAAAAAGAAAGAAAAAAGATTATGAGAAGAGAGAAGGAAGAGAAACATTAAGGATAAGGAATAGCCTGGCTGGTGTAGCTCAGTGGACTGAGCATCAGCCTGAGAACCAAAGGGTTACTGGTTCGATTCCCCAGCCAGGGCACATGCCTGGGTTGCAGGCCAGGTCCCCAGTAAGGGGCGTGCGAGAGGCAATCATGCATTGATGTTCCTCTCCCTCCCTCTCTCCCTCCCTTCCCCTCTGTCTAAAAATAAAATAAATAAAATCTTAAAAAAAAAAAACTTAAAAAAAGATAAGTAATAGAGAAAAAGGACAAAAAGAATAAAAAACTAAAAGGAAAGCAGAAAAAAAGTTAGAAAAGGAAAGAGTAAAATAAGAGATATAAAAGAAAAATAGAGGAAGAAAGAAAAAATAGAAGAAAAAAATTATGAAAAAGAAAAAATGAAAATAATGAAAGAGAACAAAGTGGAATTTGTCTCAGTAGAGTTTAGTGCCCACCTGTTGGGATCTCTATTTGGGTACTGCTTTGATGTCGTCTGAAGCTGGTATAAACTAATGTCATATGCTGTTCCCACTTGGCTCCCAGCAACCTGTTCAAAGCTATAAGAAATCCACAAGCTGTGCTGCCTCTGCCAGGCTTGGCTGCACTTAGGCGGGGCCAGGCAGTGCTGCAAGGCCGGCTTTTACCAGCACAGGACCTGGAGTTGGGTCAGCGACCACCTCAAGGCAGGGCAGGATCCTCCTCTTCCTGCCCCTGTCTGCCCCCGCCTGCCTCTGCTTGCCAGCCTGGTATCAGTCTTAGTCACTGAACTGTTTCTGAAAGGGCTTCTGGAAGATTTGGGAGGGCTGGACAACTAGATCTCCTGTGGTGGGGAGGTGCCGTTTTGATTCCGGGGAAGATGGTAGGTGTTCCCCCACACATCTGCCGGTCCCAGATTATTTTCCTCAATGTGGCAGGGCAGAACCCCTAGTAGGTAAGCAAGTGGGGCCTCCAGAGCCCAGAGTTCCCGCCCAGGTCTGCTGGAAACCAGGAGGGGTTTCTATTGGCTCTCGAGGGGAAAGCACCAGCCTGGTTCCTGGGAAAGGGTAAGGAATGGGAGATGCCCCAAAGCCAGTCCATGGCACCTCTTGAGTCTGCCTATGATGCTGTCTCCTTGTTAGGTAGTAGCCAGGAATGAGTGGCTGGAGGGGCCCTGCTTTATTTAATCTAATGAAGAACTTAAAATAGGAGGCTAGATGCAAAAGGGAAACATGTCACCCACTAACTCAGCAGTCCTGAGCCTGGTCCGATAAGACTACCCGGTTCCAAATATCACAAGCAAAACTGTGATAGTGCAGGAGGAGGGGCGCCCCTGAAATTCTGTGTGTATTATTTCCACTAGCTGGGAAAGAAAACCTTTGAATGGTGTATAAATCCCAAGGTCTGGGGAGAGGAGGAGTAGGGGTAGCTAAAGGCTGGCTAAAGTATATAACCCCTGAAGCCCGATAGCTGGTGCGCTCAGATTAGCGGAGTGCCCACTTGCAGCTTCAGGCTCAAGTGTATAGAACAAACTTACTAACACCTTAATTTCCTCTATACATAGGGTGTTTGGACTAGCAGGGTTCCTGCCTGTAGTTTCGTGGTCAAGTGTATTTCATAAGTAAACTTGCTATCTTATTTCCACTATACGTGTTTGTATCTTGCCTGATTCTCTTTCAAGCAAAGCAAGAACTGAGGAGGGGAACCCCCTGACTCTGGTCTCCCTGGCAACATCAGGGGTTAAGATGCAGAGTGGGGGGAAAAAGATGCAGGGTGGGGTGAGTGGGATTCCAGATGGTGGGGTGAGTGGTATCCCATGGGGGTGGGGTAATTCTTTTTCCCCAGGTTGATTTCCCTGGAAGGAGCTTGTTCTTCTCAGGAAAAATGGCTGATTCCATACAGAGGTGATGACCCCACACAGGGATATTGGCAGCCGCTCCCCCATGTCTCTTCCCAATGCCTCTCACTCCAGACTCTCCTCCGGTGACTGCAGTCCACACTGCCCTCCCTTCACTGGAGCCCAGGGAGAGTGGCTGCAAACAGAAAACTTGTGGTCTGGCTTCTTAAAAAAAAAAAAGTGGCTTTGTCTCCAGGGGACTCAGTTTCCCAGTAGACAGAGACTCCACTGCCCTTTCGCTGCTGGATGCTATGTAGGTGGCTGATTCTGGCCCTGGTGCTCTGTGCTGGGGAGCCCAGTCTGGGGTCCAGGCTTCACTCCGCTCAGGGTGCAGCTCCCACAGCTGTGCTGCTCCTCTGTAACCTCAGCCCACCCTCCACCGGAGCAGAGCCAGGCCCTTTCGTGACCCTGCCCGTCTTGCCTGTCTCGAGGTGGTTTCTGCTTGTCCTTGGTTAGAAGCCTCCTCTTCAGGTAGTCTTTGGTTGGTAATCTTGGGTGATTGTTCCGCTATGAGGTTTAATTCCATTTTGGTTCTGGGAGGAGGTGTAAGAGAGGCCCTCTTACTTTGCCACCATCTTGCAACACCCCCAGTCTCTACCTTCTAATGAAGTTTGCTGTGAACCTGAAACTGCTCCAAGAAAATAGTCTGTTTAAAAAAAAAAATGCTAGAAGGATGCCAGTCCTGCTATCTTTTAAAATCTTGGCAGCTTAGCCAATAAAGCATGTTATTTTTCAATAGTATGCATAATGGTGATTGTAAGATTTTTAATAGAAAGATTTATTCATTTAAGTATGAATAAATGGCAAATAATATAACTAAAAGATACATATTTTTTCCAAAATGAAAGAAGAATGGGTTTTCTTTTTCTCTTCGAAAAAGTGAAGCTTCTCATAATTCCAGGTGCTTTTAAAGATTTGCCACTTTTGAGTGGTAGAGAAGTGCTCTCCATGATGTTCCTATTTCTTGGCAAAAATTTTTTAAAACGATGCATTTTGAGACCTGCTTCTGATGATGGTGTTGCCTCTATGGCCAGAGGCAGATTAAGGTCGGTCGAGGCCCCTGGTACAGAAGAAAATATTTAAACATACAATCAGGTTTTACCGCCGACTGTAACTTGGACATAATTAAAATTGCACATATGAAACCAAACTTGGTGTTATTAGAAAAAAGTGTAAAGTTGGGGTTTTGCAGGGCCCTTCAGAAGTCGGGGCCCAGGGCCCGTGCCCGGTGCTCCCTCCGTTAAATCCGCCTCTGTCTGTGGCTGCAGAAAACTCCTTCTGGGTCGCATGAGGAGTTCCTATCACAGGGTCTGTCTGCGTAGTGTGCAATGAGTGATGGCTTGGGGAGGTTCCTTCTTCACGAACATGGAAAACGATGCGGCAGGAGTTCTACCTGTGCAAAAGAAGTGTTTCTTTTCAGGCAGAGTTCTGCTTGGCAATTTTTCTTTTTCTTGTCTTTATTAAAAAAATCCTTTAAAAAATGTCCAGTCATTGTCGTTTTTAAAAAGGACTGAAAAAGTATAAAAATTTGTCTTTGATGACATCAGCAAGCACATAATGAACAAAACAAGGAGGCGGCTACTTTAAGGAGATGACCTGTAGTTTCCACCAGTTGCCTGCTGAAGGGCAGCCTTGAAGTTGGCAATTCTTCAACAATATGTCTCAAAATGTTAAAAAGAAATATTGTTTCTCCAACATCACATGTTTGATAGAACTGTTTCTAGCCTTTCCCCCAGCACAAACAGGGAGAGTTCAGAAAGCTTATGTCATTGTGCCAGGATATTGTATGAGATCTTTAGAAGCCAGAGAAACACAGTGTGCTATGCTATCCCAAGAATACGTGTGGATCACTCTGCCTAGCAAACCTAAAACTCTCTGTAGTAGATTCAGTAATTATTTAAAAAGAAGTTTACAGGTTAGGCTGCCCCAAAGCTCTTGTAGAAAAACGAGAATTCCATTTGGCTAGAGACAGGGTCAGGAATCCAGTGTTCCAAGGGCAACCAGCCACCTCCAGGATCAGGGATAGGGATACCTTTGAATTGGTACTCCAAAGGCTACTAAACGTTTTTGCATTTTTACTCTTACCTTTGAGTCACTCCCTTGCTTTCCAGCAGGATGAGTTTCCTGGGGATTTTGTTAGACTGAAGGTTGTCTTTACACTGTTTTTCTCATGTTATTGTTATAATTATTAATGTTTCAATTTATATTTCTAAGCAAAGTTGCCTTTTGGTCTGTAATATGCTTTTTTCTTTTTTTCCCATTTGAAATCCTGAAATTTGGAATGAGTTTCCTGGGGATTTTGTTAGACTGAAGGTTGTCTTTACACTGTTTTTCTCATGTTATTGTTATAATTATTAATGTTTCAATTTATATTTCTAAGCAAAGTTGCCTTTTGGTCTGTAATATGCTTTTTTCTTTTTTTCCCATTTGAAATCCTGAAATTTGGAAATTTGGAAGAGTGTAACCATGTGCGTGAAAAAATAGCTACATATTTATAGCTATGTCTTTTAAGAAAAAAAGACAAATAATACATACATTTTTTAAATTATAAGAAACAGAAGCATTTTAGGAGGACCTTGTATGTGGCAAGTCCTGTGGTTGACACTTTATCTTAACCACGTTACTTAATTCTCACAGCAGCCTTTTTAGAGTTGAGGATAATAAGACACAGAGAGATAAAGCACTTTGTCTAATTCAGGATGGCCAGGTCTACCTGGATAATAGCTTCGCTGACTCAAAATCAAACACATTTTTATTTCTTTTGAACGGGGGACAGGGTGGATTGGAAAGAACACACTGAGACTTTTGGCAAGACTCTTGGTTCCACTGTGGTATAATTTCTTATTTTATGTAAGAAGAAACAATGTAATAATCTTCTCTCCAAAGCTTGCAAAACAGGTTCTGGAGAGATTGTCATTGGTGGCATGGTGGTGGGTGATGCCAGCCTAGGCTCCGGGCTTCCTTATAGGACGGTGGGAGAGAGGGAAGCTACAACTTGTTCCTGGAATAAGTGACAGGGAGGTGGCAGAAGAAGAGGCAGGTAGTAACTGGAGCTCAAAGGACATTTCTGTGGGGAGCTGAGGCCCCATTCATTTCCATTAAAGGGCACCAGGCTGATAGGTAAGGCCGACTGACGTTAGCATGCCTAAGCTCCCCCCTTTCCTTTGCAAGATAGTTAACAGGACTTCAGTAGCAGCCAATGTCCATCAGATCCTTTCCATGTGCCTAGCATTGCATACCAACCTCTTAAATCTCATTTAGTTATCACAACAATCCTACAAAGGAAATACTTCTGTTGTCTTTTCAGAGAGAGGGCAACTGAGAACTTGAGAGTGTAAGTGTCTCGCTCAAGATCACAGAGCTGGTAGTCAGGAACAACTCTGCTTTTAATTACTAACCCATTTGTACCTCTTCCATAAGCTTTTGTGTTTTTACAAAATCGTGAACCTGGATTTCACTTAGCTGAGAGGCTTTCAGGTTGAGAATCTTAAAATAGGTCAGCAATGCTCTGAGAAACTCAATCCCATATTCATCAGAGTTATTAATATAAGATTAACCTGATTTTGTTGTTTAAGCCCTTTCCCCTTCAATCTGTCCCAGGACCAACCACCAGAGAGTTATACTTTCATTGTGCCTGTCAAGTCAGGCCTTAAAAAGAGTGTGATAAATCTTACATGGTCATGGCATATAATTCTTTTTGGATTCTGTTTGATAGTATTTTGTTGAGAATTTTTAAGTCTATATTTATAAGGATATTCGTTTGTAGTTTTCTTATTTTGTCATGCTTTGTCTGGTTGAGATATCAGGGTAATATTGACCTTTTAGATTGAATTGAGAAGCTTTCTTCCCTCTTATTTTTTAGAAGAGTTTGCAAAGGATTGGTGTTAATTCCTCTTTAAACATTTGGGAAAACTAACCAGTGAAGCTAGCTGGGCCTGGACTTTTCTTCGTGGGAAGATTTTGGATTATGAATTCAAACTCTTTACCTCTTAAAAGTCTATTTAGATTTTCTGGTTTTTTTTCTTGAATTCATTTCAGTAGTTTGTGTCTTACTAGGACCGTGTCATTTCATGTAGGTTATCTGATTTGTTGGCATGCAATTGTTCATAGTATTTACTTATAATTTTTTTATTTTTATAAAGTTGGTAGTAATGTCCTCTCTTTCATTCCAGATTTAAGATTTAATTTGAGGGTTTTTTTCCTTATCAGTCTATCTAATGGTTTGTCAATTTTGTGGATTTTTAAAAAAGAGAAGCAACGAACAAATTTTGTTCCTTTTTTTTTCTCTTCTCCACTATGTTTATTTCTATAATACTTATTATCTTCTTTCTGCTTGCTTTAGGTTTAGTTTGCTCTTATTTTTCTAGTTAAAATGATAGGTTGTTGATTTAATACATTTACAGCTATAAATTTCCCTCTGAAAACAGGCTTCACTACCTCCCATTTTTGGTATGTTTCATTTTCATTCATCTCAGAGTACTTTTTAATGTCTCTTTTGATTTCTATGGGAATATAATACTTAATTGCCACACATATGTGAGTTTCCCACATTTTCTTTCTTTTTAAAAAAAATCTGTTATTTTTAAAATTTTCTTATATTTTTTCCGTTAACATTTATTCCCCCCTATCTTTTTTACTTCTAATTTTATTCCATTATGGTTGGAAGTCTTTGTATAATTTAATCTAAATCTTTGTTAATTGATGTATAATTTGTATAATTTAAACCTTTGTTAATTTATGGCGGTTTGTTTTATGGCCGAGTAATTGCCTGTCCTGGAGAATGTTATGCATGTGGCTGAAAAGAATTTATATCCTGTGGCAGCTGAGTGGATGTTGGTTAGATGGCTATTATGTCTAGTCACTTTATAGTGTTGTCCAGGTCTTCGATTTCCTTTTTAATCCTCTGCCTAGTTACTCCATCCATCATTGAAAGTAAAATGTAGAAGCCTCTCATTGTTGTTGTTGAATCAGCCATTTCATCTTGTAATTCTGACAGTTTTTACTTCATGAATGTTTAGGTTCCGTAGCTATGTGCATATACGAGTATGTTTATAATTGTCATTTATCTCTGATGGTTTTTTTTTCTATTATTAGAAAATGTTCCTTTGTCTTAAAGCTTTTTATATTAGTATAGCCATTCCAGCTCTAAAAAAGAACTAAACTAACTAAAAAGTTACTTTATCCATTATGACTCTGTTCTTATCCTTTCAATTTCAACTTATTTTTCTCTTTGAATCTAAAATGTGTCCCTTGTAGATAGCATACGGTAGGATTATGGTTTTTAAAAATTCATTCTTTCACTCTCTGCCTTTTAATCAGAATGCTTAATCCATATACATTTAATGCAATAACTGTTATGGTAGGATTCACATCTGCCATTTTGCTGTTTGTTTTCTATATTTCTTATGACTTTTTCGTTCCTCTATCCCTCTATTACTGTTTTCTTTTTGTTAAGTAAATATTTTCTAGTGTACCATTTTAATATTCCCCCTTTTTACTTTACTTTTTGAGTCATTTTCTTATAGGTTACGATGAACAACTTAAAACAATTGGTTTAGAGTAATACCAATTTAATTTTAATTGTATAGAAAGACTTTGCTCTTATATGTTTGTTCTGTCACCCATCTTTTGTGCTATTGTTGTCATACAAAGTACATCTTTATACATCCAAATTTTCCTTACGGAGTTGTCTTTTACACACCAAAAATATATTTATAATGACTTGTATGTTTCTCTGTATAGTTACATCTTCTGTTGCTTTTTATTTCTTCATGGGAATTTTAATTACTGTCTACTATCCTTTAATTTCAGCCTGAAAGACTGTCTTTATTATTTCTGCTACTGATATACTCTCTCAGTTTTTGTTTATCAGGGGATGTCTTAAATTCTCCTTATTTTTGAAGGATATTAGTGTTAAATATAATATTCTTGGTTGAAAATCCTTTTCCACAGTACTTTGAGTATGTTATTCCCATGTCTTCTGGTCTCCAAGCTTTCTGATAAGGAGTCAGCTACTAACGTTATTGCAGATCCCTCACATGTAATGGGTCGCTCCTGTCACGGCTTTCAAGGCTCCCTGTTTTTGTTTTTTGATAGCTTGACTATGATGTGTCAAGTGTGGGTCTCTGAGTTTTTCCTATTTGCAGTTTATTGAGCTTCTTGGATGTGTAGATTTTTGTTTTTTTATCAAATATGGAAAGTTTTTGTTCATTATTTCTTCAAATATTCTTTTTTTTCCTCCCTTTTTTTTTCTGGGACTCCTATTGTGTGAATGTTGTTACATATAATTATGTCTGACAGGTCTCTGAGGAGTTGTTTATTTTTGTTTATTCTTTTTTCTTTCTGACTGAATAATCTCTATTAACCTTCACGTTTGTTGATTCTTCACTCACCAGCTGAAATCTGCTATTAAGGCCCTCTATTGATTTTTTGTTTCGGTTATTGCCCCTTTCAATTTCAGAATTTCTCTTCATTCTTTAATTTATTTATTTTAAATAAGTTCTCCTTATTGGTATTATTTATCTGATGAGACATTGTTCTCATATGTTCCTTGAGTTTCTTAGGCATGATTTCCTTTGCTTCTATGGATATACTTATGATAGCTGATTTAAAGTCTTTGTCTAATAAGTCCAATATTTGAGCCCCTTTAGGGACAGTTTTATTCACTGCTTTTTATCCTTCGTGTATGGACCATACTTTCCTGTTTTTTACATCTTAGAATTTTTTGTTATATACTACATTTAAAATAATATAATGTGGGGACTCTTAAAATCAGACTGCCCTCCCCAACCATAGTTTGTTGCTCTGTTTGTGATTGTGGTTGTAGTTGTTGTTGTTGTTTGTGTAGTAACTTTCCTGAACTAATTCTGTAAAATCGATATTCTTTGTTGTGTATGGCCATTGAAGTCTTTGCTCAGTTATCTTAGTAATCAGCTAATGATCGGACAGACATTCCTTAAATGCGTGGAGTCAATAAGTCTTCCAGACTTCCCTGGCCATATTGGGACATAATTTATATGTGTTGACAGGCAGTATACAACTCTACCTCAGCCTTCACTTTATGCTTGTGCAGAATCTCAAGGCTAGCCAGGGGTGAAAAAATATGGGCCTTTTCAGATATTTCATGGGCACGTTCAGAGCCCTGTACATGTGTACGGCCTTTAAAATTCCTAGGAATACATTGAGTTTTTCAAAGTTCTTTATGGATTTTTTATTCATTAGCCCTCTTTTTAAATGGTGTTTGGTCAGCTCCTTATTTGCTCAACTGATATTGCCATGTCAGGTGGCTGTAATGTTAAATAATGGTCATGGATTGTTTTTGACAAGCACTGCGGGGACAAGGATAGTCTGCTGGGCGAGTGGTGAGCTAGGTCAAATAAAGGCAAGCTTTGTGAGTGGAGGTCTCCAGGGAGCTGCCAGACAGGTCACACAATGGCATTTCTTTAGGAACAGAGACGTTTGGGGAGTGCAGCACCTGTATCACCACCCCCAGTGACTTGTTTGGTTGCTGGTATTAACAGCCGCTATGATTATAAGACTACTGGGTTTCAAGACTATCATGAAGCAAAGTAAATTTCAAAACGCTTTCTTTTCTTAAGAGATTCAGCCATTTTTCTTGAGGAAACTAGAAAAAGTTGAGAGTTACAGGTCTTTGATTACTTGCCAGAATTTTGAAGAAGTTGATTTTGACAATTTTTGCTGATGTTCTTATTATTTTTATGGAGAAGCACATTTGCAAGGCTTTTCTCCGCTATTTTGGAAGCTTCTTGAGATTTTCTTTTTTTCTTTTTTTCTTTTTTGGCAGCAAAAAGCAGTAATACTAAAACCTGTCCAGCAGAGAAACAGAAATTCCCCACTTTCTTTATTTTCTCTCTACTCCCCGTGTATGTTGTTCAATTTCGATCACAATATCTGTCTTCGAAAAGAGTCACGTGGTTTTCTGATTCTTCTTTCAGTCCCTTAACTCTTCGAAAGTAAGAGGTTTGTGATGTCCTATCTTTCAAGTCCACATTTTTCCTTTACCAAGGTAGGCTAGAGCCTTGATTAAAAGTGTGCTCCCAAGGCCCGCAGCACAGACGTGGCCAGGGGGAGCCTCGGAAATGCCGAATATCAGGCCTCACCTTAGATCTGCTGAATTGGAACCTGTATTTTGACAAGATCCACTGGTCATCCATGTGCACATTAAAATTCTAGAGAATTTCACCATTTAAATCATAACATTTAATTTAGTTACAGATGTCCTTCAAATCATATGTGGTTTATTATTCTTGCCCTTCTAAAAAATGAATTGAACCTTTTATTAAAATCTAACAAAAAGTACGTCTTATAAGACACTGAATATAGTGTAAAATTGCCACCACTTCTTTGAGGCTATAATTACAGCTGGACCTGGCTCCTGACCACATTCTGACATCATTCTTTCTTTCATGTCCCCTTCCTTCCTCATCCTCCCTCCTCCTGCTCAGGAACTGATTAGGACCCAAGGATTTTGGCTCTGAAGGTCTGAGGGACATGGTTACACCCCCACTGGACTGCAAAATCAAATGTAGTAACAATGTATTTGTCTGTATGTTTTTCTGTGAAGCTCAGGCTTGAGCTCAAGCCAGCAGGCAGTGGTTCCAGACCTCATGCTGGACATCAAGTGAGAAAAACAAGCAGCGCAGTTTTTTCCTTTCTGCAGCCTAGCAACTCCAGGAAACCTTAAGAAGCAGAGGGCAAGGATAGACCCCAAACCGGCAGCCACTGGCCGCGAAGATCTTAAAGGGATAGGATTGGGCCCAAGTCAAGCCAATGGTATGAGGCAACTCAGGAATTAGGACTTTTCAGATGTAATTCATCAGAATTTATTATATCCCTGTCATGCCAGACCACAAGAACCTTTCTTGAGGGAATTGTCTTATTTCTGAAAACCTGACAAGTATTCTAGGTTTCCCAGGGTGTCGCATTTTATTTTTGTAGAAGCAATAATTCTGGGCGTATCTCTGACAAGGGAGAATTTCAGACCAAGCAGGAACAAGTGGATGGACCATGGCAGCCCATTCTCGCAGGGTCTCTCCAGTTACCCAATCAGGCAGCTTAATCATATACGGTATTAGGAGCACTTCAGCAAAAATGTAAATCCCACTTACTTCAGAAAAAATGATGATTCTTGGTCTAATCAGTAACCTGGATGAACCTGAACCCTCATATTGATAAAACCTGGCATGAAAACTCTTCTCAGTTGACATGCATTTGAGAAATCAGCAATGCCCTGTTTCGACAGACATCTCAAAATTTCTGAGAGCAGGTTTGGACTACTTTAACTCCTTTAACTGATTATCAATTAGGTAGGTGTTTCTCGAGTTGTTTTATAGTCATATCTTTCTGGATTTAGGGCATTGCCTTGGACTGGATTAGACCTGTCTGTCGATGTCACTAACTGGACCCCTGAGACAGCGTTCCAGAAACCGTATCAGGCTGCTCCGCATACAGCTTTTCTCCTCCTCTCTCCCCTCTCTTTCCTTTTCTTGCCTTCCACCTCTCCACTCTTCATTTCTCTGTGGCCTGTGTCTGGGAGCCCCACTGACAGTAATCAGTCAGTTACCCAATAGACATCTTCTGTGCACCAGGCGCAATGCTGGGAGCTATGGAGGACCCAGCGATGAACACGGTATGTATTTGTCCTTGATGAACTTACACATTAGCTAGCGAAACAAGCATATATAAAGATAAAAATGATCTCACACTGGGAGTACTTTACTATAAATATGAGCATTACGGAAATTCAGGCAAGGAGAAATTACAATTATCTCAGGTGATCAGGGGACATGACTTTCCGGGGTTGGTGGGACTTGAAAAATAACGAAGAATTAACAGCTAAGATATCGATGTTCCTTTAAGAGAAACAAACAAATGCTGTTGAGCCCTGGACTAGTTCTTCTGGACTATAATTTTAAAAAATGTTCTTTCCAGTCCAAAGTGAAATACTGAATTTCTGGGACAGATTTTGATTATGTTTAGAGTTTTTCTCAACATAGTATTTACAGAATAAATATTATCTATAACTATTAATCATTTTCATGGCAATTTGAGCATCTAAACTGCAATTTCCAAGCATAAGCTAATTCACTTGAACTTGTAGGAAACATCCTCTCTAAAGTCCAAGTTAGTTGTGTGACTGACCACTGCTCCCTCTTATCTGAACAAAATATGTTGAAAGTCATTAGTACTTAAATATATTAAATGAAAATATCAGAAATGACTATGCATTAGCTGAATATCTTCCTGTTGAGGTTTGGACCTGGTGTCCAATCAGAGTAATTATGTTCTTCCTTAAGAGCCCCCCAGACGCAAGAGTAAATATCGTGGCAGATTCCACTACAGCTATCTCATTATCGCCAGGGCTGTGAAGAGTTTCCCTAAAAGCCAGCCATAAGCTTTTACCTCTCTGTGTTAGTGTTGGCACAGCCTCTGTGTCTCAGAAGTGTGAGTCAAGTTCAAACCTTCCTTCCCCTTGCCCTTTTGTCTTCTGACCCTGGCTTTAGTTTGCTTTGACAATTGATTTGCTTCCTTCTGAATGGAAGAGAGGGCTAGAAGGTCAAGCACTCCCTTTTCAAGGTAAGTTCATGACCGTTTTCCCTACTCTCGCTCCCTCCAGGTTGTCTACTGACACATGCTGCTACTGGCACGGTTAAATTTGTTTAGGTTAACCAATATTAACATGATCACCTTAACTACCCATTTTGATACCTGTACTTGGTATTATGCCTGCCTCTGAGGTCCCCAAGAAAAACAAACACCTTTTGTAACAGTTATTTTCTTTTTCTTATCATACTAGCATCAGAATCATATCAGGAAAATCCTTTCTGGTGACAAGTTCTGTTAGAGATGAACCTTAGATCCATGCAAATGGCTGGTGTGGTAGAAGGTCACAAGAGAAAAAACGTTAACTTGGGTGGGTCTACATTCTGTGTTGCCTGGAGGGTTGCAGATCCCCACCTGCAATTTGCAGCAATTGTCTACCTCAAGGCCAGAAAGGTCATTCTGTGTTTCACCTAATCTCTTAATGTATATCGATTTTAAATTGCCTCTGAGAGAGTAGCAAAGTACAACTCTTTATTAATTTAAATTGGGAAGCTTGATTAAATTTGTCAAAGTTAATGCTCTTTTTCCTCTTGGTCCCACAGTGCTGCTGTGTTCCCCACAGCTACTGGGTAAGGGGTAAGGCATTGGTGTCTGTCAGCGTAGACTCTGTCGATCAAGGATGATTTTAGGGCTCAAGGATTCAGAAAATTTTCTAAGTAACCTGGAAGGAAAAGCTGTGTTCTCTTGGACCTCTGTGTTTCACCTTGCTTTTCTTGCTCAGTGTTGCTGTATACCCTTGTGAATTCTGATGAATAATATTATTGTTTGTCTTCAGTGTTCTCCTCCCTGCTTTAACCAGTTTCCTCCTTGTTTGTTGAATAATGTTTCACATTTTCCTGAGGTCAACGCCAGGAATCTCCACAGCAAGAAAGTACCAAAACAGCCTTTTCCCCAAAGTTCTTAAAACATAACCTGAAGGGGACTAAAGTTTTAAAGCTGAGTGCAAAAAGAGTTTAACCATCAAATTCTTGTTGCCATGGATGTGGAGTTTCACTTGTTTTCTGATTGTGTGTGCATGTGCGTGCCTATGGGGAGGGGGAGGGGAGAGACTAAATGTCTCTGTGTGTTGGTTCTGATTTTTATACCCTATTTGCATTCATTCATTCATTCACTCATTCATTCATTCATTTATTCTCTCTCTCCTTTACATGGTTCAATGTAATTTTTTTTCTGTTACTCCTGCCATTAAAACACAATCAGAACTGATGTTCAGGCAGTCTACAGAGGTACAGCTGTGATGATTGTCAAATATGGAAATGCTCTGTACCTGATGACAAGTAATGGTTGCCGTAAACCCCAGTTGAGTGGTCCTCTGCTGCCAAGGGACCCCCCGGACCTCCCCCAATCCAGGGTTCATACCTGGCATAGCTGGGAGCAGGTCCCCTGGGATTCTACTTTGATGTACCTCTGCCTGTACCCATTCTGTTTAGTTAGTGCCATCTAAGCTGTGCCGGTAATTACATTATTTTGATTATCACCTCTAAACAAAAGCCTCTAACTCACAGAGTACATAGTTCTTCAGCCAATTTTGGTTCTGAAATTCAGCCAAGATTTGTGAGGGAAGCACAAGAAATCCCTGAACAGTGAGAATAGATTCTAAGTTCAAGCACTAACGATCACATGCTTTCCTCATAAGGAAGAACTTTGTGACAATTTAGATGGCCACAATATAGACACAGCTATCTGGCTGAGGTGGGAGCTTCCTGTCGCTAGAAGCAGACTTGAATGATTTCCAAGGCCCTTTCCAAGCAAATAATATTTAAAAGTTAGTAAACATTGCAAATTCTTCCACGAAGTGCATACCTCTATGTCACATGAAATACATAAGACCTAAAAAAAGAAGTAAAGAATCGGGTGCTACCTTAAAGGCCTCTGTTTTCCTGTTCTCAGTTTAGACATCTGGTGGCTGCAAGATTCAACTCAACATAGTGTAAGCCTGTAATTATGGGACTTTACCCTGGAGCACTGCTTATCCATGGCAACCAAGAGGACGTGGGATGAAATGACAAGCATGTGTGGGGGTATCAGGATGTTGGGGAGGGAAGTGGTTTGATTTTGGGAGAAAGAAGTTGAGCTTTGTGAGTACACTGACAACCATGAGGGGAGGATTCATCTGCAGATAAAACTGAAATGAAAGGAATCTCTAGTCTCCTGAAATGGATGCGGCAGCCATTGCTATGAGTCGCCCCAGAGCGACATAAACTCAGTAGAGTATGACATCCAGGTGAAGTGGCTCTGGTAGCCAAGGTTTGTCCTCTGAAGAAGGCTGCAGGTGAGCTGTTGGGAGTGAAGAAAACAGACGCAGAGGTCCAGGGAAGAAGGTTAGTACGGCTGCTGCAGTGCCTTGTCGCAAGTTAGCGAACTTAAATGTTCTTCAGTTTTCTCCTTTGTAAAATGGGGATTATAATACTCCCCCCGTACCTTGCTTAGCAATTGTAAGTCATGTGGTTGGCTGTGACAAGTGTCAGTAATGATTTTTGTGATGAGTCCAGGAAGCAAAATGGGTCCTGGAAAAGGGCGACATCCCAGGGCCTGCAGCCATGATACCTCCTGGAACCCTACGTGCTCTCTAATCTTATCCGATTGAGCTATATACATTTCTTAAATTAAAAAAAATGCAAACCCCAGGGAAGATGAAAGATCAGAATAATTAACATCCATATATTGCCCTCTTAGATTCATCAACTATTAGCATCCACACATATGCACACATACACACAATTTTATAAGCCATCTAAAAGTAGTATGCCAGTATTGTGACACTTCATTTCTATATGATTCTAAATAATACATAAACAAAGACATTTTTCACTTTTCTATTCAATAATCCTATTTCCATATCTAAGGAAACATAATTCAGTGATATTCAATACCTAATCAATAATGAAATTTCTAAATTGTTTCCAGAACATTGTCAGAGTCAAGGTTAATGCATTGCCTTTGTCTGCTATTTCTTTCATAGACTTTATTATTTTTATTTTTTAAAAAAGATTTTATTTATTTTTTAGAGAGAGGGAAGGGAGGGAGAAAGAGAGGGCAAGAAACGTCAATGTGTGATTGCCTCTCATGCACCCCTTACTGGGGACCTACCCGCCACCCAGGTGTGTGCCCTGACTGGGGACTGTACCAGCGGCCCTTTGGTTCACAGGCCAGTGCTCAACCCACTGAACCACACCAGCCAGGGCTCTTTCATAGACTTTAGAACAGCCTTTCTTTCTCCTTCTGTTCTTTCTTATTGAAACTTTGATAGGTCCAGGCCAAATGTCCTGCAAGGCACTTTGTGCCTCCCTGTCACTGATTCCTTGTTGACTTGTGCTTCCGAGTCAGCTCTTCTAGCCCAGGTCTATGGGTCATGGGGTTGGCTTTGATGCTGTAGCCTGAGGACCTCGCTAGGTGCTCAGAGTTTGCACTTAGAGAACTAAGGGTAAACCTTTGTACACATGTGCCTCCAAAGGACTCCTGGTTCGCTCAATTCCTATACACCACTACCTTAACCTCCGTTTACTATAAAATCAGTCATACTTGCTACACCGTGACCTCTGGATCAGTTCTAAAATGTGAGGCAGAAAAGGATTTTGTGTTTTTCATCTGCAGTGATGGTTTCGTTTACTCTCAGGGCACTGAAAGTAAAGTAGGGGTTGAATGCACATTTGAAAGAGGATTTGTTGTTTCTGGCTTGAGTATATGTGAAGAAATCGTCTTCCCCTCCAGCTTGCCCGTAACTGACTAACGTACCATAGGCTGTAAATAGGGCTAAGACCTTGAGTTTGCCCATAACAGACTAACGTACTGTAGGCTTAAATACGGTTAAGACTTTGAGTTGTGAAATGTTGGGTGAGTGGAGAGGACAGAAAACTGGGTTATGTCTGCCACAAGCCTCTCCAGCACTTACACAGCTCTTCTTATTTCCCCAGGAATCTATAATCACGGAGACAGGAGGGATCATTTTACAGATGAGGAAATGAGTCCCAGAGAGACGAAGTGATTTGCCCAAAGCCACCCAGCTCGTTGGTGGGCAGACCTGAGATTTAAGTGCATCTCCCAAGTCCAACCCTGTGTTTTATCTATTATACATACAGATGGAGTCATTAGGTTTTGTATTTAGATGCCTGAGAAAAGAGTTTGAAATGGCAAGTGCTGGGGAAGAAGAGAACACAATTAATTCAGCGGATGTAAGAGACTGTCATAGCAGTTAAAATGAGAGGAGTGTTCTTTGCCCCTGTCCTTGAATCCTTCACCCCTATCCTTGAATCTTCAAACACAACAAAGATGGCATTCTCTATGAAAGGGCAAAGCACTTTGCTTCTTGAAAATTTTCATTCTGTCCACCAAAATCATAGTTTTTTGAGTTTGATTCAAGATACTACGTGTTTGGGGATAGGAAATTTTCTTGGGTTGTTGTAATGGATTAGTTGTTTTTTCAATTGCAAACTGAATCACTTTAGAAACTATTTCTTTCTTTTAATAAAAGATTGTACTTATTTATTTTTAGAGAAAGGGAGGGAGAAAGAGAGGGAGAGAACCATCAATGTGTGGTTGCCTTTCGTGCACCCCCAGCTGGGGACCTGGTCCAGACCCCACGTGTGTACCCTGACTGGGAATTGAACCAGTGACCCTTTGGTTCACAGGCTGGTGTTCAATCCACTGAGCCACACCAGCCAAGGCTGAAACTATTTCTTCTTTACAGGCACTTTCCTTCTGAAGTAATTTTGCAAAAATCTTTCTCTTCCTCCTCCCACAGAATTATAAATATCTTTTGCAATTACCAGGTGTCTCTCTCCACCTGTCTATTACAGAGGAAGTTTTCGGAAGTTCCAGTTATATACCAAATTTCAGATCATGGTCTAGATTGTATTTTGATCTTAAAAATAGAATTTAAGCTGCAACAGACTTTTCTCAACCAAGTTGCAAAGATTACTGTGGCTTTATTTTTTGTACATAAAATATATTTGTTCAATGGGTCTCCTTTTTTAGTTTAAAAAAAAGTATCTTCAGTTCCCTATAGAATAGAAGGGAGGGAGGGAGGGAGGGAGGGAGGAAGGAAGGAAGGAAGGAAGGAAGGAACGAAGGAAGGGGAAAGAAAAAAATCATCAACCACCTACAGTTAGCCATGGTTTAATAAGGAAGGAAGGAAGGGGAAAGAAAAAAATCATCAACCACCTACAGTTAGCCATGGTTTAATATTTTGGCCAATTGTCCAGGTTGCGAATTTTTCAAGCCTTTTCAATGTTTATGAAAATCTTCTCCAGCAGCAGTGAAGGAAGGAAATCAGTAAGCTACTCATCTTTACCAGCTAGATCTTTTGGCTGCAAATAGCATGAAACAAACAAAGAAACCTTCAGACTGCCTTAAATAATAAAATTTATTGGCTCATACTATAAGGAACCTAAAAGTGGTGTGGCCTTCAGGTACATTAATCCTGTGACTCGATGCTGTCTTAGGGACTCAGGTTCTTTCCGTCTCACCATCCTGCTCACCACAATGTGCACTTTGTTTTAAGGCCAGTTGCTCTTGGGGTCAAAATATGCTTTTCAGTAGCAATTGGAGCCATATGAGTCCTTTTTCAGGTTTAGTTTGAAAGAGAGGTAATCTTTTCCTATGGTTCTCTCTGGTTGCCAGAAAGTTTCCCAGAACCAGTCCCCTTATATTAACCTAAATTGAGTCATGTGCCTGTTTCTGAAACAATTCCTGTCACAAGTAGAGTGCCATGCTTAGACCCTACTATGGTAGGATGGGTTCCCCAGGAAGCAAACTCTGAGACAATTTGTAGGCATGAGGTACCTCTGCCTTGACCAGTTACTGGATGTGAGCTGACTGCAGGGACACCTTGTAACCTTGGGCAGGTTCTCTGTCTTTGCCTTGCTTTTCCAGGGCAATCCCTAGAGAGGGACTTAGTTGAGAACCATCCATTGTCAAAACTCCTAACAGCTGGCAGAATGGATGTTTCAGTCCCAAAGTGTGGGGCATCTGAGTAGCACATCACAACATACATGGCATTTCATCTGTTGATGCACTTGGACCCACTTTCTTTCTATAATATGCTTTGGGAATAGCTCCTCCAGGAGTCTGATTGTTCAGTGTTCCTGGGGAACTTACAGAAGGGAGGCTAGCAGTCAGGAGAAACTGCTACCCCTTTGAGGTTTGAGGAGTTGAATAATCAGCTTGCCACCAAGTAGCTAGTTAGTCCTGCAAAGGACGGCACTAGTGTCCCTCACATACACCTGCAGCGGTAGGCAGATTGAGAAAGAATATCAGAATTTGAAGTTCCACCCAACTAGCAGGGGGTTTACCATACTTTTTTTTCTTCAGGTATCTCCAGCCTGATCTCAACACAGACAAAATCTGGAAGTCAACCCTGTAGAACCAACAGAGACCCAGGAAAATTCCTTCAGTTTTGGGTTGAGGAACAGAAAAGAGAATTCTTAAAGCTCAGAGGTTGGAGGAATCACCTTGGGTTTTGTATTTTTTTCCCCTTTTCTTTTTCTCCATTCACTTTCACCTTGGGATCTGGTGGTGGGGGCAGTGGCAGCAAAGCAGCCAGCATAGAAAACCTCAAAAGTCAAAATTCTGAGAAAGGGGAACTTCCATTTTTCATTTGGAGCGGCTGCAGTTCCAAGAGGCAGAGCCAAAAACCTCTCCCCCAACTCCCACTCCCTTTCTGTCCTCTGGTCATTTGGACCCCAGATGTGACTTACTCACATAAGTGAGAGATTTTTGGCTGATGGACTGAAAAAAAGAAGCGCAAGGAACCAGAAAGGACTAGGGAGACAGGAGAGGAGGAAGAGTTTAGGAACTGGATCTCATAAAACAGGGAACATCTGGGCTAATCTCTAACCTGTGCATGGTGGATCTGCTCCTAATTAGCATTCCGAAGACTATGAGAGCTGAGCTAACAGATAGACCTCTTTACCAGGTCACAGGACAGATCTGAATAGCATTTAAAGCCTTTGAAACTCGAACTAACATTATAACCATAGCACACAAAAAAGTGAGTTGTAACTTAGAGCTGGAGCCTAACCAGGTCAAGTGCCTGCTAAGATAAAAACATAAACATTCTCTCTAGTATTTAAACAAGACCCAGAGTCTCATAAACTGATATTCAGAATTTCCAGGAAGTAATCCAAAATTACTTGGAGTTTGAAGAACTATGAAATTCCCAAAAGGCTATCAATAGATGCCAATAATGAGACAGCACAGATGTTGGAATTATTTGACAGGGACTTTAAAACAGATATTGTAACAATCCTTAAAGGAAGAATTGTGAACATTTTTTGAAACAAGCTTAAAACAGAAAGTTAAAATACAAGACATAAAGGTGAACCAAATGGAAATTTTAGAACTGAAAAACACATTAACCAAATTTAAAACTTCATTGGAAGGACTCAATAGCAGAACGAAGAAAAGAGGGGGACGGAATAATAGTAAACTTGATGCCAAATCAATTGAAATTATTCAGTCTGAACGTCAGAGAGAAGAAATATTGAAAAATTAAAGATTAGGCTTCTGGATGAGACAGCAACATAGGCAGACATGGCTAACATCTTTGCACAACCACATCAAAATTACAACTAAAATATAGAACAACTATCACTCAGGAATGTCAGAAACTGAGTTGAACGGAAGTCTGACAACTATGGAATTGAAGAAACCACATCCATCCAGGCTGATAGGAGGGGTGCAGACACAGAACGGGCTGGCCCCACACCCACATGGATAAAGATTCAGGAAGGATATCTTGGGAGCAAGGAGTCACAGACCCATACCAGTTCCCCCAGGCCCAGGGTTCGAGTGCCAGGAAGATAAGTCTCCACCGCTTCTGGCTGCAAAAACCAGCAGGGACTGAGTCAGTGGAAGAAACTTCTGGAGCCCCAAGCCATTTCTCGTAAAGAACCCACACATGGACTTACCTACACAGACACACTGCCTCTGAGCTCCAGCACTGGGATGACAGCTTGAAGAGCCAGTGGTATACAGGGAAGAAATTGAAGTGTCTGGCATTGGGGAGAGCAGAGGCTATTGTCCCTTTGCTGAGCTCTCCCCCAGCAGAACCAGTAGGCTAGTGCCATATCTGAGACTTCATCAACCTGGCTAACATAGTGTGACCCACCTTGGAAATCCCCAGAGGCTCTATCCCACCCAAGGTATAGGCCCACCCAAGCTGCTTTTCCATAAGAATGTCTGGTTCTGGCTCCTAAATCCTATCCAACAAGCAACAGCTGACTTCAGTGAGCCCTAGTGGCAGCCAGATTAGAGTCACAGCTTGGCCTCAACTGGGAATCTCCAAGCCCAGCATAAGTAGCAGCCATCTCAGATTGCTTTATAGCTCAGGCAGGGTACCCCTGGGCAAAACACAGGTGGGGGCTGACCTTGGCCTGCACCACCTGGGAAACCCCAGGGCCAGCACACCCTGTGGACAGCTATAGGCCACTTCAGAGTACCACCACCCTGCACCTATACAGCAGAACCCCCATGGGGGCAGAGGTTGGTGGTCAGTGGTAACAGCCAGTCCTTGCAGCTCACTAGCCAGGGAAAATCACTCCCATTGACCTGCCAACAATAACTAAGGCTCAACTACAAGAGGAAGGTGTACTCAGCCCACATGAAGGGTGCACCTCGAGTACCCAGTTTGGGTGATAGGGGAGGCTGTACCGTTGGACCCTACAGGACACCTACTACATTAACCATGCTGCCAAGGCACGGAGTCGAAGCAGCTCTACCTAATACATAGAAAGAAACACAGGGAGGCTGCCAAAATGAGGTGACAAAGAGACATGGCCCAAATGAAAGAACAGATCAAAACTTCAGAGAGCTAAACAAAATGGAAATAAGCAACCTATCAGATGCAGAGTTGAAAACTGCTTGTAACGATGCTCAGAGGTTGGACTTACTGAGGACCTCAGCAGCATGAAAAAGATCCAACCAGAAATGAAGTATACACTAATTGAAATAAAGAACAATTTACAGTAGAGTGGATGAAGCTGAGAATCAAATCAATGATTTGGAACATAAGGAAGTGAAAACAACCAATCAGAACAACCAGACAAAAACAACCAATCAGAACAACCAGACAAAAACAACCAATCAGAACAAGAAGAAAAAAGAATCCAAGGAAACAAGGATAGTATAAGCAGCCTCTGGGACAACTTCAAGAGCTCCAACATTCGCATTATAGGGGTACCAGAAGGAGAAGGGAAAGAGCAAGAAATTGGAAATCCATCTGAAAAAACAGTGAAAGAAAACTTCCCTAGTTTGTTGAAGGAAATAGACATGCAAGTCCAGGAAGCACAGTGAGTCCCAGTGATGATGGATGCAAAGAGGACCACTCGAAGATACATCATTATTAAAAGGCCAAAGGTTAAAGGTCAAGGGAGACTCAAAAGCAACAGAAGTTAGTTAGTGGAAGGATGCCAGATGGGAGCGGGGAAGGAGAGAATGGGTGAAGAGGTGAGGGGATTAAGAAGCACAAAATAGTAGTCATAGAATCGCCATGGGGATGTAAAGTACAGTATAGGAAATGGAGTAGCCAAAGAACTTATATGAGTGACCCAGGGACATGAACAATGGTAGGGGGATTGCCTGAGGGACTGGGGGGTGCTGGGTGGAGGGGAGCAAAGGGGGGAAAATCAGGACAATTGTAATAGTATAATCAATAAAATACAATTTTAAAAAAAGAAAAATTAAAGAATAGAGCCCGAAGGCCCAGTGGGACAACAAAAGACATAATGTTTGTTTTGTCAGACTCCCAGAGGGAGAAAAGAAAGATTGTGATGTTAGAAAGAGATCTGAAGAAATAACGGTTGAAAACTTTGCATGTTTGGAGAAAGAAAGATACCTACAAATTTTAGAGGTTGAGTAGTCCCCAAAGAGGATAAAATTAAGAAAATCTCTACCCAAATACGTCATTCTCAAATTTCTGAAACATCAATGACAAAGAAAAATTCTTGAAACAGCTAGAGAGAAATAATGCATTATCTCCAGGAGAACAATGATTTGATGACAATGATTCTCTCATCAGAAACTGCAGAGGTCACAAGGAAGTAACACAACATTTATCAAGGGCTGAAAGAAAAGAATGGTCAGCCCAGAATTCTGTATACAGCAAAAATATCTTTCAGAAATAAAAAGTAAAATAAAAACATCCTCAGATGAAGAAAAACTAAGAAATTCTGTACCTAGCAGAGCTGCTTTAAAATAATTGCTAAAGAGAAATAATACCAGAAAGAAACTTGGAATATCAAAAATAAAGAAAGAGTAACAGAATTGGTAAATATTTGGGTAAATACAATAAACAATTCTTCTCCTCTTGAGTTCTGTAAAATGTGTCTTATGACTGAAAACAAAAGTATAACAGTGTCTGAGGAAGTTTTCAGAATATGTAAATATGGTATTTAAGACAGTCCGTCTCACATAAAGAGGGGCAAGATAGGGGAAACTTTATGGTTTTAAGGTTTCTATGTTTCAACTGAAGTGACAAAATGCTGATTATAAATAGTCTGTGAAAAGTAAGAATGCATTTTGTAACCTCTAAAGCATCCACTGAAAAAAAAATTACACAAAGAGATACTGTCAAAATCATAATAGACGAATTAGAATAGACTAATAAAGGTTCTCCAGAGCTCTGCCCCAGAAGAAAAGCAGGAAAAGGTAAACACAGAAGCGAGAAACAAGGAACAGAAACGATAATAAAATGGCAAACATAAACCTAAAAATATCAGTAATTTCATTAAATGTGAATCCTTTTAATATACCAATTAGTTAGCAGAGATTGTTAGAATAGATTAAAAAACATGTCTTAGCCATATGCTGTTTATAGGAAACATAATTCAATTATAATGATATGGATAGATTAAAAGTAAAGGGTGGGGAAAGATATACATAGTAAAAACTAATAAGAAGGAAGCTGGAATGGTTATACTAATGTCAAAGTATACTTCAGAGGAAAGAAATTACCAGGGGTGAAAAGAGATATTGTATATTGATGATATAAAACTAAAAAGGCCAATTCACCAAGAAGACATAAAAGGCTACATGTGCATGTACCTAACAACAGAGCTTCAAAATACATGAAGCAAAAATCAACAGAACTGATAAGACAAATAGACAAAGTAAAAAATTGTAGTTGGAGAGTTCAACACTCCTCTCTCAGCAATAGATAGAAGAAATAGACAAAAAATAAGCATGGATATGGGACTGGACAACATCAACCAATGGAACCTAATTGACATTTTAAGACACCCCATTCAACAGCAGAATACACATTCTTTTTAAGTGCATATAGAATATTTTCCAAGAAAGACTGTAACCTGGGTCATAAATCAAACTTTACAAAAATTTTAAAGAATTACCTTGTCCCTGATCTTAATGGGAAAGTTTCAAATTTCTCACCATCAAATATGATGTAAGCTTCAGGATTTTTGCCAATATTCTTTATCAAGTTGAGGTAGTTCCCTCCATTCCTAGTTTACTGAGACTTTCTCTCATGAGTAGATATTCTATTTTGTCAAATGCTTTTAAAATATTTATTAATAAGATCATGTGATTTTTCTTCTTTAGCCTGCTGATGTGACAGATTGCACTAACTGATTTTCAAATGTTGAATCGGCCTTGCATACTTGAGGTAAATTTTACTTGGCTATGGTGTACAGTTCTTTTTATACAATATTGGATTCAATTTGCTAATATATTGAGGATTTTTACATGTATGTTCATGAGAAATTTTGGTCTGTAGTTTTCTCACAGCATCTTTGGTTTTGGTATTAGGATAATGCTCATTTCCTAGAATGAGCTAGAAAGTATTTCCTCTGATTTTATCTTCTGAAAGAGATTATACAAAATTGGCATCATTCTTTTAAAAATTTGGTGAAATTCAATGAATCCATCTAGGCCCGGTGTTTTGTTTTGAAAGATTATGAATTATTGATTCAATTTCTTTAATAGTTATAGGCCTATGCAAATGATCTATTTCTTATTGTGTTAGCTTTGCCAGATTGGGTCTTTTAATTAAGTATTTTATTTCATTTAGGTTGTGAAATTTGTTGTCATAGGGTTGTTCGTGTATTCCTTTATTATCCTTTTAATGTTCAGTGGCTCTGGGTTGATGTCCCCTTTTTCTTCTCCAGTATTAGTAATTTGTGTCCGCTCTCTTTTTTTTCTCATGTAGTCCAGCCCCAGCCTTGCTGATTTGGTTGATCTTAAAAAGAGCCAGCTTTGGTTTCATGGTTTGTTTTCTTTTCATCTATTCACTTCCTTTTTTCTGTTTGATTGATTTCTGCTATAATTTTTATTATTATTATTATTATTTTTTAAAGATTTTATTTATTTATTTTTAGGGAGAGGGGAAGGGAGGGAGAAAGAAAGGGAGAGAAACATCCTTTGGTGGTTTCCTCTTGTGCGCCCCCAACTGGGGACCTGGCCAAAAACCCAAGCATATGCCCTGACTGGGATCGAACCAGTGACCCTTTGGTTTGCAGGCTGACACACAATCCACTGAGCCACACCAGCCGGGGCTATAATTTTTATTATTTATTTTCTTCTAATTACTTTGGATTTAATTTGATCTTCTTTTTCTAGTTTCCTAAGATAAAAGTTTTGTTGATCGATTTTGTATCTTTCTTCTTTTTGGTATATATACATTTAATACTATAAACTTCCCTCCAAACACTGCTTTCACAGCATCCCACAAATTTTGATAAATTGTGTTTTTATTTTCATTTAATTAAAAAGATTTTAAAGTTTCTCTTGAGAAGTTCTCTTTGGCCTAAGTGTTATCTAGAAGTGTGTTGTTTAATTTCAAAGTATTTTGGGAGTTTTTAGCTCTTATTTTGTTATTGATTTATTGTTTAATTCATTGTAGTTTAAGAGTGGACATTTTATGATTTCTGTTCTTTTAAATTTGTTAAGGTGTGTTATACCCACAATGTGGTCTACCTTGTGAGTGCTGGTGTACTCAGCTTTGATTTGGAACTAAGCTATCCTGATCGTATACAAGGGAGATGATCTGTAAACCAAACAGCCACTTTATCTATTTATAATAGGGCATACTTTTTCTTACATGAATATTAAATCTGTGAGGCAGGCCTCCCCTAGCTCATGTGCCTTCTCATATCAGCACTAATTAAAAGGTTGCTTGATGAATTTATATCACAGAGTGAGGAATGGTTCATGATCTTATGGGATAGAGACCATCTTCAGGATCAAGTTCATCTCTTGATTGAGCTGACAAGTCTAGGTGCTGCCATGTTTGGGTGACCAGCTGCATGACTATAAAACATTGTGCAGGAAGCTGTGAAGGCTTGGCTTAGTGCTTGACTTTGGATTCAGACAGCAGCTCCATCACCTACTTGTTGAGGGACCTAGGAGAGATTATTAAGCTTGGGTGCTGAAACTTTGCTTTTCAGCTTCCTCAGTTATAATAAGAACAATAGTAGTTGCTACCTGATAACAGCATTGTGAAGATTAAGTTAATTTAAATATGTAAAGAATTTTGCAAAGAGTGCTTCTCATAAGTACTTAATAAATGGTGATGAAAACCATCTGGGCTGCTGGGATCTCTTTGACCCCTTGTCCTACCTTTTTCTCCACTTCTGTCCCTGAGCCCTCTGAGGCAAACATGCTCCACCAGATTCTTGGTCAGGCCAGGAAGCATCCAAGCTTGATCCCCCAATTTGTATTTGTTGGATCCAGAGGTATTGGGCAGTGCTGTATGTCTTGCCCCTGGCATTGTTCAATCCAGATATCTACTGGGCCAGAAAGAATAACCTAGAACCCTGGAACAAACTAAGTCCCAAAGATCAATACAGGTTGTACTCAGTGAGTATAGATTACAGCAAATGGAAGAAAAAAGGCTCAGACTTTTTTTAAAACAACATAATTGATGGTATTTTTTCCATTAGCATTCTTCCCTGCTATACCCTCTTCCACATCCACCCCCCAAACCCCCGCAATCATCCCACTGCTGTCTGTATCCACGAGTCCTTTTTCTTTTTTGCTGGATCTGCCCAATCTCACCCCTGCCCCACCCCCGGGGCTGTCAGCCTGCTCTCTATGAGTCTGTCTCTGTTTTGTTAGTTCAGTTTGTTCATTAGATTCCACATATGAGTGAAATCATATGGTATTTGCCTTTCTCTGACTGGCTTATTTCACTTAGTTTAATGTTTTCTAGGTCCATCTATGCTGTCCCAAAGGGTAAAATTTTCTTTTTTCTTTCTTTTTAACAGCCGAGTAGTATTCCAGTGTTTAATGGATCATAGTTGTTTTATCCACTCCTTTACTGATGGACACTTGGGCTGCTTACAAGCCTTGGCAATTAATACTGGTAAGCCTTGGTAAATAACACTGCAACAAAAACAGAGGTGCATTTATTCCTTCAAATGAGTGTTTTGGGTTTCTTTGAATAAATTCCCAGAAGTGGAATTGCAACGAAATGTTTCCCTATAAAGTGGCTTAGAATGAGGGTCTTTCAGAAGACACCTGCACAATTTTCCACTGAACGAGGAAATATTTCCCTTCCAAATGCACAAAAACTTCGAGTATAGTGTTGGGGTTTACACTGATTAATAAATATCTGAAACTTGAAAAAAAAAACAACCCACCAAACCTATCCTGCATAGTTACCTAGGTCTCTGAGTTTGTAAGGCCCACCATGAGGGCCTCCCATGAGCTTGTTAGTTTTACTATGTGGTTTTTCCATCTACATTTACAACGCCAGTATGTTTCAAAAAGCTTTCAATGGTATAGGAAAAGAAGTGTGACTTATTGTGTGAAAAAGCCCAAAATTTCTATTCAGTAATTTTGGGGGGAAAAAAGTTAGAAAAAGCTTTTGTACTTTTTGCCATAAACAGATATCACTTTAAAATTAAATAAACAACATAAATAAAAAACAACGTGTGAGAAAGGAAGGCTTTGGTGTAGGCTTTCTTCTTAACCACCTCTAATTAGCATTCCAGCAAGGATGAGGTTAGGAAGCTCCTATCTGAGGCTCTTTGGAAATGACAAAGCTTTAGATGATCTGGGACATGGCTTAAGGTGGTTCCCCTGCTGGGCTGTTTGTTGGAGTTGGGGGGGAGCATGAGGAGAGGACCATGCCATGTACGTCTATGCTTGCCTGTGCCCCTCTGAGGGTGAGGGGAGCCCAGCGTGGCCCTCCAAGGGCTGCTCCCTGCCCCTCAGAGAGGCACATTTTTATCTATTCCCCGAAGGGACTGAACGGGACGGTGGTTTCCCTATAAGGGAGCATCTCACAGAAGAGAGAACAGGTAGATAAAGGAGCATTGGAGAGGAGGAAGATGGAAATGGAAGATGTTGAGAGTCGTTTCTAAAGGGCAGGGTCCACCCAGGTCACAGATTTTCTATTGCCAGAATCAAGACTGACGACCTGGCTAGAGCTGGGGCAGCCATCCACCTGGGACTTTGCACAGGCTTATCAGGCATTAACTTACTGAGGCAAATCCGCCAGCCCTTAGAAAGAGGAAGTTTTCACATTTTAAACAAGTTGACTTTCAGCCCCACCTTTCCTCTGGTTTTGAGTCAAAGATGTGTGTTTCCCTAACAATAATAACTGGTTTTCATTTTGTATGCAAAGCTCTGTGGCTCTCAAAATTGGCACGGTTCACTTTGAATTCATAGCCACAGCTTAAATTCAGCTGACAGTACATGAATTGGAATAAAACTTGAGGGACCGTGGTCTGGAAGGATGTATTGTTTTAGCTTAGAGAAAGAAATGAAATTTTTTCTTGTAATTGGGTATGTTTTCTGTGCCCGGTGAGGACTGACACCTGTGGTTCCTTCCTGTCAACTGGGGGCACCAACGAGCTCTCGCTTGTGTCCTGGTGCCTGAGACCCCTTCACTCAAGCTGTAGTCAGACCTCTTTTGGCTGTGACAAACAAAAAGACAGAGGGAAGTAACTGGGTTTAAGTCGTCTGCCTTAGATGACATTGGGACTACACTTCATTGCCCATCATTTTTAGGTCTCAGCGCTCATTACAAGTTTGGAAGATAAATGAAATTTTCCCCTACATTTAGGCATATTATTTATTTGCATAGCACAGATGGGCCTCACTGGGTTTCCTGAACTGTCACCAGCTTGACTCACCTCCCCATGTAACGGCTAATTATTCCATCAAGGCTGGAACACAGGAGCCAATTGTGGCAATATAAAGGGATTATTATTCTTTCTTTCAAAGTTATCTTTGGATTCAAAGTTCTACGTTGCTTCAGTTTTTCTGATACATTGATAAAAGATGCTCTAAAGACACATAGCCTCTCTTCGGTAGCTCTCTAATATAGTTCTTTTTAACAGAAAAATAATTTAAGGGTAACATCAGCCATGCTATTCTTAAAGCTTCATTCCCAGACTGCCTTGGATTTCTTCATTTATTCTGGTAAATGAGCAACCCCACTGAGTAAGGGCTCTAAATTAAGTCAGCCTGCTTTCTGCTTGGACCAACCCTGGGCACCAAAGTAGCCCATCTTGACTCGGTAACAGAGCATGCTTGTTTCAGGACTTCAAGTGTTTGGTTAAGGCTGCATCCATCCAGTGAGTCAAACTAGCTTCGTTTTAAGGACGTTCCAGAGTGCTGACTTACTCAACTGATCCACGTTTCCTGAGGATATGATTCATTCATACCCCACAGAGGGGAAAGAACAACATTTGAAAGCACACATGTAAGGAGACGTAGATACAACCCTACTCTTTCTGGCAAACCTGTCTCTTGCAGTATAATGGGGAGGTTTCTGGCTTTTCTCTCTGGGGCAAGTGTTGGAGATGATGTTTCCAAGGCTGCAAATGAGAGTGTGAGGACAGCTTACTCCTGGCCAGCTTAAGGCCCCAACAAAGGAGGGGCTTTCTGCTCAGTGAAGACAGGCAGTAGGAACTTTTTGGAGTTGGGGACATACGTTTCCTCACTGCAGATTCACAGCTAACGTCACATTTCTGTGCCTGCTCCAAGGCTGGCCGTGGGACCCCGCGAAGCGGAGAAGGGAACCTGCTCTGGAAGCCCGCCTTCCCATCGCCTCCCTCTGGCCACTAGCACAGCGCCCCGGTCTTGTTTACCAAGGAGCCTTCCCTAGCTCTTGGCTCCAGCTTTACTTTTCCTTCTTGGGCATGGCGTCTGCTCTTTTGTTTAGAAAACAGTGCAGCCTCTAAGTAACCTTTGTGCCTCATAGGCTTTTATTGCCTCTTATTAGGAAGTTTCACGGGAGCCAGATGCCTTGTGCTGACCGGTCCATTTTTATGTTTCTGTATGAATGCTTGATTCCACCCCAGTCTGAAACCCAGCTTGATTTAGTGATACCCATGAGAAGGTTCCATCTATTTATTTATTTATTATTCATTTACTAGCTCATCTATTCCACCAATATTTATTAAGTGCCACCTGTGGGCCAAATACTTATTTAATTATTCATTATGTGGAGACATTTTATTCACTGGAATTCTGAGAGGGACTGGGAATGACAGGGCTGGCCCCCAGGAGAGAGGCAGGCTGAGGAGGACAGGGCTGGACTGGACTTCCCCAAGGCTCAGGGTGCAGAGCGATAGCTGCAGCTGGGCTTCGGGAGACCAGGGCCCAGGCCCGGACTAGCTGTGTGAGAAAGACGGGAGGTGGGGCCCGGTCCTGTGTTGAACTGTGATAAGTGCCTCCACCCACAGGGTCCCACTGATCATCAACCCAACAACCATAACCATGATCATCATGAATCATGCTCAGCATGACTGGGTTTCTTCTTGGCAAAAAACGAGAGGGGTGGACTTTGTTTCTAGGTTGGCCTTGGAGTGGAACACCTTAGGCAGGAGCAGAGACAAAGCCGACTTAGGGAAATAGGGTTGGATATCATGGCTATCAGGGAGAGGGCCCAGGACTCGTCCAGGATGGTGCAAGTGGGAGGCTTTAACCAGGCTCATCTAATTTTGCTGAGAGCAGAAGAATTCTTGAGTGATACCTTCTGAGTTGCACCAACAAGTTTTGATTCAGGTTATAGCTCAGACCATGATGAACTCTCACATGCTTAGTGGGCAGCAAGATGCATAAACAAACACGCATAATAGTAGATACTAATTGCTATCGGAAAACTGCAACTCCCAAGCAGCTAACTAGCCATTCACCAGGACCATTAAGGAATGTTCTGGAAGGCACCACCCTCACTAGAAGTTCAGTTCTTGCTGTCCTCTGCAGGCTGTGGCTGATGCTAGGAGAGGTGGTCATAGAGCTGGACTCACTAGTAGCTGTGAGGGTGATGGGGTCAGAGGCAAGAGAGACCCATGACAGCAATTCACCATTACAAGCCAGGGAGGTACAGTTACCATAACGACAAAGTGGGGGACCTGGCTGAGGGGACATCGTTGCACTCACCATAACCACAAACAGGCACGTGCAACAACCCGGTCAGGAAAATGTATGGCTGCGGGAGCTTGGGCAGAAATACATCGGAGGTTTTCAGTTCTGTGTTTCACCCTTAAGACATAAAAGGTCAGAAATAGTCAACTCACAATATAGCTGGGATGTGCAGAGATTTAATTTATTTGACCCTAAGAGATATTCCCATCCTCCCATGCCCCTATTCACTGGTTAGTGAGGGAAACTTAACAAAACACCCGTTCAGTTTAAAATCTGGTATAATCACGTGAACCAAGTTTCTAGGGGCATTAATTCTCTCAGGTGGCTTCTTTCTTTTAAGCCGGTAATGCTGTGCATAGGGGAAGGGTTTGGCTCATGAGGCTTATAAGTTCCACATTATGTATTAACTGCTTCATGGAAGAAAGAAATCTGGTTAATTATATGACTCCTGGCCCATCTCAGTGCATGCTTTTCTCCCAGGACCCTCGTTGGTAAGTATACGCTGTTTTACCAACTGTTTTGATGTCTTTCATTTAATATGTATTTGTAATAAACATCCTTGTATTTATTTTCATGATTCCACGGGTTTTTAGAAATCAGCTCAAATGCCATTTTTAATGCCAATGTAAAGAAGGCCTCAAATTTTACCCAAACTAAACTCTGTCTGCCACCTGAGAGTTGCCGAAGCATTGGACTTAGAATTATCTGGATTTGGTGCTTCTTCTCCCAAGATAAGTTAGAAAAACACCAAGGTAGAAGGCTCCCCTCCCCCTAACAAATTTCTTCATATCCAGGTATTTTCTGGAGGCCCCACAGTGGGCTCCTTGAATCTTCATCAGTCCCTCCAGGTGACCTGAAATAAGTTACAACCTAAGTCCAACGGTGTGGGCAGCAGCTTCAAGCAAGTCCCCAAACCAGTATTTTTACACCTAGACCCTCCAGCTTAGATATTCTGAAGATTTCCCTTAGCACAAGGACAGGTGTGACTTGGCAGGATGACTCCCAGCTCTGCGTTACCCATGGTGGGTGAGAGAGTGTGCGCTCTACTCTTCTGTCCCTGTGCACATGTTCCTGCCCCCTCTGCACCTACTCTGTCTTTTCTGATCCTTGTCATCTTTAAATGTTTTCTCGAGTCCCACTAGAGCATGAGCTCCATAAGGACAGATGTTAGTGAGTCTTTAGATTGCCTCCTATTTCCCAGAATGCCAAGCAGAGCAACTTGCGCATGGTAAATGCTCGATGAGTTTGATGAATGAGTAAATAAAATTGGGCCAATGATGGGAGTAGTAGAGAGGAATATGGGAAAATGCTGCATAATCCATACCTTTTGAGTTAAAGATGCCAGTGGGTGGCCCTGTGCTTACAAGGAGGAAGGGAGAGGAATGACTCTGGGAAGTCCCAGCGTGGCTCAGACAGCCGATGAAGTCTGGCAGTGGACGTCAGAAGAGGGTGAGTGGGCTTGACAGAATCGCTGAGTTGGCATTGCTATTGAAAAAGAAATAGAATAGAAATAGGAGGAAGCGTGTAGAGAAAACTTAAGGCATTGGGACATCTTAGGGGTTTGTTATTCCAGCATTTAGAGGCCAGAACTCCTCCATCCACCCTGTGTAGAGCCTGAGTTTGAGATCCTGCTGAAGGTTTGAAAGACAAAGTTGGGAATTGCTAGGCCTGAACCTTTTAATCTCGATTATGAGAGATATAACAAGATGGTGTAAATTATTTTTAGACTTGGGCCAAATGGTTTACGTTGACTGTGTGTTATTCTGCCCTAAGAGGACAGAAGTTTTTTAGTAAGTGTGGATGTATTCTTAGTGTTTCATAGCTCTGCACTTTCATCAACGATTACTTAGACAAATTCTCTACCCTCTCAGTCTGTACATCCTGAGATGGACAAATGTTGCAGACAGACGTACACAGCCAGGCATATATCAGATACTCAGACTGAACTGTACTAGTAAGGTACATGGTTTAATTTATGTTTAACAGAAATGATGCTGTGGTGGGGAAAGCTTTGGCAAAAGCTGAAGGCCTCCCATTCTGCTCGTCCCTTCTCTCAGGCAGACACCTCCTCTTCTCCACTTGGTTGAATACAGACCATTTTTCAGGGCTTAGTTCAAATTCCATGCCTTTTATGACACTTTCCTGGACCCCTAAAACCTCCCTGGGATCCTACCTTCTTCTGGACCCCACTGTACTTTCTCATCATACCCAAGTGGCTGCCAGTTCTGCGCTAATTAAAAGAAGGTACTTTCTCAAGTCAATAAAAAGGAAAAAAAAATTTTAAAAAAAGAATAGAAGAAGGTACCTTTCCACGGTGGAGGAATTAGAATCTTTTCTGAGGGTTCTGCAATGATTCATTATTTTACAACTTTTTCATGAAGATAATTCATATGCTTAAGATATCCTAAAACATTTAAAAGGCATTTTCACTTTAAATGACTGATATTTTGCTAGCAAGGTTCTTAGCACCTACATCACAAAAGTTCTCTCCTCTTATTTTTAAAAAATGATCTAGTAGAGGCAATTTCCCTTCTTTGTGAAGACTTCTCTCCCAGAGGTTTCTTCATGTAAAATAAAAAAATAAGGCTGCAATTGCCATCAGGCTCGGCAGCGGTGTGGGATCTGCACCATTGAAACTTCCTCCACTGTGTGACTTAGAGCTGACCACACATTGTTTATTTCATTAGTCTGCTTCCTATCGTCCACTGGTGGACACTAGTTATAAATGGCCAGGCTCCAAATGTCTGCTTGTTCATTTGCCAGCCATGAGCAATGTTGACCTTGTTAGGAACTTGATTATCAGTGCCTCAAAGAATTAGTTATCTGTGGTGTTTGCAGCCTGATGGCAAATAATGAATATCTGTTTAATTCATGAAGTAGTCAATTTCTCCAGGTGCGACTGATAGCAGTAAGAAAGTGTGTTTCAGTTCCAGGGTGAAACTCGTGACATTGCCCTATCCTCCAGAAAGCTCCTCTAAGAGACATTAATAATGATGATGATGAAGATAATAATTCTTAATAATAAGAATCATAAAAGTAGCCATTTATTTAGTACTGTGCTATTGGTTTTATAAAATGAAATTCTCATGGCACACTGGGTTCCTCATTGTAAGGAAATGGAAGTTCAGAGAAGGTTAATGATAAGTAAGGGGCAGTCAGTCTCCCCCCAGAGGCTGAAGAAAATCTCTGTAAGCAAATGATTCCTCCCCTCCACTCTGACTGGAGGTCGGGCAGGGCAGCATTGCTTGGAGGGGTTCATTTTCTCTTTCTGAACCTATTTGTAGACAAAAAAAAAAGAAAAGAAAAAGAAGGAAGAAGGAAGAAAGAAAGAAAGAAAGAAAGAAAGAAAGAAAGAAAGAAAGAAAGAAAAGAAAAGAAAAGAAAAGAAAAGAAAAGAAAAGAAAAGAAAAGAAAAGAAAAGAAAAGAAAAGAAAAGAAAAAAGGACTTCTTTGGAAAATAACCTCAAAGAGTGATCTGATCATAAATCCCCAAATGGGCAGGTCTGTAACTTCTTTAGTGAAAAGTTTTAAGTCAGCTCTGATCATTGTTTGCCAGAAGTAATAGCTACCCATTGAAGTAGGTATCGACCCTCAAGAGAGCGCATAATCTTAACTATCTAGTAATACAGTTCCCACCTCGCTTCTCTTGACTCCATGTAATCTTCCTTATGTTCCCTCCTTAATTTCAAATGCGTAAAAGAAGCTGCAGAACTGTTATTCACTGGAGCATTTGGAATCTTGCTTCCTGGCGTATGTCATCAGTTTGGCTCAAATAAACTCATAAAAATTCTCTACAGGTTTGAATGCTTCTTATGTCAACATATCCATTAAGTCTGTAGCAGGCTGCTGCTGCCTTGAGGGCAAGGACAGCACCTTCTACTTCTTTGCCTCCCAAATACCCAGCTTGATCTCTTGAAAAGAGTCAATATATGAATGGGTGATCGAGTTACTGATTTCCAAATGGGCAATCCTAGGTGTTGGTCTGGTCAGGCAGAAACAGAGACCTCAAGGGTAGAAGTGTCTGCGTCTGTTCGCTGAAGTATTTGCTGCTTTCTCCCCACAACAGCTGTGAACACATCTCTTGTTAGTGGCCCACAGTTTCTTCCATTTTAAGCACTTCAAAGGGCCTCATGGTTGTTGAGGATCTTTCTAAGCTCCCGCTTAATAGTGCTCGGGTTTTCCTGAGCCTACATCCGGGACATACACAGTTTTTTGTTTCTGTTTTTCTCCCTTCATGCTCTCAGGTCCTCCTCCCTCTCTCTTCTGTTTCTTAAAAAGGTAGCCAAGAAAAAGGCACAGTTAGGAAATGTTTTGCCAGAGGCTTCCAGGTTTTCACGTGACTTTGAATGTCCTGTTCTTTGAAGGTAGTCATAAAACTTGGGTACTGAGAATATTTGGCATTAATTAGCAGTTTTATATTCGTGAATAAAACTCATAGGAGATCACAGCTAACTTGAATAAAATGACCTCCTCTTAGGTTAGCAAAGGTTAAAAAATAATAATAAAAAAAGAAGCAGTTCAAACAGGAATAATATAAAAGTTTAATTCTGAGGAAACTTTTCACACTTTTATTTGGCCCCAGAATAGTAGCTCGTAAAGATCATCATCTTTGGTTTAGAGGATTTTTCCAGAGTTGCTTCTATTTATTCAAGTTCTCATTCTGAGCAGGGATCCGCTAAGCTCTGGTCAATTTTTAACGTACCTTTGAAGACTCTGAGTGTGAGGTGGGAATTTTTGCTCTAATTTAGGGTGTCGAATTAGAGACATTACAAAACAGGGGCCTGAAATTGATAAAAATTAATAAGCAACCCTGGGTTTTATTACTGCTTTTACATTTATTTATTAGTTGATCTCAGGTTAATCTTATTAATGTGGAAATATATGAAATGTAAAGGTTGACATTCCCCCAAGAACTTCCTGTGTGAACTGTGCAGCCTGATTACAAATATTACATGTTGGCACTAAAATTATGGGCCTCTCTTTTTACCACCCACAGTGTCTGGGGAAAGTAGGGAGGAATAAAGAGAAGCTACTTGGAATTGCGGAGTTATTTCTACTCTCCTACAGTCCTCTTGGAACAGTGGCTCTATGGAAACACCAAGCCATGGACTTGTAGGAGGAAGGAAAATATGGTGGAAGCATGAACGGAATGGTTAGCTTGGTGGAGAGTCAAGGGTGTCGGTTGTGTGAGTGGTTAATTACTTGACTCGCATGATTGGGCTTTCGGAAAACTTGAGAAATTCCGAGTTGTTTTCTAGCCTTTGTAGACAAAATAAGGGCCACATACTAAACCTGACAAGCTCAAGGGAGGCCCACATGGTGGGTCTTACAAACCCAGAGCCCAAAGTAACCACCTGGGTGGTCTGAATATAGAAATTCCTAACTAAAATAGGGTCATGGTGGGTAGTCTTGTCCTCGACCTATAGCTTCCTTGACAAAGGTCAGTCTTCACAGTCGAAATTGTTCATTATCTTTGTGCACCTAAGATAAAATACCTTTGAAATGCCAGAGTAACTTTCTTTTCCAGATCCCTTGAAGGCATACCCTCAGGCATCAAAGTGTAAGACCACATTATTATTTTGTTGACCTCATACCATCTCTATGTGCTGTAAGCGTTAACTGTCCTATACCCACTAAGGTAAAAGAGGTATGTGTCTCTCCATTTCACTTTTATTCAACCCCAGAGATTGCCCTTCTTTGCTTTCTCCTGCCTCTGTAATCTACCACAAGTGAATTTCATGTAATTCTAGGTAACTCTCCTTATGTTTCCTCCTTTGATTCTAATATATAAAATAAGCTGCAAAACCACCATTCTTCAGAGCATTTTCTCAGTCCATTGAGATTTTGCTTCCCGACAATTGTCATCAATTTGGCTCAAATACACTCTTACAAGCCTTTTTCTTAGGCTGGTATTCTTTTGTCAACTCCTGAGAGCTGATTACTTTTTTTCACTTTTTTTTAATCCTCACCTGAGGACATGATTACTGATTTTAGAGAGAGGGGAAGGGAGAAAGAGAGAAAGGGAGAGAAGAAACATTAATGCGAGAGAGAAACGCTGATTGGTTGTCTCTTATATAGCTCCCCGACCAGGACCGAGCCTGCAACCTAGGCATGTGCTCTGACTGGGGATCAATCCTGCAACCTTTTGGTTTATGGGATGATGATCCAACCAACAGAGCCATGCGGCCAGGGCACCAGCTAGATTTTTATTGCACTCTCCAGCAGCAGGCATGCATACTCCATCCGTAGGCTTACCTGCACCCACAGAGGATGGCTCCTGTGCACACTGACACTTTTCACCTTAAATGTTCACATCTCTTGTTTTTTCTTCCTACAACCGAAAGAGTTTGTTTAGCTCAGGTACACATGCAGGAAGTGCTGGAAATTAATGCTACTGAGGCAACCCTTAAGCACTGAGGGATGAGGGTCAGTGAATAAGTATTCTAGCTTTGCCACCCTCGGTGGGATAATTCTGAAGGATGCTTTCCAGAGGGTACTCAGGGGGACTCAGCACTAGCTGTCCATTGTGACAATCGGCTCATTGATAGACCCTTTATTGATGTTCCTCCCTTCCTTGCCTTGATTTCCCTGCTTACGTTCCTTGGGATCATCTTCCCAGTAAGCTACCTAACCCAGGGTTGCCTTGGCTGGCTTTCGGAGAAAGCCAGGGGCAGATGAGCACATGTTGCAACTAAGGCACCACGTTAGACCAGAGAAACTTTCAAGGACCTAGTAATGGAAATGGAAAAGAGACTAAGCAAAAATACACCAGCAGCAGAATGTGCCCAGATACTTTGAATGGTACAAAAATAACAGCTAAAGAGGGATTCAGAGAAGGGAGAGATGATTTTGCTGTGGGATAAATGGGACCACGAAGGAAGCAGGATAAAGTTAGGACTTGAAGAATGAGTTGGAATTATTTTCCTGTGGGGTTGGGAGGATGGTATTGAATCTGTAATCTTGGGATGAAGGGGACTGGAGAGGAAAAGAAAGGGAAGGAAACCAACATATACTGAGTGTAGGCTATAGGTCCAGCCTAAATGGCACACAGTGATTAGGAGCACAGATTGAACACAGACTATCACATTTAGTCCCCCAAATAACCATGAGAGCAAGGTATCTGTCAGAGTCAACTCGGGCTACTATAACAAAGTACCATAGGCTAGGTGGTTTACGAACTACAGAACTTATTTCTCACAGTTCTAGAGGCTGGAAGTCAGAGATCAGGGTGCCAGCAAGGTAGGGTTCTGGTGAGGTTGTCTTCTAAGAAGCAGAATGCTGACTTTTTGTATCCTCACATCGTGGAAAAAAAGCTAGCTAGGACTCTGACCTTTTCTAATAAGGGCACTAATTCCATTTATGAGGGCCCCACCTATGATTGAATTATCTCTCAAAGATTCCACCTCCAAATACCACCACACCCCATTTAAGATTTCAGCATATGAATTTTGGGGGGACACACACATTCAGTCCATTGCAGCATCATTACATATAGTTTAGAGAACAGAAAGCTGAGGCCTGGAGAGTTTAACTGATTGGCTTAAGGTGACACAGATAGTAAATACCAGATACAGGATCCAAATCTGTATGGGCCAATGTTAGAAAGTAGATCGAAACGCAGCAAGTTGGAAAGTTTAATGTAATGTAAACAGCATTCCATTGGACTGTAGTGACAAAAATGATGTTCATTATTTACCCCCACTCCTGTGTTCTGGCTTATTATTTGACCAAATCAAACTTGGTAGACAGCTTTAATCATGATCACTCAACAGATGAAGAACCTTAAGACCTGGGATCTCTAACACTAGATTCTAAGACACTACAGTCTTTTTTTAGATGGAGAGTTAATTCCCATCTCAACAGGCACTATAAAAGGCATTAGGAGCTTTGATTTATATTAAGTTTCAAGTTCAATCAATTTCTTGCATCTGAGCAATTAATGCAGCTATCTAAACATATTCTTCACCTAATATTCTAGTTTATCAAGTTGCTTGAGCAGACTTGATTAGGGTGGTTTATTTAACTGAACTTTGCCCCCAGATCTGTAATAGAAAAGAATGATGACTGCTGCATATTTGGAGAGCAAATGGTAGCAATTCTCCCTCTGGGGATATAGGTAGCTTTTTTAAAAGTTATGTATTCTGTTAAATAGGTATTAAATAGGCATGAAAGGCTAAGCTTTTCTATTTTAATTCAGAAGCTCCAAGAAAAGAGGAAGGTAGAGCGGAAAGGCAATATGTATCAAATAAGGACGGAAACCGGAGACCTTCTCTTACTGCACTTTGGAATTCTATGTTTCTTTAGATCTTCAAATTATTTCCATTTGCTTTAAATGGGTTTAATCTGGATAATAATTCGCCCACAAACATTGTAGTTCAAAGGATTTTACATAATTAAAAATGAAAGAACGATTTAAAAGAGCGTTGGAATATAACTCTAACTCTCTCCAATCCCCTTTGGAAGAGGGAGATGAAGGTGAGGAAAGAAGCAGAAGAAAAAGAAAAAGGAGTGGGATGGAAGGTTTGCTCTCTCTAGCATCACGGAAACATGAATGAGAATAAAAAACATAGTAGCTGGCCTTTATATGGGTCGGCCACTCTTCCAAGCCCCATACCTAGGAGAAAACTGAGGAACAACAAGGTAAGTGATTTTGCCTAAAGTGGATCTGGGATGAAAACCAGGCATTCGGGTTCAGTGTGCGCTCTAAGCCTCTATACTCTCTTGCTTCAACGATAGTAATGAGAGTAGTTAAATAACTCTTCTTATGTGTTCTTCACAGGAGGTGTTATCTCCAGTTTACAGAGAGTGAGTTTTGGAAAAATTAACACATCAAATTAGCCTCAAATCAGAAAACATAGAAGATGGAACATGAATTTTAGCCTAGGTTAGTCTAATTTCAAAATTTGTGCTTTAAGTGCTATGCTGCTTAAAGTTCAAAGTCAGAGAGCTTACCAAGTACATTTTCAGAAAGAAGTTTCGCCGTTCTGTCCTAAGAGTGCCGTGGCCAGGAGAGCTGGTTGGTAGAGCATCTGCAGCCCTGGGCTGCTCCTGTGTGCCCGGCTCAGGTGGGCAGGCCACTCCAAAGGAGATGGAGGAGCACTGGCTTCCAGGAGGACTGAGCTGCCTTGCTACTATAAATTCAAGCACTAAATAAACCTCTTGACAGGTCGCAGCTCAGGGATATTCCCTCATGGGTTTGAGAGTATACCGCTTTAAAATATAACCGTCAAAGGAGGTAAGGCCCTATCTCCCAGGCTCCCGAGAGAATATGGACCTAATTCAACCATCCCCTAACTCCAAACGGCAAATCCTACCTCAAGTCATAAAGATAATAAAATTAGCAGTTTAACCTTGAAACTGAATGAATGTAGTGAATTGTATCGGTTACAAACCCAAGTTCTTGTGCCTGCCAAGTTCTTTGGCTTTGGAAGGCCAAAACTTAAAATGTCAGTTTGGAGTAAGGAAATGTTTATTGATTGAGACGTTGCCAACGGACAAGATGAGAGGTATAATGGTTTCTCAAACCTGTCTTCCTTGCTGGACTAGCTTAAGGGTTTTTAAGGGGGCAGGGGAACAGGTATGCGCAAGTGCTGGTGGGACAAGTTTTAATGGAGGACTTCAGAACCTGGCCATTTATGGTAAAGGGCCGTCAACAGTAGATCTTCCTGGACCATGGACCTTTTGCTTCTGAAAGGGTTTTGGTGTTCCGGTTCCAGTTATGTCTTGGTCCTTTGGTTCCAGGTGCAGCTGAATGTTGAAGCCCTCTCCTCTGCACATGTTTTGGCTGCATGACTTGCTGTGTTGGTCTGTTGTTTCTGAAAAGCAACTCAGTATCTCGTTCAACAGGATAGGATCATTTTGAGCGGGTTCTGCAGTTACTTGTCCACTTAGCTATGTAAAAGAGTTTCGTCTGTCTTTACACTCTCTTTAGCAAAATTGCCTGTAATGAGTTTCACATGCATGGGAATTACCTAGGGAGATTGAAAAATTCAGGTTCTTGGGCCCTCTTTCGGAGACTCATTCAGTGGGATGTGAATCTGTATATTTAGAAAACACCCGGGTAATTCTGATAATTAGCTAGGTTTGAGAACCACCATTCTAACTAATTCCTGGTGTATGTTATTGTGCTAGGAGAGAGCAAGTCAAATAAAAGAAGAGTAGTTCGTTCCTCAGGAGTACCACTGAAAGTTTATCCTGGTGAGTGCCTTTGAAATGACTTATTTCCTTTCATTTGGTTCCATCTTGTTTTTTTTTCCTGCCTTTTTCATCTCTATTTATTACTGTGTGAACTCATTAATGTAAGACCTTAAAGCCCCAACAAACTCAGGTCCAAGTTATGATTTAAGCAGCTGAATCTATTGGACTTAGGTTCTAAATGTTCTCTGACTCATATACCCCTGTCTCAACTACAGGTATTAATTAGGTATCTGGTTTGCTCTGTGGATGCCAGTGTGGTGATGGGTGATCATAAACGAGGATGTAGTAAAGTCTGCACGCAAGAAGTTTAGGGCCTTTGTTAGGTTAGCAAAGACATTATTTTCTAATTACAGCATATTATTATTTTAAACAAAACCGTATCATTGGAGATTTATTGTATTTCTCATTGTTTATTACCCCAGCTCTGGTGACACACACTCGCGGGTAAAGCCATGACTAAACCGTGGGTCGGTTGCCTCGGTTCTGTGTCTTGTGGCCGCCACCTTCAGAGACTGAAATGAGTTCCCCATCTGCCTTTCCACCAGTACAGCTGCAGCAAAGATGGAAGAAGTGTGAGTTACCACATTTCTGGTTCCAGTAAAATTATGCCCTATTTCAAGTGAAGTAAACCCAATAGCTATTGTCGAAATAGGAGATAACATTGCCGTGTGACCTATGAAGAGATCATTTGAGCATTTGAATGTGAAATGTAATTCCTTGGTTAAAAAAAAAGATAACCAAAGTCAAGAACAGGGATCTTTCTTTTTTATTATAAGTCATTATTTATTTTTCCTGTAGGGTAACAAAAAAATTGATCATAGGTTTAAAAATTTGCTTCAGCGTATTAGAAGAAGGAAAAGGGAAGATCTGAGCCAAAGGGAAATTTGTTGTTGTTTTTTCCCCTTATCATGACTACTTATTAAGCTGCATCTCATAAAGTGAAGGGTAATTGTGGGGGAGGATGCAGTAAACTGGGGAGGGAGGGGTAGCAAAGATCGACTTACCTGGAATCTGAAAATAACCCTCTTAGAAGACACTCCGCCCAAAGTACTCTGTTTGGTTTAACACAACATAAACCTCCATTCCCGTGCCATCCAGCCGGCCTCCTGCTTGCCTGCCTCTTCAGGATTTCTCAGTGCTTTGAACTCTGCTCAATTTGATGTTTTTTTTTTCTTTTTAAATTAAATTTATTGGTTGACATTGGTTAATAACATCATATAAGTTTCAAGTGTACAATTCTATAGTACATCATCTGTATATAGACCCAAAGTCTAGTCTCCCGCCCTCACCATATATCTGGCCCCTTTAACCTTTTCATCCTTCCTCCAACCCCTTTAACCTCTGGTCACCACCAATCATGGCCTGTGTCTATGAGTTTGTTTATTTGTTTTGTTTGTTCATTTCTTGCTTTCGGTTTTATAACCCACATATGAGTGAAATCATATGGTTTCTGTTCTTTTCCATCTGACTTATTTTGCCTGGCGTGATACTCTCAGAATCCATCCCTGTTGTTGCGAATGGCAGTATTTCATCCTTTCCTAAGGCTGAGTAGTGTTCCATTGTCTATATGTACCACATCTCTTTGTTTGTTTGTTTTGTTTTGAGATGAGAGTTAGAAGTAAACTTGTACTGTGGGCTTCAAAATATTAGCGTAAGCTATCTAATGCCCTTGGACTTGTTATCCATTTTTTCCTTCTTTCACTCAATTTTTAAATCATTTACCAAGAATTTATTATTTGCTTAGAGTTATAGAGATAGATAGCAAAGTATATGTGCTCTGGAAGCTCAAAGTCCTGGAAGAGATGGACACGTAAACCAACAGTCCGGTAGGTGTGATGGGTGTATAGTGGATACTCTGCCCAGGGTAATGAAGAACCCGGAAAGTGGATGACCAGCTACCTGGCTTGGGTAGGGTGTGGTTTCAGACAAGGAACTGCTGAGCTGAGCAGAAAAGAAGAGGAAGACATTTCATTCAGAAGCAATAGCATATACAAATGCAAATGTACCTCAACTCCCTAAAGCTAGTAGTTGCTTAAGTTTTGCTCGAAACTTTTCTACTGAAAGGTGGGGGTAGTTTTTAAGTGGAAAGGTGAGCAGCCCATCATTGGGTTGTAACTCTTGAGGCTGCAACAACAACAGTAAGAAACATTTTGTACCTTCAGAGCTAATAAAACCGGGGCTTGACGGCTTGACAGGGTTAGGTTGGAGGAGGAGGAACACACACCTGTTTTCCGTGTCATCTTTATTTCCAAGGCATAGGTTACTGGCACTACATTGGTATTACATACCTATTTGTTAAATTTGATTGAATTGATTTAATTTTTTTTTTTTTTGACTTATGAAGGTAAGAGGGTAATAGGGTAAACAGAGAACAATACATATCTTATTTGCTGTGGGTGAGTTTATGGTAATCAAATCACACTGGTGTTAATTATCATAATGATGTTATTATGGTGTCAACATTCCATGCCTGTAGAGCAAAGGAAATTGGCATTCTCACTACAAACCAGAGGAAAAAAACACCCACTCCCTCAATGTGTGCACCAGAATTTGTACTCAAGAGTGACGCAACTGATTCTCCACCAGGGACACATCTAACGTATATCACCATTACTTTGTCCTAGGAGAGGGAAGGACCCATAAGTCTTTGCAACTAAGAACATACATCTTTAGCTGAGGGGTTGCCTACTTTGGGCTGGGTGAGGGCTGCTGCCTGTGATGCAAAATGGTCCCTCGTTTACAAAGGTGGTTACAAAATATCTCCCATGTCCTCACTTACTCCCTTTTGCAGTGACTCAGCCACTCTTGTGCATTCCTAAAGGCTGTTTCTCATCGCCTTCCATCTGGGCTGGGCTTGTGGCTTTCTTGATGGACAGAATGCAGGGGAACAATGTTCAGCATTCATCATCCAAGGCTACGCCTCAGGGGGCCCAGCTGAGGAGCTTATGCTCTCACTGTCTAGGAAAGCTGCTGTCAAATGAAGAAGCTGTATTTTTTATTTTGTAAAAAATATGTTTTATTGACTATGCTATTACAGTTGTCCCAATTTTTTCCCCTTTGCCTCCCTCCACCCAGTGACCCCCATTCCCTCTGGCAATCCTCTTGCTTTAGTTCCTGTCCATGGGCCATGCATGTAAGTTCTTTGGCTACTCCATTTCCTAAACTATTCTTCACCTCCCCGACCTATTCCATACCTACCAATTTGTACTTCTTAATCTCTGCACCTTTTCTCCCATTCTCCCCCTTCCCCTTCCCAATAAGTAACCTTCCAGATGATCTCTATGTCTATGATTCTGTTCCTGTTCTGCTTGTTTGCTTAGTTTGTTTTTTAGATTCAGTTTTTGATGGTTGTGAATTTGTCATTTTAATGTTCATCATTTTGATCTTCTTCTTTTTCTTAAATAAGTCCCTTTAACATTTCATATAATAATGCCTGGGTGATGATGAACTCCTTTTAGCTTTATCTTGTCTGAGAAGCACTTTATATGCCCTTCCATTCTAAATGATAGCTTTGCTGGATAGAGTAATCTTGGATGTAGGTCCCTTGCCTTTCATGACTTTGAATACTTCTTTCCAGCCCCTCCTAGCCTGCAAAGTTTCTTTTGAGAAATGAGCTGACAGTCTTACGGAAATTCCTTGTTAAGTAACTATCTGCTTTTCTCTTTTCTCTGATGCTTTTAAGATTCTCTCTTTATCTTTAACCTTTGGCATTTTAATTATGATGTGTCTTGGTGTGGTCCTCTTTGGGTCCAACTTATTCGAGACTCTCTGTGCTTCCTGGACTTGTATGTCTACTTCCTTCACCAAATTAGGGAAGTTTTCTTTTATTATTTTTTCAAATAAGTTTTCAATTTCTTGCTCTTTCTCTTCTCCTTCTGGCACCCCTGTGATTCGAATGTTGGTATGTTTAAAGTTGCCTCAGAGGCTCCTTACCCTTTCCTCATTTTCTTGAATTCTTTTTTTCTTTTTGCTGTTCTGATTGATTTTTTTTCTTCCTTATGTTCCAAATGATTGATTTAATTCTTGGCTTTATCTACTCCACTACTGAGTCCCTGTAAATTTTTCTTTATTTCATTTAGTGTAAACTTTATCTCTGTCTGGGTCATTTTTATGCTGTTGCAGTACCCAATGAGTTCCTCAAGCATCCTAATAACCAGTGTTTTGAACTCTGCATCTGATAGGTTGCTAATCTCCATTTTGGCTAGTTCTTTTTCTGGGGTTTTGTTCTGTTCTTTCATTTGGGCCATATTTCTTTGTCTCCTGTTGTTGGCAACCTCCCTGTGTTTGTATCTATGTATTAGGTAGAGCTGCTTTGACTCCTTGTCTTAGCAGTTTGGCCTAAAGTAAAAGAGAGCACTCATAAGTTAGATGGAGCGGAGCCTTAGATAATCACCCGGGCAGGGCAATCTGTGTAAACCAGATTGATGGAGTCTCTGATATGGTGTTACCACTCTGTGGCTCTGTGTGGGGGAGGGCTCAGAAAAGGGACAATGGACACCGTCTAACCTCTGGAGTTTTGTCTGGGAGGGAGCTGTCCCCTGGCAGTTGCCCTGATACCAGACACTTCAGTCTCTCCCTGTATGCCACTGGTGCCCTTCAAGCCTTTGCCCTGGTGCTAGAACCCAGAGGGGGTGAGTCTGCATAAGTCCTAAGTTTGTTACAGACCCTTTAGGAGGAAATGCCTGAGATTCCCCATTTCTCCTGCTACCTCACCCCTCACTGGTTTTTATAGCCAGAAGTTATGGGGACTTATCTTTCTAGCACTGGAACCCTGGGCTGAGGGACCTGGTGTGGGGCTGGGATCCCTTGCACACAAGTTATCCTTCCTGATTTTTATCTGCCACACATGGGTGTGGGACCACTCATTCCACATCTCAGCATCTCCACCGCCCCCACCCATCTGAATGAATATGACTTCTTTAATTCTTTGGTTGTGGGACTTCCATACAGCTCAATTTTCTGACTGTCCTGAGTGATATTCGTTTTGTAATTTAGTTGTAATTTTTGCTGTGGTTGTGGGAGGAGCTGAACCATGTTTACCCATGCCTCCATCTTGACTGGAAGTCTATTTTTTAAAAAAGATTTTATTTATTTACCTTTAGAGAGGGGAAGGGAGGGAGAAAGAAAGGGAGAGAAACATCGATGCGTGAGAAAAACATCAACTTTTCTTGCTCGCACTCTGAGCAGAGGCTGAACCCACAACCCAGATATGTGCCCTGATCAGGAATCAAACTGGTGACCTTTTGCTTTGTAGGACAATACGCAACCAACTGAGCAACACAAGTCAGGGCCAAATGAAGAAGCTTTGATTAGCCTGTTGGAGACATAGGGACAACCTGGCAGCTAATACCAACTTTCAGATATGTGATTATGCTGCTTTAGACCATCCAGCCCAGGTGAGCTCTGAGATGACTACCGCTGTATGAGTGACTCCAGGCAAGACCCACAGAACAATCTTCTAGCATAATCTAGACCAAACAGAGACTCACAAAACTGTAAGCAAATAAAATGGTTATTGTTTTAAGAGACCAACCTCAAGAAATAACTGATGTACTAATGACTTTTCTCTGTGCAAACCTCAATGTCTTAAACTAGAATCTGTGATCTTGCCTTTTCAGCACTTTGCCACAACACAGTGAGGGGAATAGATGGCAGCTGCTCATTTATTCTCACTCTCATGTTTATTATTTGCATTTGGATTGAAAGAAGTTCTGTTCTCTAGGACAGAACTACTCTAAAGCTCTTCAAGTATGGGACTAGGAGTCCATTGCACAGAGTCAAACTGAACTATGCCCTAAATAGAGGTTTACAGGCCTAGACCTGAAAGATCCGAGAACTCATGTAGCCTCACTCCCTCATTTTGCATTCAGACCAGACATGAAATAACTTACTTGTGTTCTCACTGCTCATTGGTGCCACAGTTAGGACAAGAATGATAATCTCCTGATTACTAATTTAAAATGCTTTGAATATACATATTGAACATACAAATCTTAATATTTAAACTTGAATGTCTTTTGAGGAAGAGGAGAGGCTAATCACTCCAAGGCACAATTTTGGGGTCACCAGAAAGACCTTCAACTACAAAAATGCCACTGGAACCCAGGTGCTAGTACCATGGAAGAAGACAGGTCTAACTTCAGCTGTACCCTGGCTCCAAATGGAAAAACCATAATAAAAATTAAAAAAACAGCAATTTTCATCTCAAATACACGAATATAATTGGTTGTATTTAATCAGTTATGTAAAAAAGTAAGATTTTCTTCTGTTTTTGTACTCTCTGGCAAATTGCCTGTGATCAGCATCTCATTCTGGCTTAATGCTTATTCAGTAATAAAATGTTTTTCTCTTTCTTCTGTCTTTGTGGAGAGGTTTCCTGGTTTAGGGGATTTTATTTTTAGTATATTTCTCCAATGATTTATAATTTCTTTCCTTCCTTCCTTCCTTTTTGTCTTTTAATCTTTTTTTTTTTTCATGGTTCAGTTTGGCTTTGCTTAGCCTACCCATTTCCTTTTTGTTGAAGTGTACCCCGCAGTAGTTTTTTTCAGTAAGTGTTTCTGGAAAGTTACATCCTTGTCTTTGTATGTCTGAAAATGCTTTTATTTCATCCTGTTGTTGGGGCATAAGCTGGATATAGAATTCTAGAGTGAGAAATTATTTTCCTTCATGATTGTTAAGATATTCAGTTAAGGTCTCTGGCATAGACAGTCGTGAATGAGAAAGTATTTTGTTAGTCTTACTGTTGCTCCTTTTCAGGTGTCCTATCTTTTTTCCTCTGGTAACTTCTAACATTTTCTGTTAAAGTGGTTCTACAGTTTTAGTTTCACGATGAGGCGTATAGATAAGCCTTTGTTGTTGTTTTTTTATTTTGTTCAGTTCATATTTTCATCTGATATCTCATAACTTCCTTCAGTCCAGGAAAATTCTCTACTATATCTCAAATGTTTCTCTCCCTTACTCTCTTTAGTCTTTTATTCTAGAGCATTTATTAAACATGTTAGAGCTTTTCATTTTAGCTGACACATTTCTAACTTCTCTTTTATAGTTTTACCTTTTTATTTATCTATGCTGTGTTCTGGATGATTTCCTCAGATCCATATCCCAGTTCATGAATTATTTCTTCATCTTAGCCTAGTCTGTTGTTTAGCCTATTTAGTGTCTTCTATTTTGGTTACTATATTTTTCACTTTTCTTACTTATTCTGTACCTTTTTAAAAGTTAGATTTTATATTTCCTTTTCTTTCTTTGTACTGTTAAAATACTCATTTGAAAATCTATTTGACAATGCTTATTAAGCATAATTTCTCCTATTTTGGATCTCTGGACTTTCCCTTTTCGCTTTCTGTTTCTTAATGTGTTTTATAATTTAACTCTACAAGTTCATTTTCGGGAGGGGCTATCTTTAGGGGAGTCCTGTCCATGTCCTGAACAGTAGAGGCCTCTTGATGACAGAAGTTCACTTGTCTTTGCTGAAGTCCTGCTGAGATTACTGCTTCCAAACCAATTTTGACACTAGTGTCACAGCTCCATATTCTTACATTGCACAGGTAATGGAAAGGTGGCTGGTTCTGTACCAGTGTGTGGTGCAGGCTCAAGATTCAAACCTCTCAATGTATGTGGCGGTGGCTGTTGGAATTTCTGCTGTGAGAGCCTGAGAGAGTCCGCTCCCTTTATCCTGCAACCCTGAGCATGCTGGGGGAGATTTTCAGGTAATGTTCACGAGCTTTGCAGCACATTTTGGGATAGTCAGTGCTACGCAGAATGCCCATTAGTACTTCATGATAAATGTGGGGCCTGAAATTTAAACTTCTTTTTCACAAGGGTATGAACATGCTAGCCCTTAAAATATATACCTGGTCTAGTGACTCCCAAGGACTATGTGGTTTTAAAAACTGCTTATGTTCATGATTATGTACTCCCTCAATTTCTTTTGAGCTCAGCTGTGTCTTTAACATGGATGGAGATATATATATATATATATATATATATATATATATATATATATATAAATAAATATGTATATATATACACACACACATTTCTTTGTATTTTAAATGATAGTGGTGATTCCTGCATCTAATAACTGACATCCTGAAGGAAGTGCCACAGGACCTTTGTTTACAGTTCACTTTCCCTGAAATGACCTTCTCGTCCCTTCCATATGCCCATCCCCCACCATCTAGCTACTTCCTACTCTCCTTGCGATGCTAGCTCAAACATAACTGACTAACTCCCAAGACCGGAGCCAGGTCTACTGTTGCTCACCACACTGTCCTCCACTAGCACAATGCCTGGCACGGAGTAGGTGCTTAATAAATGTTTGTTGAGTGAATGAATGGACAAATGAATATTTTCCTTCTTCAGTCCGAAGAAAATGTGTAATAGAAAAAGAACCAATTCTAGCTTATCACAGCTCTACCTGCCCTCACTTATAATTCCTAGGGCAAAAAAATATCCCAAGTGTCAAGGGTTAAAGTAAATGAAATAAAGCTCAGTAAATCCAAGCCCACATTTAGAATTTTTGTTTTTAAACCTTTGATAACTGAAAGAAATATACAATGTTTGTGACATGATATTATAAACATATTTTTATAAGTAGGTTTAGTTAGGGCTTAAGAGAATTACATGTGATTCTCATAGTCTCTAGCTCCCCCAAACTTGAAATTGAGGAGTGGCTACTATGTTCTAGGTGGAAGCTAGGTGCCTCTAGGGAATGTAGACGAGTGAGGTCAGTGCAGCTCTAGCTTACAAAACAAAAACATGAACAAGTCACCATCAAAAAAAGGAAAAGACAGTCCACTGAATGGAAGAAGATATTCACCAATGATACATCCAACAGGTTGTTAATATCTAAAATTCATAAAGAACTCATATAACTCAACACCAAAATAACAACACAGTCCAATTAAAAAATGGAGAGAGGACCTGAGTAGACACTTCTCCAAAGAGGACATACAGATGATCAATAGATATATAAAAAGATGCTCAGCATCACTAATCATCAGAGAAATGGAAATTAAAACCACGGTGACATATCATCTTACACCTGTCAGAATGGCTGTCATCAATAAATCGACAAACAAGTGTCAGTGAGCATGTGGGAAAAGGGAGCCCTTGTGCACTGTTGGAAGGAGTGAGGATTGACGCAGCCACTGTGGAAAACAGAATGGAGGTTCCTCAAAAAATTAAAAATGGATCTGCCTTATGATCCAGCGATTCCACTTCTGGGCATGTATCTGAAGAGACACAAAACACTAATTTGAAAGAATACATGCACCGCGGTGTTCATTGCAGCGTTATTTATAATAGCCCAACTATGGAAGTAGCCCAAGTGCCTACCAATAGAAGAGTGGCTAAAAAAGCATTGGTACATACTGAGTGAGTACACAAAACACAGAGTTTATTTTTATATTATTACTTTCATTTTTGTATTATTTTCCATATAAAAAATTGTAAACCTACTTTTACCCCATCCTGTATATACAGTGGAATATGCTACTCGGCCATAAAAGGAATGAAATCTTACCGTGAAACAGCATGGAGGGACCTAGAGGCTATTATTCTAAGTGAAATAAGTCAGACAGAAAGACAAATACTATATAATTTCACTTAATGGGCAATCTAAAGAGCAAAATAAACAAACAAAATAGAAACAGACTCATAGATAGAGAGAACAGACTGATAGTTGCCGGGGGAGTATGGGGGAGGGGTGTTGGGGGACTGGGTGAAAAGGTGAAGGGATTAAGAAGTACCAAGTGGTAGTTATAAAATAGTCACGGGGGTGTCAAGTACAGCATAGGGAATATAATGAATAATATTATAATAAGTATGGATGGTACCAGGTAGGTACTAGAAATATTGGGTAGACCACTTTGTAAAGTATGTGATTGTCTAACTAATATGCTGTACACCTAAAACTAATACAAAATAATATTGAATGTAAGCTATAATTGAAAAATAAAATTAAAATAAATTAAAAAAAAAAAAACAGAGAGAGGTCTAAGAATGCCCTTAGGAAGCTCCAAAACCACGGAATCAACAGGCCAAGATAAAGCCCCGGAAGAGTTCACAAGCTGAAATTAGACTCAGAGGTGCACAAAAGCAGCTCCTGAGTTGAGGAACAGGTTTTAAATTAAGCCATGAAGAGCTAGTTTAGCTTCGCAGCAAGGAAAGATGCTACAACTGCTTTCTGGAGTATACGTGAATAGCCTAATTAAGTTGTTAAGTACCCATTGCTCCCATGGAGCAATTATTGCCGAGGTAATTGTGCAGGGTGCTCCCCCAGGACTGCTAGCTCTACTTTCTTCACTCAGGTCTCCTTTTGCCTTCTCTGCCTGCAATTTCTTTCAGTATGTTTTGATTGAGCAGCTATTGAGAGTAGGATACTATTCAATGCCATGCAAGGGAGGGAGAGAACAGAGCTCAGTTCCAGCTCTCGGAGTTATAAGGAAGCCTGGAGACAAGCCGCAGGCATTAGAAAAATGGGAAGCTATATTTAGATGACAAGCACAGGGAGACAATGCAAAGGAAGCTGTAAAGCTGCTCGTGGTTGGAAACCGAGGGAGTGTTTTACATAGTGTACCTAGGGGGTCATGAAGCCTTTCCCTCTTGATATGAGAAACCATTTTATTTCCTAGGCTGTATAGAATTGAGTTTATTGTCCCTTCTTACAGGATACATTTTTCATTCCTTTTAATTCCCTACTGAGAGATTAAATATGATAATACATAGAAGTGCATGCCCAAATGTCTGGCACATAATAAATCCTTACTGCACCTTTGTTCATGTCTCTGAAACCTTTTTCCTCATTCTTTCAAAAGTGAGTTCACTGCAACTTGTGGCCCACAGTGGGGCTTTTAATGGGTAGGTGAGTTGAATTGATATTCAGAGAGACATTTCTCTGTGAGAGAGAGTTTGGAAACCCAGAAAGAAGAGGTGGTGAGGCTGAGGAAAAGATAATAGTAAGAGACTCTGTATGAATTTAGCATAAAAATAATTAACTGGCAAGCTGATCAGTAAGCTAATGTCACCATAGAACATCAGTTGCAGGAGAACTGTGGCATGGATGTAAACACAGAGTTAAGTTAATGGGTAGATTAGACAGGAGGCAGGCAAGAATACTTTAAGACCACAGGTTGGTGACTGAAATTTGAACCAATTGAAATAAAACTTTACCTTCAAACAAGTTTTTCAGCTGAGTATGTAAACTGGGACTTGGAGGCGTAAATGTAGAGAACTCGTTTACTGGTATTTCAAATCAAGCCCAGAATAATGGTAATGTTGCTCTTTTAATTTTTCCTTTGATGTCAGTTCTTTTTTAAAAAATGTTTTTCTCCAACTTTTTTTAGTGTATTTTTCCCATTACCATTTGTCCCCCTTATACCTCTCTCCTCCCCACAATCACCGCACTGTTGTCCATGTCCATGAGTCATTTTTTTTTTTTTGCTCCATCTCTCCACCCCCTAAACCGTCCCCACTCCCAGAGATCAGTCAGCCTGCTCCCCATCTATGAGTCTGTCTCTATTTTGCTTGTTAGTTCAGCTTGTTCATTATATTCCACTTATGAGTAAAATCATACGATACTTGCCTTTCTCAGACTGGCTTATTTCACATAGCATAATGTTTTCCAGGTCCATCCATGCCGTCACAAAGGGTAAAATTTTCTCCTTTTTTGTGACTGAGTAGTATTCCATTGTGTAAATGTTCCATAGTTGTTTTATTCACTCATCTACTGATGGGCACTTGGCCTGCTTCTATATCTTGGCGATTGTAAATAACACTGCAATGAACATTGGGATGCTTATGTTCTTTTGAATTAGTGTTTCAAGTTTCTTTGGATAAATTCTCAGAAGTGGAGTTACTGGGTCATAAGGCAGTTTTATTTTGAGGTAACTCCATACTGCTTTCCACAGTGGCTGCACCTGTCTGCAATCCCACCAATGGTGCAAAAGTGTTTCCCTTTCTCCACATCCTCACCAGCACTTGTTTGTTGATTTATGGATGATGGCCGTTCTGACTGGTGTGAGGTGGTATCTCATTGTGGCTTTAATTTGCATTTCTCTGATGATTAGTGACATTGAGAATCTTCATTTATCTATTGACCATGTTTATGTCCTCTTCAGGTCCTCTTATTTACATTTAAAAATATTTTTAGGTAGGCCCGAGCTGGACTGTCTAAGGAATGTCTACCTTTGGTAAGTTTTTTCCTTCTTCTGTTTTTTCCCAATTTCAGACAAAGAAAATTTATTTTTCAACAAAGTTTTAACTTCTCAAGTACTCATTAACTTGGATTGCTTGAAGCAATCTAAGAATAATTTAATCTGGGAAAATACCGGGCATGCAATGCTTACTTTGGACAAGTCACCGTCTCTCTCTGGGCTTTGATTCAAACACTAATTAAAAGGGTTGGATTAGATGATTCCCCAGGTTTCATCCAGCTTTAATCTTCTGTTTGAAAGAGTGTTTCTATCAGTATGACATTTTGAGCAATAATCTATCATTCTTAAAGTGACAGTTGGAAATTACATTAGCTCATGGAAACTGATGCTGGCTGATCCTACCTGTAAGCAAAATGGGCATCCGGTGTGTCTTACTAAGATCTTTGAGAGCGCTGTCAAAAATATCTGTGGTGCCTGAAATTTCCTCTATTGACCTTACCTTTATTAATAAAGATGGGGAAACCCAAATTGACTGCCCCAATCCAAGAGGGAAATGTAAAAGGAGAAAGTTGGGGGTGGGGTTCAGGAAAGGCCTGGGGCAACAGAGGAGGCCAATGTTATTTTCAAAGAACGAAACAGCTGCTCCCCTGCAGCCAGTTTTTGCCACTTGGGAATGTGGGTTTTAGGATTGCCAGCTTGCCTAAATTTTCCAGAGGTGTTGGATATTCTGATTTTCTGTGTAATCTCCTAATTTCAAAATATTGGATCGACATCATTTGGGCCAAACAAACATGTGTTTGACTTCGGTTGCCTGGTGGGCTGTCAGTTTGCAAAGTCTATTTGGGAATGCCCTGCTAAGATACTGGTGACCTTGAAAGAGAACCTGTGTTAAGGCCACTTTACCTAGCACACCTTAAGAGTTGGGGAGGGGATGGGGTTTGGGTGAGAGGTCAGGGGGTAGTAGTCATGGAAGACCTGGGCTCTGGGACAAGAGGACCAGTAGCTGGGGCTTTAGAGGGACTGACTTTATCTCCTTTCAGTCCCAGCTTATACTCAGTTTCTCTGGGGTGGGGAGTAGGTTGTTCTGTCATTAGCATGACTTCAGTGTTGTGATCCCTGGATGGAGATGTGCAGAATCCAATCAGATCGTGTTTCTATTTCTAGCAGAGCCTGACAGATGTGTAGCATGTTCTATAAATATTGAATTACATGGATAAACCTCCTCCATGAGGAGTTGCTGAAATACCTGTGTAGAATTCCCTCAGTCTGTCCATCTAGTTACAGAAAAATCAGTATATTTGGTATTTCAAGTGTTTTTAATGTTTAAGATAACTTAGTATATTAAGATATCTATTAGATTAGCTTCCTGATTTTGATTTAAAATATATAATTAATTTTTGATTTATATGATATTTTGTTCAGAGTTTTACTGTTTACAAATAGCATGGCAATATTTAAATGAATTAAAATAATTATATTTATACATGCACTTTTATTAGATTTTACTAAAATTGCTTAAGTACTTGGGAAGCATTTGCTTAGCAGACATTTGAAGAGCTTAAAAATTTGAATATATTACTTTTACAAATTCAGTTTTAAATATTTAAGGGAGTTAGTAAATTCTTTTTACAAATGTGATCAAACATAAATCAAAGTCCCCTTTAGTGAATATTAAAAGTTACTAGATTATAAGTAGAATGATATGATTTTAAAATTGAACACAAAACTTGAGAAAAAAAAACGCTTTTTGAATTTGTAGTTTTACTAAATTTAATATTAGTTTTTGAAAAGGACAGAGTGACTAGGTTATAAAAAAATCTTTTATGTGCTCAAAAGATGTTCTTAAGGACATGAAAACCTCACACCAACAGTCTTACCTTCATGTTCTCCATGCCTGGTACAACATCTGGCTCTCAGAGGCTACTTAATTAATGTTTGCTGAACAAGTTGAGAATTGAAGTTAGTACTTAAAATGGGGAGAGTGATACCCAAAGGGAGTGTGGGAAGATGACTGAAACAGACTGTGATTGCTTTAAAGTGGTACCTGGCAACTGTCCAGGTAGCTCTTACCTAACCAGAGGAATTTGGTATAAAATAAAGGACCCGTCACCAGTGACTTCAGTCAAGGAAAGTGATTTATAATTTAACAGGGTTATTGCGAGCATCAGCAGTTTTCCTTGGCTTCTAGGACAACTCTTTGTCCTTGTGATTCTGATACAAAGATTTGAATCACCCTGGGTGGCAACCTGTGCTAGCTGACCCTGAAGGTTGTGTGACCTCTTCCCCCATGAGGAGCCCCTGTTGCATCATGTTCATAAGCATCACCTGATTTGCCCATTTGAAGGCTTGCCTTGTGTCAATTTTTCTTCAGCTTGGAACAGTTTTCCAGCTTCTTTTGTCTTTCACAACAGCATTTTTAAAGAGCCTAGACTCTTGCCTCCACCCCCATTTATTGCTAAAAAATTACCTAATAATCCTTACCAAGTGATTGAGAGTCTTTATTTAAACACCTTTAGTACAACTGTTAAGATGGCTCTGGAGCCAAATTGCTGAGTTCTAGTCCCACCTCTCTCCTTGGGCAACTTAGTACTCATTATTACTGTTATAGAATGTAACATGGATACACTTCTGTTATCTAACATGGACTGTATATTTAAATTTCTCTAATTTTGCTAATAATATCTTTTATAACAGTTATGCATTGTATTTCCTTTAATCTAGCCTGTAGTCAATCCAGTTGATGTAATTTTCTTTAATCTAGAAAAATTTCTCTGCTTTTTTACCCTTGACATTGACATTTTTAAATAGCCCAGACCAGAAGTTTTGCAAAGTGTTCCTCAACTAGGTTGGTTATGAACATGACTGTTTGATTTTTTGACAGCTCTAAATTCTGAGAAGTTCTTCCTTTTAATGGACTAAAATTTTGTTGTCATTGCTACCCACTGATGCCAGTTTTAACTTTCAGAAGATAATAAAAGTATTCTACATAGTAATTATTTGTTGAAAAACAATGAATGAATTTTAGTGAGCTTTAATTTTAAAAAATCCAGGTTTTGAGTAACAGACTCTTGGTGTCTGGGAACACAAGGACATAGTGATTATCAGGGCCAAAGTACTCTGGTCACGTGTTGGTGCCAGCAAACCATGTTGCTAGAAGCAACACTAAACAAAATGATTGCAACATTTGACATCTGTATTTTCCTTCTAATTGAGACACACCATGGCTTTGCTTGCAAACAGGAAAGAGGTATGTGTGCTGCAGAATTGAGGTGAACAAAATTTGTAATTCAAACAACTACTAATAGTGCCAAGAAGGTTTTTAAAAAAAGGCTTCAGTTATTTTTTATTTTTTGAGAGAAAACCATACTACTCATGTTTGGTCTTACTGGAATCAAATATTATGCATTCCAGTTTACATTTGTAGTGCATGTTACTGGCAAACAAGCAGCTTAGTGATTCATACTAATAGGAATGTATCTGAAGATCTGAACAACCAACTAAACATTCTTTTTTAAAATATATTTTATTGGTTATGCTATTACAGTTGTCCCAAATTTTTCTCCATTTGCTCACTTCTGCCCAGTACCCCTCTTCCCTCCAGCAATCCCCCATTTAGTTCATTCCATGGGTCATGCATGTAAGTTCTTCGGTTTCTCCATTTCTTATACTATCCTTGACATTCCCTTATCTATTTTGTACCTACTTTTTGAATTATGGTTCTTAATCCCTGCACCTTTCCCCCCATTCTTCCCTTTCCCCTTTCCAGCTGATAACCCTCTGAATGATCTCCATATCTCTGGTTCTATTCCTGTTCTAGTTGTTTGCTTAGTTTGTTTTTATTTTTTTTTAGATTCAGTTGGTAGTTCAAATTTGTTGCCCTTTTAATATTCATAGTTTTGATCTTATTTTTCTTAAGTAAGTCCCTTTAACGTTTCATATGATAATACCTTGGTGATGATGAACTCCTTTAGCATTACCTTGCCTGAGAGCACTTTATCTCCCCTTCCATTCTCAATGATAGCTTTGCTGGATAGAGTAATCTAGGTTGTAGGTCCCTTGGCTTTTCATCACTTTGAATACTTCTTGCCAGTCCCTTCTTGCCTGCAAAGTTTTTTTTTGTAAAATCAGCTGACAGTCTTATGGGAATTCCCCTGTAGGTAGCTAACTTCTTTTCTCTTGCTGCTTTTGAGATTCTCTCTTTATCTTTAACCTTTGGCATTTTAATTATGACATGTCTCAGTGTGGTCCTCTTTGGGCCAACTTGTTTGAGACTCTGTGCTTCCTGGGCTTGTATGTCTATTTCCTTCACCAAATCAGGGAAGTTTTCTTTCATTATTTTTTCAAATAAATTTTCAGTTTCTTGCTCTTCCTCCTCTTCTGCTTCTGGCACCCCTATGATTTGGCTGTTGGAACTTTTAAAGTTGTCCCAGAGGTTCCTAAGCCCATCCTTGTTTTTTTGAATTCTTTTTTCTTCCTGCTGTTTTGATTGAATGCTTTTTCCTTCCGTATGTTCCAAATCATCTATTTGATTCTTGGCTTCATCCTCTCCACTGTTGTTTCCTTGTAGGTTTTTCTTTATTTCACTTAGTGTAAACTTAATTTCTTCCCTTATGTTTTTGCTGTACTTAGTGAGTTCTTTGAACATCCTAATCACCAGTGTTTTGAACTCTACTACTGATAGGTTGGTTATCTTCCTTTCATTTATTTCTTTTTCTGGGGTTGTTCTATTCTTTCATTTGGGCCATGTTTCTTTGTCTCCTCAATTTGGCAGCCTCCTTGTGTTTGTTTCTGTGTATTAGAGCTGCTTTGACTCTGTCTTAGAAAAGGCACCTATAAATTGTGTGCGGTAGAGACTTAGGTAATCCCCAGGGAGGGGCAACCTGATTCATTGCTTTGTGGCTCTGTGTGGGAGAGGGCTCAGAGAGGGCACAATGCCACTGACTGGTTTCTTGAGGTTTCCCTGGCATTTGACCCCTTTCCAGTCACTTCACTCACTTCCCATATGTGACTGGCACCATCCTTGCTGTTGCCCTGGTGGTGAATCCAAGTGGGTGGGTTTGTATACATTCTAAGTCCATGTGGGCCCTTTAAACAGAATTTCCTGAAAATCTGGCAGTTTCTTCCGCTTCTCCAACTCTCACCATTTTTATGACCAGTAGTTAATGAGGATTTATCTTCCTGGCTGGAATCCCAGGCTGTGAGGTATGGCTTGGGGCTTGGATCACATGCTCCCAAGGTGTCCCTCCTGATTTTTATCTACCACACACGAGTGTGGGACTGCCCGTTTTGCTGCTGCCACTACCTTTCTGCACCACACTGTGTCTCCATACCTCTCCACCTGTCTCCTCAACTCTGCCCCTTCTACATGTCTGGATGAATGTGGCTTCTTTAAATCTTTGGTTGTCAGACTTCCATACAGCTTATTTTCTGACAGTTCTGGTTGTTACTTCTTTTGAGATATAGTTGTAATTCTCTCTGTCCTTGCACAAGGAGGCAAAGAATTTCTACCTAAACCTCCATCTTGACTAGAAGTCCTGACTAAACATTCTTGGAAAAAAAAACCAACTCTGTTGATTTGGCAATGTGCCTCAGGAACTGGGAATGAATCAATTTAGTACACAGTTACTAAATGCTCAGATAATTTAATCTAAAAGTTGAAAATAGGGCTTGGCCACCAAGGATGAAATGAAGGGCAAATGAAAGTGAAAGATACCTGCTTATTAAAAAAGGCGTCACAAAGAAGAACACAGGTGATGTCCAAGTGAATTGTGAAGACTGTGGTTGTTAGAAAGGTGCAGTGGGGTGGGAGCAGTGACATGGATGTCCAGCTCTGCCTTTTACTCTAAGAAAGTTCATTTAATATTTTTCCACATCTAATAAAACAGGAGCATTGGAGTGAATGATTTCTAGCGTTCTTTTCTGTATAAACACTTTTAAATTCCATATTTCTCTGAGAAGGCTCTATGAAGAGGTATTTGCCATGGATAAGATTTGGTTGGGGTAGGAAAACTGATAGCAGGTCAAAATAATTGACCCACCAACTTTGAACTCTCTTTAAATAAATGACATCATCTGCACAACCTGCACCACTATTTTTTCACTACTGACTGATTGCCTACAGGGTGTCTGTCTTGGGAATAGAAGAGATATTTTAATTTATGCCCTATGTGACTTCAGGAAAAAGATTAATTGAAATCAATGTCATGGCTTTCATTGTGTTCTGCAGTGGGAGGTCTCTAGAGTCTACTCATCAACACTTTACTTTGTACAGATCTTATCCTCCTGAATCATAAACTGGGTCCCTGATGTGGTCTTCACCCAAATCTGTTTGCTATCAGTAGTCCTCTGTGGAGTATCTAAAACCCCATTCCCTTGGTAGTTCAACATTGAGTAACTAGTCAATAACATTTTACCAAATAGCCACCAAACACAGTTTCCCACAGTCCTAGGATTGCCTCTCTTTGGTAATCTCAGCTGCCACAAACATATTCCCCTTACTTGTATCTTTTGCTGGTGATGGCTCACCAACTTCTCTCCAACTACCTCCATGGATTGTCATCTACTTTTGGATTATGAACCCCTGTGAAAGAATCTGTTGAAAGCTAGGAAATCTCACTATGGATTGGGGGCAGGGAGAAAAAAGAAAGTACACATATGTGCTTATTACCATGATTGGTATAAAGTTTCAGGGACTTATTATAAACCCTTACTGCAAACAGCCTACGAAATTATATTTTTGTTTCTGTTAAGTTGATATCAAAAAATAATAAAATTGCCTTAATATATATCCGGATAAGATAGAGGCATAGGCAGAGATGCTTTGCTTCCTCATACAACCAAAGGAAGGATAACAACCAGTTTAAAAACAAAAGACAACCATAATTGCCAGAAAATCAAACTGCATGGAAGTCTAACAACCAAGGAGTTAAAGAAACATTTATCCACACTGGTGGGAGATGCAGAGATGGAGGCAGAGAGGATGCATGGCAATGCAGAGGCTGACAAAAGGCAGGCAATCCCACATTTGCACACTGATAAGCAAGGAGGAACAATGGGGGAGTGAGACAGACTGTGAAACCCAGGGTTCCAGCGTGGGAAACTAAAGACTCAAAACCTCTGGCTGTAAAAATCTGTGGGGGTTGCTGGCAGGAAAAACTCCCTCTCTTACAGGAGAGTCCATTGGAGAGGCCCATGGGATCCTAGAAGGAACACAAACCTGCCTACCTGCGAATCAGCCCCTGAAAGGGCACATTCCACTTATGGGAAAGAAGGAAAATGATTGAAAGTGGGGCAAGAGCCGACCAAGCAGCATTGTTCCTTCTCTGACCCCTACCCAACAGACAGCCCTACAGTGCAGCAAAGGGGGTTGTCCTGTCCTGGAGAATACCTAAGGCTCCACCCCTTACAATGTAACAGGTGCACCCAGACAAAGAAATATGGACTAAATGAGAGAACAGATCAAAACTACAGTAAAAGAACTAAACAACGAGGAGATAGACGACCTATCTGAATCACAGTTCAAAACACTGGTAATCAGGATACACAGAATTGATTGAGCTCAGTCACAAAATGAAGGAGGAAAGGAAGGCTATACAAAGTGAAATAAAGGAAAATATATAGGGAACCAAGAATGAAGGGAAGGAAACTGGGACTCACAGGAATAATTTGGATCAAAAGGAAGAAATAAACATTCAGCCGGAACAGAATGAAGAAACAAGAATTCAAAAAAATGAGGAGAGGCTGAGGAACATCTGGGACAGCTTTAAGCATTCCAACATCTGAATCATAGGGGTGCCAGAAGCAGAAGAGGGAGAGCAAGAAATTGAAAACTTATTTTGAAGGAAAACTTCCCCAATCTGGTGAAGGAAATAGACGTATAAGTCTCATAAGCTCAGAGAGTCCCAGAGAAGTGGGACCCAATGAGCAACACACCAAGACACATCATAATTAAATTTCCCAAGATTAAAGGTAAGGAGAGAATCTTAAAAGCAGCAAGAGGAAGGAGACAGTTACTGAGAAAGGAGTTCCCATAAGACTCTCAGCTGATTTCTCAAAGGAAACCTTACAGACAAGAAAGAGCTGGAAAGAAGTATTCAAAGTCATGAAAGCCAAGGACCTACATCCAAGATTACCCTATCCAGCAAAGCTATCATTTAGAATGGAAGGGCAGATAAAATGCTTCCCAGATAAGGTAAAGTTAAAGGAGTTCATCATCACCAAGCCCTTACAATATGAAATGTTAGAGGGACTTATTGAAGAAACAGAAGAAGATCAAAAAGTATGAACAGTAAAATGACATCAAACTCAACTATCAACAACTGAACTTAAAAAGCATAAACAAAAACTAAGCAAACAACTAGAACAGGAACAGAATCACAGAAATGGAGATCACATGGAGAGTTATCAGCATGGGGGGAGAGGGAGAGACTGTGGGGAAAAGGTACAGGGAATAAGAAGCATAATTGGTAGGCACAAAATAGGCAGGGGGAGGTTAAGAATAGTATAGGAAATAAGGAAGCCAAAGAATTTACATGTATGACCCATGGACATGAACTAAGTGCGGTGGTGGGGTGGCAGTTGCTGGAGGAAAGAGAGTGCAGGGAGGAGGGGGATCAAGGGGAGAAAAAATTGGCAGAGAAAAAATTGGGACATCTGTAATAGCATAATCAATAAAATATACTAAAAAAAATAAATATGATGAACCCCCCCCCAAATTTGCCTTAATATTCGATTTATTTACAAAATCTCCCCTCCTTCAGAATGGGATAGGTAGTTGTTTTCTAACTGGAATTTCTGTCAGGCTGAATTCCAGGTTTTCACTTACAAAGTACATTAAAATCCTCTTGAAAATTCAGCTACAGAAATATTAGATCCATTGTTACTGAAACAAGATATGTTTCCTACTCTGTGTTTCATAGCCTTTCAGTCATCTGTTTATCTTTTTTTGCTGTAATGTTTGTAAATGCTTCTTTCATTTGCATAGCTTCACCTGTCAGGTGCATTCCAATGGTAGGGTAGAATCCTGATATATCTGTCTGCTTCTCCTTGAGGAGGGGAGTCCACCTTTGACCCCTCCCTGGGGCATGGCTAAGTTGGTGATGCTGCCATGTGGTTTGTCACATTGGCCGTTTTGTTGGTCAGTTTCTTTCGGGACAGCAGGTAGCAAGAATCTCCTATCCGAGTTGCAAACTTTTTATACAGTTCTCCAACAACCATGTATAACTTTTGCTTTTTGCCGATAGAAACCAAATTAGGTTATTTATTTATGAATTTTTGTCGAGATTAGTTTCCTTGGTTTCTTTCTTGCCATTCCTAGTTACCATTTTCTCTCATTTAAATGAATAGCACTTCAGTCAGCCCTCAGTCTTCCAGTTTAGCCAAAGGCAAAGTCTGCGCCGCGTGCCCCTCTGCTGTGTCCAGGCCCGTCTGTTCTTCTGACAAATATGGGGGCTGTCTCTGCCACTGAGAAGCTGAACTTAGTCAGCCCAGGAGTTCTAAATTTCCTGCCTTCTGAGCCCATTTCATCTGAGTGGATGCTTTAGGGATGAGGTTTGTTTCCCTCCTTTTTTCCCCTCCCCTAGGCTATCATTACTTTCCTGACTACACAGATATTCTCAGGCAGTTTGGCAGTGTTCAATGTCTTCCTCTTCTAAAGTCCACCCATTAAAAGGGAGCTAAGCTCTATGACACTTCAGTTGAAAATCCACTCCATCTGTCAGTGACAAGTTTTAACTCAGAATTTGGGTGTCTGTTTACAGTGTGGTGTGGACTTAACCCAGAGTTCTAAGCTCAAAGAGCAACAAGCAATCCCAGAGTCTCAGAAAGGGAGGGACCTAAGACGGCACAGGCTCTAAGCTTTTTACATTACTGATAAAGGGTTTGAAACATAGAGCTATTAAAATAACATAGCTAAATTTAAAATAGAGAGCAGTTTCCAGAAGTGAGGTAGTTTTCATTGGCATTTTATTGTTTCAGCTCCAAATTAAAACATAACGAGTCTTGTGGGAAAATAGCCACATTCAACAGTTGTTTCCCAGGAAAGAAACTTTCGTCTGGGAATTAAAGATACTTAACATGTAATTACTGTTGACATCAGGCGTCAAATGGAAACTCCCCCAAAAGTCTCACAGAAATTGCTAAATGACTTACGATGGCTTACTTCCCTAAGCTTGAATCTGGGAAGGGGTCACAGTCACAGGGCATCAGAAGCTCCTAAAGCCCCAACCCGCAGGAATCGGTGGGGTCACAAGCCATGTCCGTCCCCCTGGCAGCCTTCCCGGCTGCCCTGCGCCCGGCAGCTGCGCACGTTTTACTGCTCGGACGTGACCCGCTTAACACTGCCGCCCAAGTGGGCCGTTGCTATTTCTGCTTGTGCTGCTGGGCTCAGTGTTTCCTTGAGAAATGCAGAACTTGCCGGTTGTTAAAGGCCCCGTACAAAGTGTGTTTGCTCTTTTAGCTTTTGCTCCTAGGATCTTGATGAAGTCAGAGCATGACTGAATGGCATCGATCAGGGCAGACTCCAGGCGCCTTCTCTGAGGTCAGTGACTCACCTCCCTGCTCTCAGCCTGCGTCCTCCACAGGCCCCGCCCTGGGGCGGGGGGCGAGGAGTTTCGTACCCGAGGCCCTTGATGAGCTGTTTTCTAGCTTCTCTGGCTTCATATCCCAGAGCAATTGCACAACTTGCACCTACCAGCCAGTGTTCCTCGTTTGTGGTTTCCATGTTTGCAAGTTTGCCTGCTCCATAATACTTACCGGTAATCCCAAACCGACACCCGGGATGCTTTGGTGGGCACTGTGGGCACAGGTATGTGCAGAGAAGTGAGTAATTCGAGTTGCCCCATGTGTGCCCAGACAGGTGATATTCTGCCTGCTTGTTTCAGCTCTCATACTGTCAACAAGTGTCCTTTTCACGGTTATTTGGTGACATGTTTTCTGCATTTTGTACTTTTTGTTGCTGATTTTACTGTTTAAAATGGCCCCTGTGTGTGGTGCTGAAGTGCTGCCTAGCGCTCTCACGTGCAAGACGCCTGTGGGGTGCCTGCTTATGCAGCGCATCCGTGGGCTTTGCTCAGGCATGACCTGCAGTGCTCCTGGCTGCGAGTTAAGTGTTCACGAATCAACGATATATTTTAAATAGTGTGCCTTTAAACAGAAACACATAAAAGGAGGGTAAATATCGACCAACTGATGAAAATGTGACCAGAGGCTTGCGGGAACCTAACCCTGTATTTTCCCTTAGAAGCAATGGTTCAGTATTTGTTAATTCAGTATTTACAGAGACTTTACAGAATGCAGTGGATGTAAATGATGAGAATGACTATATGTATATGAAATACTTGCAATTCTTTAAATATGCCAAGTGCAAACTCATAGCTGTGCCTGCAGCTTCTCTCCAGCCCCTCAATCTGCCTGCCCCCTTTATCCTTCAAGATGTAATTCATTAATTCCTGTATCCCTCAAAGTTTAGAGTGTGCTTTACCGACAATTCATTGTATATATCTCCATCAATTGTCTTCATAAGAAGCTGAAGGGTAATTACAAGGGGAAGCGAAATCTCACAAGAGCAGGCGGAGCTGGAAGGGAGGGGCACCCATGCTTTGGCCCTGAGGCAGGTCTCCTGGGGAGGAGAGGGGCAGGTTGACGAGGTATGCCACTGCTTCTTCTCTTCCTCCTTTGTGGGTACATTCCCCCACACTCCCATCGTTTATTCTGGCTCTTTGGGGATGGTTCTGGTTTGGATCATTTTGAATGACTTGGGATGGAAAACACTTGAGGACAAAATATAAAATATAGAAGAACTTATAGTAATAGATAACTGGCTGAAAGTTTCCATGGGAGAAGAAAAGATAGGGAAACTTTGAGAACACAGACATAAGTAGGCTCATAGGGAGTGGCCCCTGCCCACCCTCCTGCCTGAGTTCCAGGGGACGACTTTTAGTTGCATAGCTTGAACGGCAAGATTCAAGAATACGGGGAAGGGTGCTGTGCCTTGTTATCCTGCTAGAGCCCATGGAGACAGCAGGACTTCAGGGTAGAAATGACCACGCTGACTGTTGAGCCTGGAGGGGTCTGAGTGGCTCACAGAGTCGCCTGCACGATATTATGGGGGGAGGAGCTGCAGAATGACTCCATGAGACAGGAGGGCAGAGCAATCCTTGCATTCTCCCCAAGGGCCCACAGGCTGGGAATGAGGGATGTGTCTTCAGCCAGCAGGTGGCTAATGGCATTTGGCCTTAATTGTCATTGCTGTGTCCAGATGCCATCAATATTGGGATAATTCTCCTCCTTCAAAACGTGCCTACCCCTCCCTGAGTGAGCTTAGGCACAACCCTGAAGAACCACAAATTCACCCAGACACAGTTTCTGCCACCTCAGCAGAATGGAGAATTTAGATAGAAAAACAAAACAAAACAAAACCCAAAGCCCTAGCACATTTCTTACACATGAAGTCATTCACATTTGTATTTACTAGAAAATTTTAAAAATAATCAAAATAGTCACCCAGCAGAATTGTGTTTATGGGTATGCAGTAAAATGTCATAGTAAACCAGAAGTACTTGCAAGTTAAATGTATTGAGACCCTTATGTAAACATGTAAATCTTTGGCTTATTTGACATATATCTTTGTATTACTTCACAAAATATTTACACAGACCTTGCATATTTTGGTCCAGCATGTCCAACTTTATCTTCTGCCCACCTCTGCTGTCTGGTCCAACACCTGACATTCAACAGATAGTCAATAATTAACTCTTGAACTAAGGACTGGATGCAGAGATGCATACCTGTTCATGAGCTCTTGGGAAGCTAACATGAAAGGCTACCCATGGGGCCTAAGCCATACTATAATTGGGAGACACCTGTAGTTGTCCACCCCAAATCCATTTCCTCCTTGGTGGGCCAGCGTGCCCAGCCCTTGGTGACAACAATTACTGACAACACCGTTTTCTTACCTCCTCAACCTATTTTACAGCTCTGGTGGGACTATGACTCAGTGCTGGGTATCCTCAGACCCCAATAACACAAGGTTTGTGTCTAGAACATCTTCTGGGAAATCTTTTACTTTCCTGATGTGTTGGGTGAAACATGTGTTCCTATTCCTTTTTGCCTTAAATGTATGAGTAGCCATTTTATAGCCAAGAAAGTTCAAGGGAATATAGGGGCACCGGCCTTGACACTGTCAAAGTGTTGAACCAACGCCAGAAGCTGTCTGCTTCCAGACTGCTTGTTATGTGAAAAAATGACCTGATTGCTTAGGCCACTGTCAGATAGTCTCTTCCCTGCAACCAAGGTATTCCTGAATGATGGACTGATACAGATAGAAAGAGCTGAATATAAGGAAAAGAAATGAGGTACGACTTCACATAGTAGGGAAGAGTAGCCTGTTTCTTCCTCAGGAGGGCACTTGAGTTGTGGTCTTGCTGAAGAAAGTGGAGAGTGGTGGGAAAGTATTAGTCAGGATAGAATGGTGGATGCCTAAGTCACAAAGCAGGACCGACAGCTCAGTTCCTTAACTATAAAGCTGGGCTGAATGAACTGCTTCCCTCAAACAAATTTGTCCTGCAGCCCCTTGTGGTAAATAACACAATCTCAGCACCCTGGGAAGCCAAGAGGTCACTAGGTATGGCTATTTCAATGTAAAGGAATTGAAATTAACATAACAATTTTGTTCCTCATTTGCAGTCCAATATGGTAACCACTAAGTCAGGTGTATTCCAAGTGCTCAGTAGTCAGCTAGTGGCTACTGTACTGGACAGTGTTGATATAGAATACCTTCATTGTCATAGAAAGTTTTATCGGAAAGCATTGCTTTATAGGAAAGGTCAGCAAACATTTCCTGTAAAAGGATAGGTGGTGTATATTTTAGCCTTTGCAGACTAAGGGGCCAAATGAAAGATACTACATGTCTCTGTGGCAACAGACTCAACTGCTCGAAAGCAGCCACAGGTGATATGTAAACAGATGGGCCTGGTTGTATTCCAGCAAAACTATTTGCAAAAATAGGCTCTGGGCCTACTTGGTGATCCCTGCTTTATAGTGTTCCCTACTGTGAGGCTGGGCTTTCTTTGTGACCTCGGCATAAACCATCGTAATCTGATTAATAATTCTATCCCAGCTGGGTGATCAATAGAATATACCTTTGATATCATTCTAAAAATTTCACACAAAACATTGTCACCATAGACTTAGAACAAATATAAAGAATTAGAACTTGAAATCTCCTTTTTGAGAGGAAAAAGTACCCTTGCCTCAACATCGTTTTATAATTTTATCAGTTGCAAATTCTTCATCTCTGGTTCTAGCCTCAAGCTATTATATCATCTTGATGATGAACAAAGTGCCCAGTTGAACATAATGAGGGCTTAAAACTAGCACGAGAAATCATAAGAAAGTCAATACAAAGTACAAATATCACCCATGATCTGATTTAGACCAATCTGATTTCTCCTGTCTGCTGGATAATTCGCAGAGCTGCTGACAGACCTCCCACCCAGAGCGCTGAACTGGACGGCCAGGGGTCGTGGACCTTGACTAGCTTTGTGATCTGGGACAAATAATTCACATGACCAGGCTTGTGTTTTCTAATTTTACCTTCTGGTGTTCTAAAACTCTGTTAGAGGCCTACACTTAATTATCCAAATTAATTATCCAAAGCAGCCGCCCAGACATGGGCATTCTTTATATTAGATGATGTCGCCCTCTTCTGGATCCTTTCTGTATCTACACTATGATTTCCCCCCAACCCCCCCTCCCAGACCCACCCGCCGCCTTACTTTGGTTCATTTAATTTAGGACAGCCGCTTGCTGTGTTCCTCTGGGTTATCATGCCACGAACTGCAGGATTTTACTTATGACCAATGCGACGTAAACATAGAGAGGGAATTTTAAAAGTCCCTTTACTTGTTATTTTATTAAAATATAAAAGCCAAACTATATCATAAAATTATAGGTACAAAGGACCTTAGACAGCATGCCAAAAAATGTCAAACAAATACCACATCTGTTTTCAAATACATAATTACATTGTAAGAATATAAAAACACAGGCAGGAATGACATGTGCCAACTTCAGGATTGGGGTTGCTCCCAGGGAGGGAAGGAAGGAAATGGTATCAGGAAGGGAGGACTCTGTAAAGTTTTATTTATTAAAAGGAAGGGTCTGAGGACAATATGGTAAAATATTTATGTAACGATGGGCTTACTGGGGTAAATATCGCAAAATAATTTTATATTCATACACCACTTTTTTTTTTCTCATGTGTACATATGAAAATCTCCCTTCTGTGCCCTTGGATGATATTTTGGGCAAATTCCAGAGCTTCTACTGTCTCTTTTAGGTATTAATTTATAGTCTCCCTTAAAGTTTTTGAGAAGCTCAGTCTGAAAAAAAGCTTTAATCTCTCCTTCAAGCATCCCCACTGTGCTGGGCCTAATGGGCTCAGAAACTTGCAATGTCAGTCTCTTCTGTTCCTTACTCGGTGCTGCCCCTTGATGATAAGGATGGCACAGAGGAGAACTTCTGGCCAAGATGAAGGCATAGGTAGATACACTTTACCTCCTTGTACAATCAAAAGAAGGACAACAACAAATTTAAAAACAAATCACCAGAACTGCCAGAAAATCGAACTGTGTGGAAGTCCGACAACCAGGGAGTTAAAGAAGAAACATTCACTCAGATAGGTAGAAGGGGCGGAGATGGGCAGCTAGGGAGGAGAGGATGCACCGTAGGCAGTGGCTGGCCAGACTGAGGACAGGGAAGGCAATGTCTGGCAGGCTGGGTGGTCCCACATTTGCATGCAGATAAACTGGGAGGAACAACTGGGGAGTGAGAGAGACTGCACAACTCACGGTTTTGGCATGGGAAAAAAAGTCTCAATACCTCTACTGATAAAATCTGTGGGGGTTGCAGCAGCGGGAGAAACTGCCGGTCTCACAGGAGAAGTTGTTGGAGAGACATACAGGGTCCTAGAACATATACAAACCCATCCACCTGGAAATAAGCACCAGGAGGTCCCAATTTGCTTCTGGGTAGCAGGGGAAGAGACTGAAGGCTGGCCAACAGCCAAGCAAGCAGCATCGTTCCCTCTCTGACCCCTCCCCCACATACAGAGCCACAAGGCAGTGCTGTGGGTTGCCCTGTTCTGGTGAACACCTAAGTCTCCATCCCTTACAACATAATAGGTGCGCTGAGACAAAAAAAATATGGCTCAAATGAAAGAACAGATCAAAGCTCCAAAAATAGAACCAAGCAATGAAGAGATAGCCAAACTAACAGGTGCAGAGTTCAAAACACTGGTAATCTGGATGCTAACAGAATTGGTGGAGTATGGCTGCAAAATGGAGGAAAAAGTGAAGGCTGTGCAAAGTGAAATAAAGAAAAATATACAGGGAACCAACAGTGAAGGGAAGGAAACTGGGACTCAAATCAACACCTAGTAGCAGAAAGAAGAAATAAACATTCAATCAGAACAGAATGAAGAAACAAGAATTCAAAAAAATGAGGACAGGCTGAGAAACCTCTGGGACAACTTTAAACATTCCAACATCTGAATCACAGGGGTGCCAGAAGGTGAAGAGGAAGAGCAAGAAATTCAAAATTTATTTGAAAAAAACAATGAAGGAGAACCCCAAACTGGTGAAGGAAATAGACGTGTAAGTCTGGTAAGCTCAGAGAGTCCCAAAGAAGGTGGACCCAATGAGGAACACACCAAGACACATCATAATTAAATTACCCAAGATTAAAGATGAGGAGAGAATCTTAAAAGTAGCAAGAGGAAAGGAGGAGTTTACCTACAAAGGAGTTCCCATAAGACTACCAGCTGATTTCTCAAAAGACACGTTGCAGGCAAGAAGGGGCTGAAAGAAGTATTCAAAGTCATGAAAACCAAGGACCTACATCCAAGGATACTCTATCTAGCAAAACTATCACTTAGAATGGAAGGGCAGATAAAGTGCTTCCCAGATAAAGTAAAGTTAAAGGAGCTCATCATCACCAAACCCTTATTATATGAAATCTAAGAAATAGAAGATGATCAAAAAATATGAACAGTAAAATGACAACAAACTCAAAATTATCAACAATTGAACCTAAAAAAACAAAAACAAAAACAAACTAAACAAACAATTAGACCAGGAACAGAATCACAGAAATGGAGATCACATAGAGGGTTATCAGCAGGGAGGGGGAAGGGGGAGAATGGGGGAAAAGGTACAGGAAATAAGAAGCATAAATGATAGGTACAAAATAGACGGGGCGGTTAAGAATAGTATAGAAAAGGGAGAAGCCAAAGAACTTATATGTACAATCCATGGACATGAACTAAGGGGGGGAATGCTGGTGGAAGGGGTGGGGTTCAGGGCAGAGGGGAATAAAGGGGAGAAAAAAATGGGACAACTGTAACAGCATAATCAATAAAATATATTTTAAAAAAAGGATGGCACCGAAACTGTACACACACACAGTGCATATCACACACCACACATGGCTCACATTTTCCCCGCCACAAACACACACACACACACTCCGCATTACACACACTCCACATTATACACACACAGTCCACATTCTCTCCCACCCTGCATTCCCCCTGCCCCGCAAACACACGCATACACACACATACACAAACATGAAGCAGGGGCAGGAAGGAGTTCAGGGCAGAAAAATCTGATTTGACTGGCTCAGTTTGCATGTGATGTGGGGCACGTGTAGGGTGTTCGGACACTTCTCCTCCACAAGGGAATCACCCACTGAAACTCTGGCACCATCCTCTGCTCCAGCTTCTGGTGGTGCGCCCTGCACAGGTGCTTTCTAGCCTGGCCAATAGACCTCGTAGATGGGATTGCTTCCGGCTGCCGAAAACCTTGCTATATCTTTTTATCTACAAGGTCCCCTCTGGCTGACATGTGCTACCCTATTGTCAGCTTTGTCTCATGGAGGTTCCCTCTCCTCCCTTGACCCTCAGGGGCAGCACAGCCACCCTCACACCGTCATCAGCATGTATGTCCTCTAGACTCAGGGGCTCCTGTCAAGCTCTCCGTGGAAGCTGGGCCCCTCCGCTGCTGGAGTGGGTGAGTGGGGAGCCTAGCACCCAGGAGAAGGAGGCTGCTCGGCCCTCTGACATCTCTTTCCAGAGATCCTCTCTGCCAATCTTAAGGAGACTTCAGCTCTTTGTTTTATATCCTGGAGGTTGATGGGCTTTGGGTGACAGAACATGTTTTGGGGCACTCTCAGTACGTCCTGTACTTTGCTTTAGAATGGGTAGGTACATAATATTCTTTGTTCTTAGTTGAAGCCCAAAGTTTTGTTTGAACGTCCTTTTAGTAACCTCTTGGCTAGGTGTTCGTGCCCTTGCAAAAACCTAATGGTAAGTGGCAGGTCTCCGTCTGGAATCCTGTGTCTGTAATTTTTAGTCATAGGCATGTGTGCCCTTGCTCCTCAGAGCAGGTTTCAACCTGGGCCTCCTTTTATAAGTTCAGACTCTCTCTCTCTCTCTCTTTTTTTCGATAAGCCCAGTTCACAGAGCTACCTCTACATTTGTGAAATTTTGTTCTTTAGGAACATCATAATTATATTATTTTTTATTTTTACTGTGTAGAAATATTTTTAATATCATTTAAGGAGTTATTTTAATCTATCACATTGTATTCTTCTAGTGAGGAGACTCAAATCCAGATCTGCTGAAACCATCTGCACCAAAGCACTCTCCCAGAGTTGGAACCTACATGCCTGGACATGACTTTATGACCTTGAAATCTGCTATACCATTTACCCAAAGCACAGGCAGGGGAGTGCTCAGTGTCTTTTGAGTTTGAGTGTGAGGTTAAAAATATTCTTAACTTAGTTCATAGCAGAAGAACAGCTGTCAAAGTATTATTAGAGGCATCAATATTGAGGTAACTTTTTGAAATTTTGGGGGGTCTGGGATCCTAATCATCTCCTAAGGAATAAAATATACTTACGAATAGATCCAGACCTTGAATCCACACACACGAAATGGCTTGTTAAAGCTGAAGACATATTGTTCCAATTAGCTGATGATTTTAGCAATTAATAGCTTAAACATATTCTAATTTTATAAAAAGCAAACATGTCTAAGTCATGGTCCAATGCAGAGTTCATTCACCACTTTATTATGTCATTGAAAATCTAAACAACCTCTTTTCTTAGGATTTTCTCAAGTCCCCCATCCCTCTGTCCAGCCATCCACCCAACAAACATTTACTTAGTGCCTAGTATGTCTGTCTCCAACCCCCTCTGCCCCCATCCCCAGCCCTCACAACCTTTTTTTCTGAAATGCTTCCCACCCTGACATCAGTTTACTTGATCAAACTATCCACTAATGTTAAGTTTGTCTCTGCTATTTCTCTGCCTGAGGGGATGGCTTCACATTGCTGGGGACTGTTTAGGGTCAACGATGAGAATGGATCTAGACTATGATGATAGGTAGGAATACTGATTGGAAATTTAGAGGTGCACCCCAGTGTAATGGATTTTTATTAAGTAGAGGGCGTTGTGAGTATGTTTCATTCCTGCCCCACTCCTATGGCTCTGTCCTTGGAACTTGACTTAGCTGGTTCCTCTTCTAATGCACCATTTGTGCTTTCCTGACTATAAACAGATGTGCCAGGCAGTGAGAAAGTGAGTGTAGCCCAGGCCAGGAGAGCACTGCCTGTGCACATGCATGTGTGCAAGTGCACATGTGTGTATGTACAACAAGCCCAGAGCTCCAACTTTTAAATGATGTATCTAAGAAATCTTGAAAGATGTGGAAATTCAGAGTGCTTCAGAGCACACCCACATTGTCAAATGCTATTATTAGGATTTTAAAAATCATTTAGGAAGTTCACCACATGATTTGAAATATACTCTGCAATTTAATTATATGTTAGGATAAGTAATATTCTCTTAGAACAGCTGCTTCCTTCAGCTCACTGATGGAAAGAGACTAAAAACTTGGAAAATTTCAATCTCTTGTTAAGAGTCCATAAACTTGGAGACTTCCAGCCAAGATGGAGGTGTAGGTAGATATGGTTTTGGTTGTGTACAACCAAAAGGACAATGGCAAATTAAGAAACAAAAAACAATCAGAACTGCCAAAAAATTGAACTGTATGTTAGACAGACAACCAAGGAGTTAAAGAAGAAACATTCATCCAGACTGGGAGGAGGGGCGGAGCAGGCAGACAGGGCAGACGGGATGCACAGCAAGGCTGCGGCTGGCAGGCTGTTCGCTCTCACATTCACATGTGGGTATAAACTGGGAGGAACAGCTGGGGAGTGGGGCAGAATATGCAACCCAGGGTTCCAGCATGGGGAAATAAAGCCTCAAAACCTCTGGTTGTGAAAATCTGTGGATGTAAAAAGTGGTGGGAGAAACTCCCAGTCTCACAGGAGAGTCCATCGGAGGGACCCATGGGGCCTAAGAGTGATCACAAATCCACCCACATGGGAATCAGCACCAGAAGAGCCCGATTTGCTTCTGGGTAGCAGGGAAAGTGACTGAAAGTGGGGTGAGAACCAAGCAAGCAGGGTTGTTCCCTCTCTGACCCCTCCCCCATTTAAAGCCCCATAATGCAGCGAAGGGGGTTGCCTGGCCCTGGTGAATTCCTAAGGCTCCATCCCTTACAATGTAATGAATGTGATGAGACAAAGAAATATGACCCACATGAAAGAACACATCAAGACTCCAGAAAAAGAACTAAGTGATGAGGAGATAGACAACCTATCTGAATCACAGTTCAAAACACTAATATTCAGGATGCTCACAGAAATTACTGGTTCTGAATGCAAAATAAAGGAAGAAGTGAAGGCTATCCAAAGTGAAATAAAGGAAAATATATAGGAAACCAACAGGTTGGAAGGAAACTGGGACTCAGCAACGATTTGGATCAGAAGGAAGAAATAAACATTCAACCAGAACAGAATGAAGAAACAAGAATTCAAAAAAATGAGGAGAGGCTGAGGAACCTCTGGGACAACTTTAAATATTCCAACATCTGAATCATAGGGGTGCCAGAAAGCAAAGAGGAAGAGGAAGAAATTGAAAATTTATTTGAAAAAAAAATAATGAAGGAAAACTTCCCCAATCTGGCGAAGGAAATAGATGTGTAACTCTGGTAAGCTCAGAGCGTCCCAGAGAAGTTGGACCCAATGAGGAACACACCAAGACACATCATAATTAAATTAATGATAAGGAGAGCATCTTGAAAGCGGCAAGAGAAAGGAGGAGGTTACCTACAAAGAAGTTCCCATAAGACTATCAAAAGACACCTTGCAGACAAGAAGGGGCTGGAAAGAAGTATTCAAAGTTATGAAAGCCAAGGACCTACATCCAAGATTACTCTATCCAGTAAAGCTATCATTTAGAATGGAAGGGCAGATAAAGTGCTTCCCAGACAAAGTAATGCTAAAGAAGTTCATCATCACCAAACCCTTATTATATGAAATGTTGAAGGGACTTATCTAAGACAAAGATGAAGATCAAAACTATGAACAGTAAAATTACAACAAACTTACAACTATCAACACCTGAACATAAAAACAAAAACAGACTAAGCAAACTGCTAGAACAGGAACAGAATCACAGACATTTAGATCACATGGAGGGTTATCAGCAGGGAGGGGGAGGAGGGAGAATGGGGGAAAAGGTACAGGAAATAAGAAGCATAAATTGTAGGTACAAAATAGATACGGGGAGATTAAGAATAATATAGGAAATAGAGAGGCCAAAGAACTTATATGTAGGACCCATGGACATGAACTAAGTTGGCGGGGTGGGGGGGGGATGTTAGAGGGAGGGGGTTAGTGGGTGGAGGGGGATAAAGGGGAGAAAAAAATGGGAGAACTGTAATAGTATAATCAATAAAATATATTTAAAAAAAAAGTCAGTAAGCTTGTGGAATGTGCACACATCTTGCAGGAGTGGAGGGCTGCAGGAAGAGGACGGGGTTGGGAGAGAAAGCACAGCTGGCTGCCTGGGGCAGCCCTCTAAAGCCACTGTCCTGTGGTGAAGTCACCGTGGGGCAAGGTCAGGTCTTAACCTAGCTCCTCACAAATGCAAGTTTGTGAGTGTCGAGCACAAACTCTGTGTGTGTGTGTGTGTGTGTGTGTGTGTGTGTGTGT